>CM031571.1:3030255-3487307 GCA_018467065.1 Ephestia elutella
TATTTAAAGTTATAGATTTAAATAAACATGAACTGTTATCTTTGTTTGCTTGAACGCATTGATAAGTTAGCAATATATCAGTACCTACTAGTATAAAATACCTTATTAATTTCAATTTACTGGACAAAATTGATAACATAATAAAGCTAGTAAATAAGTTAAATAAGGACCAGCCTAATAGCAGGAAATATCATGTATTCAAGACAATTTAAAACAATTTGTATGTAAATTGAAGTGGTCAGCGAAGTCGAGGCTAATACCGGACAGGTTTATTAATAAAGCAGTGAGGTGGATTTTAAGTACCCCATTAAGTTAGGAGATACTTTATGTACTTAATTCTTAATGATTATCCACTGTTTATAGCTAATTTGGCAAATGGTCGATGTCGATTTTACATAAAGACCAAGGAAGCAAAACTTCCTGGGGTTATGAATAGTAAACTACACGTTTTTAGGTTCAGTATGTCCTTTTTTGTGGGCACAGGGAAGGCTTCCTCTTTATGTTTCCAACAAGTCTCCAACCAGATTTATCGCTCGCCAGCTGTTGCTACCGCTTATCGAAGACTGATTATTCATCAGACCACCTCAATTTCGGTTTTCCATCTCTTCTCAATAGGTACGTCTGTGATCTATACATATGTATAATAACACAGTAAAAATATTGTGTCTGTAAATTTAGTATTTTTGACTGAAATGGATAAAGGGACACTTATAAAGAATAAAAGAAAGAAAAAAATATTTTTTTTATTTTTTTTTCCTTCTGTCTGTATGTATGATCACGCTAATCTCCGAAAGTACTGAACCGATTTGAATGATTTTTTTTTTGTTGTATAGCTATTAAGCCTAGGCAACATTTAGGCTATAATTTATTTTGAAAACTGGAGCACTTGGTGAAGAACCAAAACAGAACAGTTAAACTATAAGATATATGGAAATGGTGCCTTAACAAAAGTCGTTTAACCTGATGAGCATTTTCTGCTGACGTATAAAAATTGAAGACCTGGAAACTTCGGATGAATAACTCCAAAAGACCAGTTACACTATAACATATATGGAAATGGCGCCTTAGCAAAAATCGTTCAACCTGATGAGCATTTTCTGCTGACGTATAAAAATTGAAGATCTGGAACATCTGATGAAAAGCTCCAAGAGAGATTTTTCATCTAAGCGAAACTCACGGGGGCGAAGCCGCGGGCGACAGCTAGTTAAAAAATATATAGTATACAATATGTACATGCCATACTGCACACTGTACATATACCTACCTAGGTATAATATTTCTATCTTAAAGTTTATTATTTCAACTCCATTTTGAATTGTCGTCATCTCGTCCCATTCTGCATACCAACGTAATTTTATCAGTTTTATTAAATGTTAAACATAGTCTTATTTTCTTTTACATGTGACAAACATACATCATGATAACCCGAGGGTTCACACTAGTCTAGTCGGCGAGACAAATGACATAAGACACGTTGACAAACATGACGCAATGATAAGAGATAAGCGGCCATCAGCTGATGATTACTTTAGAGGCTTTTAGTGCGATAAACTCGAAAAAGATAACAAAAGCTCTAAATAGTTTTTGTTCTCTGTGTGATAAAGTATTGAATCACATAGATTTGGATTTTGTTTAAAGTGTGTGACTAAAGTGACTTAAGTGTTTTGACGATTGTTATAATTTACAGCATATTTTTCGCTCTCTACATAAGATGAGCAAAATAATACGTTGAATATTTTGAATAGAGTGAATGCAATATTTGCTGTCACCAAGCAAACAGTCCTGAAAATAAGCATATTTACATGCATTGTATGTTGGCTGGGGTCTTGGATGTTTATCTATATATATATATGTCATAATAGTAGTTTAGGCAACTGATACATAATGAGAGGCATTAAAACACGAGCGTGGGTTTAAGAAACGCGCCAAAGGCGAGTTTCATAATAAGATCACACGAGTGTTTTAATGCCTAATTATGTACAGTTGCATACATTACTTTACATATCTCTTGCTCTGTAAGTACACACCCCTGAATGCCGGGGTGTATGACTATCATTACAGCATAGGTTTTGGAATTTGAAAAAAGAACTGTCATACTCATACTGCACGAAGAATATTTTTAAAAAGTTAATATTTTTCTCGGTATCGATTAATTACTCGAATCGGAATCTAGACAATTTATTTTAATTAAATACACATTTTTTTCTTCTTAATAAATGTTCATTGAAACCTGCTGTCTTGTTGTTTACTTACCTCACAATCGATATGTAAAGCAGAGTATTTATCTCGGGCGTAAGCATCAATTGCATACTCGGGTTAATTAGCGCCTTCGCTTCGCTCAGGCGCCAAAAACCTCGTATGCAATTGATGTCATACAGCCCTTGGTTAATAATCTACTATTATCTACACTCATAGGAACAATTTAAAATTAAACAAAGTAGCTACTTACTTTGGGGCTAACTCAAACTGTTTGATTTGTCCGTATACATATATTTATTTATTATTATGTACCTACCTGCTTCTTTTTGCTCAGATTAAAGTCCTCTTGTTATCTTCGCATGCTAGAATATTAATGAACTCGATTGTGGCACACACATCTAATTCAACCCATCTCAGATTTCGCCTCTATAGCTAACAAAATAAAGACCAATTTACATTTATTCGCGTGTCAATTCATATTGGTTTACCGAGCGTAGCAACAAGATTAGAAATAGCTCTGTTTTGTACGTGCCTTCGGTTAGAAAATGTGATTGTTGTATTTTGTACTGTATTGTTGAAATTATGTATGTATTTATTTTAACACGAGTTTGTTAGATTATTTTCATAAATTTAGCATGACAGAAAGAGATGGTAGTCGAAATTTTGTTCCGTGAAATTGGGTTACGTCCCCGTAGAACAACATTTCAAATGAACGCGGGAATCTCGAAATGAAAAGTGTTTTATGTTGCTAGGTTATGTTTCGTTCACATGGGATTTTCGAGATAGCTATCTCGAAAATCGAAGCCAAGGTCCTAGTCCTTTCACGAAGAAAGTAAGCTTACTTTCTTCGCGACCCTAAGAGGATCTTGGCCTCCGATACCAGAATGTTTCACTCCTTACTGTTCTGCGAGATAGCTAGACTATTTATCATGAACCTAACTAACCATCACATACAATTTCTTTTCGCCAGTATTTCTAGAGATTTGGAGCGTTGAAATATAGTCCAGCATTAAAATTGGAATACAAGTTTTACCCATCGTATTAGTGCAATCGATCTTCGTTCAATATTCTGCTTGAAAGAACATCCATAAAAACCTGTCTCGCAACATATTGTCAATTTAGTCTTATATTTTGTGAGGCGTAACGTAAAGAGGGTGTTTAGAAGTCCCCTATCTTATACGTGTCATTCTTTTGTGAAGCCTCTTCGTGCAATGAGTGGCCTATCGTATTTTTTATTTTTAAATAATTAGCTTGTTTCGTTAGTTACCTATATGTTCTGACTACTTCAGCTTCATCGCTATTAAAGTAAGCAAACAATTAGCGATGTTTGGTTACTTTGTAATCGCCGTAATGATATTAGTGAGAAGGGCTGGGCATCCTTGTCAACTTAACACTAATCCTTGCTTATCCCCTGTACAAGCTTATTCCGCTCCGTGGATTAGAGTTACGAGATCAAGAAACATATTGCCAACTCCCGTACTAGAGCATTGAAACTTTGAAGCCGATTAGGTAGATAAATTTGCTCAATATCTATAAAAACAGATAGACGAGCTGTTGCCCGCGACTTCACCCGCGTGAGTTTCCCACGGGAACAGTGTTTTTTCCCGGGATGAAAGGTAGGTACCCTATGTCCTTCTCAGTACTTCTATGTGTATGGGAAACAGGAAGATACTTACTTCGTTCAGTAGATAAAGCGAGAAGAGGTAACAAATTCACTTTCGCATTTATAATATTAGTTAGGACTAGTTGCACCCGGGGCTCCGCTCATGTGGGAATTTCGGGATATTGGACTTCGTGTTGCATATGTTAATGCACATAATGGCATGTCATGTCTTGATGATGATGATACAATAAGCAAGATTTCTTCTCAGCAGTGGTCGTTCCGAAATGCTAGTAGTTTGTAGCTTTGAGACATAATAATTAGTTTTCGACCTGAAACAGAGCCTTCTTTGAAGGCCAAGTTTCAATAAAAAAAATTGACTTTGACAAGAAATAAGGGTTTACTAAAAGTTTGTTATAAGAGCCGACTGGCAGGAAGTAGCGCAGAACAGGACGGAGTGGAAGCTTTCAGTATCGAAGGCCAAGATCCTCTTAGGGTCGTCAAGCCATCGAAGTAAGTAAGTAAGTATAAATTTGTCATTACGAAGATTTGCCATCAATTTGAAATCTCCATACATTGAAATGCAGTAGGTATATGAAACACGCTTATGTTTGTTTATTTATAACACTATATCTCTAATACATCTTCCGCGCAGTATATTAGTGCTAATGCTAGGTGTTAAGCACTTGCGAACTTCGTGATTGGCAGTTTTACAAGCTATTTCAGTACTTATTGCAAGCGGGTGAAGCCATAAAATAAGATACAGCTTTAAACAATGGGCCATACATTACTTGATGATTGCGGAATTGAGATTTAAAAAATCTAAGGAAAAAAAATACTTATTTACTTTTTTTACATAGGTATACAAATTACGAACACTTATTACTAAAGTAAAAAAAAATACAATTTATACCCGCGTAGTAACAAAATATCTTTGATCTGCTTAAAATCTTCGAAAATCCCTATTTATTTTTATAAAGTGGAAAGATTTATATCCAATCATGATTCTGAGAAACCAAAAAGCTCTACTTATTTTCGTAAAAACATTTCTATATATTTTTTTTTCCTTTTTTGTGCTTCTTTAAATTCTGAGAAAAACTCGGGATATTGGATTATACCTACCTAGCTACCTTATAGTACGTAGTACTTATATTAATTCTGTGCTTAAAGAAAGACAACAGCTGAGAAGTTACGCCGAAAAAAGTTATTGCTTGTTGCCTTTCATGATTCTAGTGTCAACAAGAAAGTACCCCACCTACAGATTTTATTCCCTTCTGAAGTAGCAAAATATGCGATAAGCATCGACAATGACTGTTTTTTTTCCTTTGACGTATAAGTTTAAATTTCATGGCTAATAGAGAATGTAGAGTAAATCCAAATATCTGATAATTTTTTTTCAACATCTCTACACTGAAAAAATGGTTCTTAACAGACAAACAGGGTTCCGTTATTGCCTAATGAGGTACGGGTCCCTGAAAATGTAAAGTTCCTCATTAGTGAGCGTGCACATCCTCCGGCTGTTGATGTCCCATTGCAGTGCCCGTCAGGGTCCTTAATTGTCCTATATATATATAAGTAAAGACCTGTACCATACATTAAGGAAGCAATAAACGATTTGATTTAGATTTCCTGCATCACCTGCCTCATCAGGCTGCTGAGTTGCTTCGAGTCTGTATCATCATCGTATTGTAAAGTTCCTCACCAGTAAGCGTGCACATCCTCTGGCTGTTCATGTCCTGCTTCACCTAACTTATCAGGCCGCTGACTTGCTTCAAGTCGGTATCATCATCAATTCATCATATTGTAAAGTTCCTCACCAGTGAGCGTGCACATCCTCCGGCTGTTGATGTCTTGCATCACCTGCCTCATCAGGCCGCTGAGTTGCTTCGCGTCGCCTGACGTCGACTGCTTAGACAGCCATTCAGTCTCCAGCTCCATTGATAACTAATGAACAATAGAAAAATACTATCTTTTTTACTGTTATTTATCCCATCCCACTCATTAATATACAAATGCGAAAGTTTTGTTGGATGTGTGTGTAACAAGTTGTTGTTTTAGGTAATAAGGCAATGATGTCATATCAATTTGTTTTGGTCTTAATATCCACTTATATCAATAAAAATCTATTTTAATCTGTTATTCTTCTCTCAATCCAAAATCTTTGAAATACTTTGTGTCTAAATAAGTTATATACAATGATATACTTAGGTATATTTATGATGGTAATATTTTTAATGCAAAATTAAAAATAAATTTTCGACTTTTTATACAATTTGGGTAAACCTCTTTTTTTACTATTTTCTTTAATTTCTTGGTTTCAGTACCTTTTTAATATAAATATATACTTACAAGGTACTCTGTGAGCTTCTTCACCAGTGGCTCAAGGTGGACGGTCCTGGCCCAATCGTCACAGACAAAACAGAGGTTGAAGTAGAATGCATTCCGGGCATACTTCTTGTTGTCTATTCTCACCGGGAAGCCCAGGATTTTCGATCCCAATAATGTTCTGTAAAAATTATAAAAAAGTGTGATAAGAACTTTAATTTAATTTCAACAGTGGGCTAAAATTTATTTTGGCAATAACAAACAGATATAGGTAGTTAAAAAAGTGTTTACATTTGATTAAGAAAATACCTTTTTTTATTAGTGTAACTTGTAAATTATTATTTTCCCATTTTTACTTTAGAATATGAAGCAACTTAGTTAGACTCTTAACATTAAATTTCACTTAGTTGATCACCTTAACAATTAAGATTATACTAAAGTACAAATTTAATTGTACTTGTTGTATCAATTTAGTATTAATGTTTTATAAATTAAACTGATTATGATTTACCAAGTAAGATATAACAACACTAGCTTTTGCCCGCGGCTTCGCCCGCGTGAATTTCCCACGGGAACAGTGCTTTTTCCCGGGATAAAAAGTAGCCTATGTGCTATTCCAGGTCATTATCTACCTCTGTACCAAATTTCATCGAAATCCGTCCAGTAGATTTTGTGTGATTGAGTAACAAACATCCTCACAAACTCACAAATTCACAAACTCACAAACTCACATCCAAACTTTCGCATTTATAATATTAGTATGGATAATTTATGTTCACATCACTAGAACATGTACAGATGAGACAGAGCCTCTGACTTTTAAATTCAAAACAATAGGATATTGGACACAATAAAATTTGAAATGAAAAATTCATCTTAAAAAGGTTGACCAGCCAATTTGACACGAGATTTAAGATAAGTATACTTGACAGAAATCGATTCTAAATATAGTTTTTTTATTTTAACTGAATTGGAACAGTCAAGGTAGGTACATTTCGTTTTGATCTTCTCCTAAATTAGATTAGGTACTTTATCATTTACGTACAAGAACAAAAAAAAGCTATTCAACATCTACACTACGAGGCGGTAGTTCAATGAACTTACACAGTCAGAGTGCATCGATGCAGTTGCACTTTCGGAATGATATAGTGACTGACCATATCAAAAATATCTTTCGACACATGATCTTCCGGAACTTGGCAAGTTATCTTGGGCCCTTGAGTTGGATGGAATTCACACAGAAATATGCAACGAATCGGCCCTTCTTGTCCGCAGCCCTCGTAATATTTAGAATTCGCATCCATCGTAAACAAGTCAATTAAAACTTGATAACACTTATCACTAACACATTTATTTAATTTAAACCTGGCATAGTCTATCACCGCAACGTATACAAACAATTTTTGCGATTTGACACACTGACACGATTCACTTAACGTAAATAACACCCAATATTTGTTAACACACCTTCCCTACTCGAAATTTACAAATCGACTGGATTTTTTTGTGTGCGGCTGTGCGGTGTGCGGATTCATTCACTCATCAAGTTCGAAGTTGTTGTTGACATTTTAGAAAAGTGTTGCCAGTAAATTTTTTATACCTATTTTCCTATAACCTATTAATTACTATTTTTGTTCAGTTTTATAAAATTAAATAAAGATCATCATCATCATCGTCAGCTTTCTGCTACCCATTGCTGAGTATAAGCCTCCCTCTGTCTACGTCAAGCTTCTCTATTCTTTGTTTTTAAAGATCTGCCAGCTTACCAAATGCCACCCATAAATAAAGACAATTATTATAAACTACTATTCGAATACGATAGGCTGCAAAAGTGCTACTTGAGTGCTACTCAACTTTACTTTTCAGTTCGGGCGGTTCGGGCACTCTTCTTTAATAAATGTTTTCCGAAAATATTTTTATGGTAATACTTTTAATTTAATGTCAACCGCCAGCTGACTCTGTCTGCCATGCCCAAGGAAGTTATATCCCATGGAAGCGAAATAACGTTCAAGTTTGCGTGGCAATCCCCCCACTCTTTCGGCGCTTAAAATGGCTGCCGCTAGTGACGGGCACTATCGATAAACTTTATTATCGTTGAAAACTTTTGGGCAACGATACTTATTGCATAAAAAAATCGTTCATTGTCCCCGACTCCAAAAACACGTAACACTGTATATTGATGCTAGTTATTTATTTTTTAAGCAACAATAGGTATATTCTTTATACATAAATTTAGTATTACAATTTCAATATCACACTAATATTGTAAAGAGAAAGTGTTTGTATTTTTTTGTTGGGGTAATTCGGAACTACTAAACCTACTACCTAAATAAGAGAGTAGTTCGTATTCGTAGTACATAGTTCTTATTCTTTATAGTTGAGTAAACTACTCGCCTTGTACATACTGGTATCTGTGGTTCGTACAAGTTTGGGGGTAATCTTCGGAACTACTAAATCTACTACCTAAATAAGCGAGTAGTTCGTATTTGTAGTAGTTCTTATTCTTTATATATATATTCTCTAATTTCGGAATAAACAATATCCTATATGCTATTCCCTTTATATTTGTATTCCTATATTATTGGTATTTTTTTACCCGTGTACCAAATTTCAGTCCAAAACCGTCCAGTAGACTTTGCGTGTTTGAGTAACAAACTCACAAACATACAAACGTCGTAAATTTCGCATTTATAAATCTACAGCCAAATGTTTATCGATATAAGAAAATACACATCACTATAATGAAAATGACTTGGGTGAAATAATGAAAAATACAACAAACTAAGCTACCATGATACAAAAAGTTTGTTTTATTATTTCAGAAGCATCAATTTACGTAGTAACAATCGTTAATTTCGAAGTAAAAACCGTGTAAAAACTAAAAATTGTTTGCTAACCTAAAAATAGTTACTTGAGGCTGATTTTGAGCACGACATTGCATTATTGAGCATCTAGGCATTTTGTAACGTAATTGCCCTATCACACTATATAAAAAAGGTATTTATCAGTCTTTATCTTTAATAAACTCAATATAAATAAGAAAAATAATTCAAATCACAAGAGCACTTGACAGGTTATATACTACTGTATTTACGTTCGCTGGCTCTAACAATGGCGATTTTTTTCCACGCGTCCTAGAAACGGTGACGTCATCGCGAAATGTTGCCAAAAATAAGAAAAGTTAAACATCCCACTATCCTTTTTTACTTATGGCGTGATACTGAGGTTAAAAAGAGACAAACCTATTTTTTTTGATTTGGCGTCGAAAAGCTTCATATTTGTATAATGAACAGTTTATATATGTTGAATGGACCACTTCCATAGATATAACTTCCTTGGCCATGCCCTCTGAAGCATAGACTTATAATATACTCACCTCTGAAGCCATGCCAGCCAGGCAAGCTGTCAATGTCTATTCATTTTATTGTCATCATATTTGTAAACAAACAAGGTAAATTCTTTAAATGATTTTTATTATTTTTGTGCCTGATCCATGATGGTTTCAACAAAAATACTAATAGGTGCAACGGGAAGTGTAGCATCTCTGAAAATACCAGCTTTAACAAAGTCATTATTAGATTTAAATAGCCAAGGATTCGATTTTGAGGTTAGTTTTATCTTAGTTATCTCCATGGAAAAAATAAGAACTTCGTACAGTTATCTTGGTTAACATTGCTTTTAAACAGTTTTGCATAATAGGTGTAATAATAGGCTTACTATATATTTTGTTAAAATTCAGGTCCGAATCATTGTGACCGAAAAGGCGAAGCATTTCTTCCAGTTATCAGAATTACCTTCTTCAGTGTCAATCTATGATGATGCCTCGGAATGGAACGCATGGAAAGATCGAGGAGACCCAGTGCTACATATCGACCTTGGCAAGTGGGCTGATTTGATGGTCATCGCCCCTTTGGATGCAAACACTCTAGCTAAGATGGCTCAAGTAAAAATATTTGTTTAACTGGCAAATTGTTGGGTTAAGAATTTCGTTTACATGTATACAATGCAGCTTTTACTATCTGCCGAATCTCTCAACTCCTTTTGGGATGATAATCATAAAAAAACAGAAGTATTGTAAGTCAATTGATATGCAATTTAATATTTATAAAATGATAACCATCATATTACTTATTAATGCGGCGCAGCGACCCGAAGTGGATCTTGGCCTCCGACACGAGATGACGCCATTTTTTGCAGTCTTGCACCAGCTCTCGCCAGTTGTCAGCCCTGAGGCTCTTTAGGTCCACCAACCAACCATCATATTAGGTAACAATTTTTTTTTATTCTTGCAGGGTATTTGTGATAACCTGCTAACCTGCACAACCAGGGCATGGGAGCTCTCAAAACCGCTGCTATTCTGTCCAGCCATGAATACACGGATGTGGGAGCACCCTATCACAGCAAAACAGATTGCTATGTTAAAAGAGTGGGGTCATGAGGAGATCCCTCCTATAGAGAAGCTGTTGATGTGTGGAGATAAGGGTGTGGGGGCCATGGCTGAAGTGACAACTATTGTGGATAGGGTCAAGAATGTTGTCAGCTCCAAATTGAGATGATACCCTTACTTGTTTCATTATATATAAAACGGGTCACTGTGTTATTATGTCGGGATTGCCGACTGTTGTTTTGTATCACACACATCATAGTTATGTTTCACTTGTAATTGTATGTACCAAGTAGAAGCAGATTGTCTAAGGGCCGATTTCACCAAAGTTAGATAAGTCTTATTCCAAGAATAATGACGTAAGTTACTCTTGGGACAGCAAATTTTACATTTCACCAACAACTTAACCTAAGAATAAATAGGTAACCGAGGAATAATATTTATACTCCCGATTTTGAAGGAATAAGGATTTATTCTTTGGTTAAACATGGCCGCCAGGCTGTCAGCTGTTACTTCGAAAAAGATGTCATTTTCCAGTTTTGACATATAACCCTGCCAAACAGAATAATACACAATACACTACTCTCATCTCCTTTATTAAAATAAAGGAGAAACGAACTATTGAATTTGGGTGGCTTATACAGTCATTCACTTCAATCATTCAGATTTATCCGAGAGTAAATTTACTCCAGTGTAGAGTGGTGAAACGTGGACGAAGTTATCCAATAATTAAATCTAAGAATAATTATATTCCGTGGATAGCTATTCTCGTGTAAAGTCATGTTTGGTGAAATCGACCCTAAGTAGGCAAACAGACATTTGGTCCACCTGATGGAAAGAAAGGAAGAATTTACATGGATGTGGGTAGAATGAAGAGAATCTATACCATGTTGTTTTTGTCAGTGAGTGGAAGAGGGATTTATAAATAGGTATTCTATACAAAGGTAATATTAATATTCCTTTAAAATTATATTTTTATGATATTTATCAAATGTTTTAAGAAAATGATGAATCTAATTATAAAAAAAACATTGTTAAAGTTTATATAGCGGTTAATAAATAAAATTCATTGTAATGTATTATTTCGTTTATTGCATCACTGAATACTGTTTCTAATGCTAGCATACATGCGATGCAAACAGGACTATATAAACCAATTATAACTCTCATATTGTATACATCACATACAAATAACTATACAAAAAACATTATAATAAATTTCTACTAAACTTAAAAACAAATATCCAAATACGGAATACAGAAGTGCAATTAAAAATAGGCAGATTAAAAAAAAAACTATTATTATATTATTATTATATACTTATTGATCCTGTTAGCAATTTTGTCGCACTACATATTTAAAAAACGTCCAGCGATTTAGTAACTAAAAAGGATTATATTTTCCCTATGTTTTACCCTCTATGGTTTTACCTAATAACAAGACTCAAAATTCTCGTTCGATACAAAAATTACATAACAGAAAAACAGCTTTATATTTCGTATTTGGATAGAAGCTAGAACCAGCAACGTAACTTCGAAATGATTAATAAGTATCTCGTAATTCTATGAATGATATAATTTTTCATATACTCACTGTAGCGGTTTTTTCTACACGTTTTTGAGACAAATGAAAACCCTGTTTAACAATTTAACAAAGACTTTACTCTCTCAGACTCAGCATGGGGTCTAAAAAGTCTTCTTTGACAAATCACAATATGAGCAATTTCCCAATTCATGAATATGGTCTTATAAGGTTCATTTTTAGGTCAGAGGCCTTTTAGACCCCGAGAATAATAAACAGAAGTTAAAACTTAATTTAGGATACATGCAGTAAATACGCTAATAACAAATGGAAATTTATAACGTATGAGTGATGTAGATAAATATCCGCTCAATATTCAAGTTGTAAAATAAATTCGCTTGTTCCCGATGAGTCATACCAAGATTAGTAACACTGAGACTCAAAGGGAAAAAGTATCGATGAGTCACAGTACACAATCTATACATATAATAAAACAGTAAAAATATTTTGTCTGTACATTTAGTATTTTTGACTGAAACGGATAGAGGGACACTTAAAAAGAATAATAGAAAGCAAAAAATTTTTTTTTTAATTTCTTGCCTGTCTGTCTGTATGTATGATCACGCTAATCTCCGAAAGTTCTGAACCGATTTGAATGAAACTTTTTTTGTTGTGTAGCTATTAAGCCTAGGCAACATTTAGGCTATAATTGATTTTGAAAACTGGAACACCTGATGAAGAACCAAAACAGAACAGTTAAACTATAAAAAATATGGAAATGGTGCCTTAACAAAAGTCGTTCAACCTGATGAGCATTTTCTGCTGACGTATAAAAACTGAAGATCTGGAACATCTGATGAATAACTCCAAGAGACCAGCTACATTATAACATATTATATAGAAATGGCGACTTAGCAAAACTTGATTAATCTGATGAACATTTTCTGTAGACGTATAAAAATCGAAAATCCGAAACATCTGAAACAGTTTGGAACACAAAAAGATTTTTCATCTAAGCGAAACTCACGCGGGCGAAGCCGCGGGCGACAGCTAGTTGAAAATATTAAAGTACTTATTGTAGGTATTATTACAATATTCAATACTTTATTATTTTCAATTGGTATCTTTAATTTCTGATACTCAACGGGATTACAGAGTTTCGTTTAATAGCAGTGTTACTCAGCGGGAATACAGAGTGCCGATGAGTAAGAGTGTGACTCACTGGGAAAAACATCAGTTGCAATGAGTAATACTGTGAACCATCGATTTTTTTTCCCTTTGAGTCTCTTTTTTTTGAGTGTTTTACTAATCTTGGTATGACTCACCGGGAACAAACGAATAAATTAACAATGCTTCCAAATACATACAATCAAATTATAACTTACAAACAACCACAGGTGTTGATGACTCTCCAAGTTTTTTCTGAATGAGACTGTGCTCTCCCAACAGCAGTCACAAGATAAGTATATAACATGTTGTCTTTGTTACACTTATGGTTACAATTTGTTTAAAAAAGAGACAACAAATGTTTGCGACATTTTGTAACTGCTGTTTTGAGCGCCTAGATATAAAAGCCAGCCCTTTTGGACCTTACAGGAGTGAAAAATTTGCCAAATAGAGCAAAGGCTTAAACCTGACCTACGTTCCCTGACCTCAAGACAAACCCAATGATCGAAGTTAAAATCAATATATTAAATTACATCTCATTTTTAAACTTACATTAAAATTATAAACTGAAAAACGAATAGAACCAGTGTTTCAGACAAATCATAAATACATACTTACAGAATCTTAAATATCTTACTCAAGTATCTTGAGTGAATTATAAAAATACTATATTTACATCCTATATATGCGATTCTTATTAGAAATTGGGACTTGGGAAATAACTGGCAAAGTAAAGATATTTACAAATCATTTAATTCCTATTAGTACTGCGGGCAACTTTAGTTGACACTCAAAATCGGCGTATTAGACCCATGTTAATTTTTTGACATCTATAGTCGCCCACGGTGCGAAAAAGGTAAAAAGCAGAGATTCAATGAATACATTAAATAAAAATAGAACAGATTGTTCTATGAGATATTGAAATTAAATAAATGCTCATTGTGCTCAACTTAATGATACAATTTCAATTAAAATAACTTAAAATTACTGGAATTGTATTAATATAAATTACTATAACTACAGGTGTCATGGATACATTGTATAATTCTAATAATTGCAATGAAAAAAACAAATTTAATAATTGATTATAGAACCATATGAACTATCACAAATACGTAGAAAATTCTATAAATTTATAAATGCTTGTAATTTATACTATAAAGTTTAAAAATGGTTTATATTATTATTTCGAAGTTTCGCATTCACATTTTTGTTGTAGTAATATTGTTGAAATTATGAATTAGCACGAACTTTATCTAAATTAACATACTTTTAGTAAATTTACTAGTCTTTAGCTACACATTTGTATGGGGAAGGAAAAACAACGAAATTTCCATTTGGTCATACATACCTATAACGACTTGTCAATTCGTGATTTCAACAATATTTTTAATCAATCAGTAAATATGCAGAGGTATATACGTATTATATATCATATTAAGGACACTGTTACATTATTATCTAAATGTTACGTGTAAAAAATTACATTTCCAAAAATTGGGGTAAAAACTGTGCGTAATTCAAAGGCCGTTTGAACTAGCGGTACTAAAATGCCCAGACCAATCGCTCTCTCCCTCTAACACTACTGAGAAAAGAGAACAGCAATACGCTATAGGCTTCCTAATAAATCTATAAAGCTAGGCTTTTTATACAAATAAAAACGTTGTAAATTGTTCGTAGGAAAATATTGCGTTCGTGTTGTGTGGCGTGGAATGAAATACAGGCGTATAAAACAGACTTAGGCGTATATTGCAAAAATATCGGCAAGACGTGCACCAAGTTTTGTGCGTTGTTTAAAATGCGGGCTATCGCGTTCAAATATCCACCAGATGTCGCACCTACGAGTATAGACAGACATCTGTCAGATGGTGCAACGCTGTCAATGTGTCAAATTCAAATTACAGTATTGTACCATTGACATGACCATACTCGCCAATAGCGCCAACTAGTGAGCGAAAAGGCCCATTTAGACAATGCAAGTTTCTTGCCTGTTGCATGCAATTAAATTGAAGCAAGTAAATACTTGCATGGTGTAAACAACAGTTGCTTGCAATTTTCCATAACCAATTCTTGCACTGTAATTATTGCTCTTGTATGTTGAAATTGCACCGTCTAAATGGGCCCTCATTATATTATTGATGTAATATACGTAAAAGTCACAGAGTAGGCACATCGTTCAAACGACGGTTTCGTTTTTGTCGAACATAGCTCGCGTATACTTCGATATAACGTCGTACGTCGACTTTATAATCTCGCACCTTTCGTCGACCTCGCAGTCGCTCGGAGCTACTTTATACGTCGACACTTTCTTTCTCATACCAGGTATATCATCATCGATGTTAAAGATCGATATGGGTTTCTTATAATTGTGCACCATTTCTAAGTCCTTGCGGCGTTTTTCGCGGGCGTTGATAGATTTGACGGCGTGTTGCACGGAGTTTTCTGAGTCCAGCTGGTCACTGGAAGGTTGGTATCATACCTCGAGTTCTTCCAGTCCTTTAGAGAGTCGGTGGGAGTTGATCCGACGCCGATGGGAGCGCCTCACAGCGTCCGCTCGCCGGTAGGGCTCCGACCTGAGGCCGTGTAGGATGTCCTCTAGGGCTCCGTTGTAGACCTCATCTTGGTGAAGCAGCTTCTTTTCGCCGACGGCTTGAGACTTCGTTTTTAGCTCGTTGATTACAGCCTCCTGGAAGTTTAGGTGGTCGTTGATATTTTGATTGGTATTTCTAGTGCGAGGATTTGTAAACTATGTATGTATCTATAGGATTGAATGTACTTTTAAGAAGGTTTCGAATTTTGAGACTATAATTAGCGCTAAATTGAACATAGATAAGGAGTTTAAGCACAAAAAACAGTCAAAGCAAAAGAAGCTTAATTGGGCAGCACATTGGGCTAAAAATAAAGTAAATTCAGCTTTAGCTTTAATTTTCTAATAGGTTATTAAGTAGTTAAGAACGAAATCATAAATATATTAAGTACTCAATAAAGTTACCAAACTTGACAAAATAAATAAAACCGAAAACTACCACAACAGCCGCCGATGCCAAACTGGCAACACATGCCAAGTTTACTGGCTTATTTCTACTAATATTCAAAATTATCAAAGGATCTATATTTATTCAAATGCTCTAAATTGAATAAGTAGCTGGACTACTGTTGAATTACCAGTTGAAAATATCAGTTATACCACGGGTCGAAAGCATTTTGTAAAATTGTATATAAGGTATATTTGCTACTACGATAAATATGCTTAAAAGCGAGTTTACTTGCTACAGCCAAAGGAGAAAGTATAAAAATATTAATAAATAAGTAAATACACATTCCCTGTTAGGATTCCATGCATGGTGCAGCAAGGGGAGAAAATATATACACATTGCATTATTTATAAATACAATCTTATAATAACAATAAATATATAAAGGGCGTATACCTATATGTTATTTATATAATTTCATGTATTTGTCATCCAAAGAATAAAAAAGTGTAGAAATGCTAATAATACCTTTCTGTTTTCTAACTAATCAATAATATTGCATCTTTAGTTCAACAAAATCTATCACACACGTATCAACCAATCTAAAATCAATTGAATATTGTGTATTTGATTTTATCGTGGAAAATTGGTGCATCTGAGTGCAACATGCTCAAAAACGCGTGTACGGTTATATAAATCAGCCTCCCATAACAGAAACCCATTCGGCACCAAATCCGGTCCAACCCAACTCATGCTTCTATCTATGGATACCGTTAAACACACTGACTCGAAACACTCAATCATAAAGTATGGCGGTTCTGAAGTTAGTCACAAGTCGCGTCGCAGTAGCGAATTTTAGGTGTCAGCGGGGCGTTACAGCGCGGGGGAGAGTCACAGCCCCCGCCCCCCCGCGGTGACCCGCACTGGCGCTTGCAGCTAAGTTCAGAGGTGCCATACTATAAATAGTACGTATAATTAGTTCAATACGAATTAAAATTCGTATTGTACAAATGATAAATATTAATGGCACGACTCACAATACGCAGCTGGCGGAGTACGTAGCTGCTCAATATTTTAGCAAATCCAAACAAAATTTTTATTTATATTTTGTTTATGTATCACCCCGGGCTAAATAACATTTATTATAACTGTACTTGAGAAACTGATGGCGAAAATGATAGAATGCTAAGCGAATGTAAACAACATTTTTTATTAACTTTTTCTTCCCTTATTATGTAACATTTATTTCCTTACAAACCGATAGCACTTAAAACCTCTGTAATTTTTTTTATATTAAAATAATAATAATTATTATAAAATTATACTAAAGTGTTTCGAGTCACCCATCCACGCACATATTACCATGTTAGTACACGCACACAGTGTAAGACCCCGTAACAACGTGTCATCGACTTACTCCTAGACGCGTTAGGCCTAGATTTGTCTAGATCGGGTCTAGGCTGTGCCTCAACTGAGACAAGTGTTGCTGCAAGAGGCCAGCGCTCACCGCCGCGTAGTTAAACCTCTGTGACAAATTTCACGGTGTTACCATCACCTCTACTTTGGTTTATGCGATGGATGTAGCAACACTAATTAATTTGTTGAAAATAAGACCGTTTATGATGAACTGCTAGAGAACTAGACACTTTTGTTACTGAACTTTTTGCTTTTAATTTTCTCTAATTTTTTCACAAATATTTAGTCCTTGGGAATGTGAAAATTGAGGAAGACATTCCTATTATTTGTAAAAAAAATAATTAGAACTAAAATTAACTTTAGTATACCTATATCAAAAACTTTACAGCAAAGTAAACAATGAATATATTTACTTTTTCAAATATTCACAAAGGAAATCGTAGAAAAATTAATGTTGCCACACCATCGCATAAAAATTACCATCACCAATACAAGTTATACTAATGTATTCCAATGAGCTGATGGTATCTACCATTAACCTCCAAAATACAATAAATATATACATTTCACTCTGAAGCAAATCAAGTGTAATATTAACTTGTGTGTGAGCGAAATAATTAAAAATATTTATTATTTCAAATCATCGATTCTGAGATAATGCAACTCATAGCAAAGATTCCCTTATAATACAGCAAGTAAACTTAGTTTTAATTTTTCATAACTTGTTTTGTTTTTGTCTGTAGAAAATATTTTTGGCAATTTTGAAAGTACATATACTGCCTTCTTAAATAAAAAATGTCGTCTTGGAGACAATGGTTATCTCAGAAGCGATAATAATTTCGCCATAAAAAAAAACATTAGTGGAAAATGTTACAGTCTTCAGAAAAAGTCGAGCCAGTTGGCTACACAGAGAATGCAGCAAAAAAACTACAAAATAAAAAAAAAAAACTGCACGACTTCATTCACCATTGAAGCAATATACACAGAGCGAACAGCTAAAACGGCTTTCTTATGCACACATATATATGTTTATAAAAAAACTTGGCTTTTGATATTAGTTGTAGTTATAAGATCGATTTCCAGTGTGCAGCAAGACACAAAACCACCACCCTTTCTATATTGATTTACATAAAAACCGATCCAGGCTTATCTGATTACAATCACGTAAAATCTACTGGACGGATTGCAATCAAATTTAGTATACATTATAGTTTAGTATTTAGTTAATTTTGAATAATATAATTTATTTACACACACATGAACTCTCTGCTCAACCTTAAGGTTTGACTGTCAGACAATGCTTTTAGCATTAAGTCCACCTTTTGTACTGTACAATAAAGTTTAAATAAATAAATACGGTGGATAGATAAAATAAAATCCTTACTAATATTATTAATGCGAAAATGAGTTTGTTTGTTACCACTTTGCGCTTTATCTTAATGAACCAATCTTCCTAAAATTTTGCATACACGTAGAAGTACTGAGAAGGACAAAGGGTACCTTTCATCCCGGGGAAAAGCACTGTTTCTGTGGGAAATTCACGCGGGTGAAGCCGCGAACAAAAGCTAGTAGGTTTAGGTTTAAAGAATTTTATTCTCATAAGTAAAATAAATAAAACGTAAAACGATCTTATTAAGAGACCTAGCAACCTATAACGCGGCCACCAGTTTTAATATTTTATCGAGCATTACAGATTCTATAAAGAAGTTATCACACTGGAAAAACCTGAATGTATTTCCCCCCACATTAGTAACACAACTGCTTGCCGGTTCTGCTAACATTAAGTCCGGAACTTGGGATCTAAAACAGCTACTTTGATGAATCGGAATATCACCTATTTCTTATTTACCTTACCAGGAATATAAAAACCCTCGCCATGTTGCGGAAAAGCAATATAACTAATTTCTTATACTGGCAACTAATTAAAAAACCCATCTGTCATTTCTCCTGTCAAAGTTTGACTTTCAATCAAGGGCGGATCTAGTAGGTATTATTTTCCGTTTTCCATTCTGGAGAATATTTCCGAGAAATTTAAAAAAAGTTTCCGCTTTTTCCTCGAACATTTCGAGAACGGCACTTCACTAATGGTGGCGGATATTTTTTTTGGAAATACTTACTTGTAAGAAACTATTACTACTAAATCCTGTTATTTTAACAACTCGAATTTTAATTTGATATGTACTGTTATGAAAGCTGCCTCCACAGTATGTACACAAAATATGGGGGGGCATGTGCCCCCGTGCTACCATCCTTTAAATCCGCTACTGCTTTCAATAATGTTGCAATATAAAACGCATAAGTGCTGCCTCTAATTCAGGTTTTTTTTATTTCTGTTCAGGCTTTACTAAGGGCGAAGTTCATCGACTTTTTAAACAACTGTTTATCACTTAAACAGCCGATTAAATCATTTCTGGTGTTCACCATACGCTAACCAATGGTTACCGCTTCAAAACGGCCGATTATCCTAACCGAGCTCGACATCACCGTTTAACCGTCGGTTATCCCTTATTTTGACATTTTGCTGTGGCATGCTCTTGTATTTGTGAGTTTTGTGACATCAAAATTTCATAAAATTAATTTGTAGAAATTTTTGTCTGCAATAAATCTTTATTCCATGTTAAAAAAACCTATGAAACAATATTTCACAAAGACTGGAACATTTTATAAGTACAATTTATTAACCAAAATACCAAATGTTATTGAAATCCGTCCAGTAGATTTTGCGTGATTGAGTAAAAAACATCCTCACAAACTCACAAACTCACATCCAAACTTTCGCATTTATAATATGTGTAGCATAGCAAGTAGCATATCACATAATAAACAAGAAGAAATGACACAAAAATACATGTGGCCGCCCGACTCGACACCGGAGGGGTAACTATTGCACAAAAAAAACAAAAGGTTTTGACCTGACGTTATTGTATTGCCTGCCCAAATTTAGAACTACATCCTGTCACAACGTTTTCGAAACGTCGCCGTACTTTTTAAATCGAAAGCATTCTCATCCATGCTATCTAATACAGATGTCACTGTATTTCGTTTTGACCAATATGACGCTGTGACTTCTTAAATGAGTAGCATATAATGCATTCATTCATTCACTCTGATCGGTTGGTTACCGTCCGATTTACTAACCGTGGTTCAAATGTACGTGGTGAACAGTGATAATTTGATCGGCTGTTTAAACGATGGTTTGGATTTAATCGGTCGATTACAAAACCATTGGTTATATAGCAGTCCGTGAACTTAGCCCTAAATATTTAAAAATTCAGTTACAATATAAGGTTCATTTTTAAATATTTAGGAAATGAGAAATTGATCACATTCCCATTAACCAAAGTTTGCCGTTTTTACCCTCCTTATAACAAACAAACAAACTCACTTTCGCATTTACAATATTAGTTTTGATTAGGATAAATTTATCATTAGTCCCTAGGTCTACTAGAAGTTATTTCCTCCTAGGGTACCCACACACAACTTCCCGGTAGACCCCACAGTATGCAAACTCCTGTGGCACGAGGATTCCAACTTGGGACATTACCACAGGCCACCACCGAACCACCAATGAATGAACATACCTGTTGTTTCTTCTGCGCCATCTTAGCTTTATTCGGGTCGACATGTTCGGCCTGTTGCGATGCTTGCTCGAGCCGCCGGCGTTGCTCGTTCTCCGTGTCTGCTTGCTGGAGAGATAAAAAAATTAGCACGTTTATGCTCAACTAGTTTTGCCCGCGGCTTCGCCCGCGTAAATTTCGCGTAAATTTCCCACGGGAACAGCGCTTTTTCCCGGGGGATGAAAAATACCCTGTCCATCTCAGTACTTCTAACTATGTGCAAACAAATAAATTCACTTTCGCATTTACAAACTTGTAACTTAATAACTAAATTTAGCTCTAACTTAAAAACAAAAATTATTATTATTTTTAAATTTGACTTTAAACAACTGTGAGCATATCAATGTGTAGTGAATGCTGTGTTCGCTCCAAGCATGCTGACAACTTGGTTGATCTTAAATGTATCTCTATGAACATGTGTGTTGCACAGCCAGTTGGCGAATCTAATAACTAAACAAAATAAAAAAAAATTAAAGGATATACCTTGAAAGCCCTAGTGAAGCGCACGAGCAAAGAGAAGAATGCGTTCGCGTCGCAGCCGCGCGGCGCCTCGCCGAAGTACTCCACGCAGCTCGCGAACGAATCCTGGAAACACACGTAGTTTTTTTTATTAGAAATTTGATTGCGTTTGACCTCAATCTTGCCTGATGGGAAGCAAAGATGAGGGTTAGGTACACGCAAACTCAAAATATGCCTATTCACTCTTGCCTTTAAAACCCTTAAATTATATATGTCAGGAAACAGCGACGCGAGGAGAGAATTCCATACCTTAGCGGTTCGCATGATAAAGCAGGAGGCGAACCGAGAGGTGCGGTGAGCTGGAATATCAACCACATATGGATGGAATCCCTGTCTACGCCGAGACAACAAGTAGTAGTTACATCAAGTAGGAGAAAAGAAAAATGGCTACTTTCTTATCTATACTACACTACACATGACATTCGAAAAATAGCGACATCGAACACATAATTTTCAAGGAAGCAACCTTTGGTTCCAGTATATCTAATTGACCCAGCCAATCATGGCAATAATCATGAGCCATAATGCACGCATTTCAACATTCCATTAGATATCAGCACTTACAGCATAGTGAGGCTAGACATTTGTCAGATGGTACAACGCTGTCATTTGAATTTAACACATTGACAATTGTTGTCAAATTCAAATGACAGTATTGCACCATTGACAGGACCTTACTTACCAGTAGCGCCAACCAGTGACCGAAAAAAACAATAACCCACATTGGTGAAGTTTAGACAATCCAAAGGGAAAGTATTTTATTGGGCACTCATTTGCGTCTTGGAGAGTTTCTCGGTGGAGTTGTTTAGAAAGTCCGGTGGATCTGTGTTCTTTTCTCACTATAAGTATTTACACACAGACCGCTATATAGCGACCGTAAGATGCCAGTACCTGTGCGAGCTTGGTCTCGTGCCGCAGCCGCCTCAGTTTCTCGGCGGAGTCGTTCAGAAAGTCTCTCAAAACCAAGTTGGTGGACGCGAGCGTCACATTCTCTTCAACTACAAGTATTTACATACCGACCGCTATATAGCGACCGTTAGATCACAGTACCTGTGCGAGCTTGGTCTCGTGCCGCAGCCGCCGCAGTTTCTCGGCGGAGTTGTTCAGAAAGTCTCGCAGAACCAAGTTGGTGGATCTGTGTTGGTCGCGAGCGTCACATTATCTTCTCACTACAAGTATTTACACACCGACCGCTATATAGCGACCGTAAGATGACAGTACCTGTGCGAGTTTGTTCTCGTGCCGCAGCCGCCGAAGTTTCTCGGCGGAGTTGTTCAGAAAGTCTCTCAGAACCAAGTTGGTGGATCTGTGTTGGTCGCGAGCGTCACATTATCTTCTAACTAGAAGTATTTACACACCGACCGCTATATAGCGACCGTAAGATGACAGTACCTGTGCGAGTTTGTTCTCGTGCCGCAGCCGCCGATTTTTCTCGGCGGAGTTGTTCAGAAAGTCTCTCAGAACCAAGTTGGTGGATCTGTGTTGGTCCCGAGCGTCACATTATCTTCTAACTAGAAGTATTTACATACCGACCGCTATATAGCGACCGTAAGATGACAGTACCTGTGCGAGCTTGGTCTCGTGCCGCAGCCGCCGCAGTTTCTCGGCGGAGTTGTTCAGAAAGTCTCGCAGAACCAAGTTGGTGGATCTGTGTTGGTCGCGAGCGTCACACTCTCTTCTCACGGCTTCCATTCCTCGCTCGAGTTCTGTTACGTCCGCTACTACGTTCTCTAGTGACACTGGGAAAGAAATAATAAATAAAATAAGAGGAGAGAAAGAATAAGGAAATAAATACTCCTCAATGATTCACGCATTGTGAGGAGATTCCTCTCGCTGGAGCCCTGACTACCGGTAGCTTGGGTCTTTGCCCCGCTACCGATGGGTTCCCCTTTTTTATATTTTTAATTGTCTTTTATTTTTTTGTAATATTTTATATTTAAAAATGGAGATGACAAATAAATAAAATAAAAAAAACAAAATGACAGGGAGCTGACTATGACAAAAATAAAGCAAAGGATGATAAGTCTATGGAAGAAGAAAACGAGAAACTGTAAGTTTCTCGCCCCAAGAATATTTCTCAAGACAAATTAAGAGAGCCTGAAATCGATGGGAATCCCAATCGTCTTTCTAATTTAGTTCTTATTATAAAGTAATAGAAATCTAATTATTTGACTGGTAGAGAATGCCATATGGCGTTAGTCCACCATTTGTACATAATTTTGTAATTTATGCAATAAAGTTTTTAAATAAATAAAATAAATAAAAGTAAGAAAATGAGGGAATTTTAATGACAATGTTCTTTGTCTATGGTTCTTAAAGCCATTCACAATAGCATTTTCGTGACAAAAAATATCAATAAACAAATGGGTCTTTAATTTGCATGATTTGTTTATATCAATTGTTGTAGAAAAAGCTTTTTAAAAACTCACCTTGCGCGGCCTTGTCTATATACAGCAGCTCCGTATCAAAGTTCATCAACTCAGGGAAATTCTGCCTTATCGTGCCCACAATATAATGCAGCAACGACATCCTCTTATCAGTACTCTTAGTATCCATCAACGTATCCAACGATTGCAATTTAAACCCATACGCCGGCCCTCTTTTACTACTGTTCAAGTAGTTTCCAAACGCTAAAATTATTTCTAGAACATTCCGTAGTTTTTGCGACGATTTGACCGATGACGAACCAGATATGATCGCGTGGATTTGAGGCGTAATCAAATGTATGTTATCGAAGAAGTTACCCATATAACTCATTATGGATAATTTCGCAGATATTCTTTCAACTTTCGCTAATTGCATGAGGAATTTATCTTCCTCGGTTAGTTGGTTGATGTTTTTCTTCTCCGCGACGTATTCCTTGTAAGCTTTCTGTTCGGCCTCCGTCGGCACCATTCGTTGGAGGATTTCGACGCTTTCAAGCGGCAACTGTTTGAGGTCTAGGTTGTTGACGGCTGCTATCACTTTTTCCACTGGAGTGTCTAGTTTTCTTCTTGATATTGCTGTAAAATAAACACAACTTTATAGATTTATTTCGTCTTTCACAAAATTATTTA
This sequence comes from Ephestia elutella, assembly GCA_018467065.1. Lineage (NCBI taxonomy): Eukaryota > Metazoa > Arthropoda > Insecta > Lepidoptera > Pyralidae > Ephestia > Ephestia elutella. The sequence goes on from CM031571.1 coordinate 3,055,035, forward strand.
CATACATATTATCACGCCATTTTTGCGTGGAGGTAGGCAGTAGGCAGAGACTAGAGATTTCCACTTACGATCCTTACAGATCTCTCTTCACAATTAGATTTTGTGATATACTTGTTATCATTTCGCAGGCCACTAACGCCAACTATACATTCATTACTCTATTCTACATAGGTAATAAAGTCGCACCAATATTCTCCAATCGCGTATGCTCTATCAGAAACACATTTCGTGAACCACTTTTTGGGGAACGAACAGTATCATAGTCAACATGGTCCACGCTACTAGCGCCATCTATGCACAGATCTACCTATTCCCAACAATATACACAATAATAATATAAAGTAATAATAAGCTCACCAATATTCCTCAATACCATATGCTCTAGCAGCGACACAGTTTCGCCCCCTATACATTATCTACCTATGTCCAACAGTGTATAACGCACAATAATCTCACCAATATTCCTCAATCTCGTATGCTCGAGCAGCGACACAGTGTCAGGTTTCCGGAACCTCTTGCTCGGGAACGAAGCTAGGGTGTCAGTATCGCAGTCAACATTGCCCACGCCACTAACGCCCCCTATGCGGAACTTCTCTTCAAACTCTGTGAAGTTGATTCTTCTTCGGGGTCGCTCTTCGTCTAGCTCGTTAAAGATTGTGCCTCGGACCTGGAATTAATTGGTTTTATGGAAAAGTTCATCTATTATGGGTCATTTTAGTATGCAAACTACGTAGCTGATTTTGGTGCAGTTTTCAATATCATTTAGAGAATTTATTTCAGATGGTTTGTTTAGCTCTCAGATCACATCAAACAAGGGAGATTTGTCATAGCGACCCGACACTGGCGAACGCATCTGGACAAAATTTGTCTTGATACAGATTTCCGCCGCCAGTCGATCAGTGCTACGCGCTCGCGTCACATCTCTCGATTTTTGCCAAAATGCCGAGTTGTTCAGTGGTTGTTTGCAAAAATACAAGCAGTAAAGTGAACTATGTTAAAGATGGAATCTCATTTCATGTGAAAATATTATAATAAAGGGTCCGCCAAATAACTTTTTTTTTTTAAATGCTATAAAAAAAAAACTACCTACTGAATATTTTTTCAAATTTCATTTTTTATTTAAAAGTACAAACTTTCCGGTTAATGATGGAAAATAATTTCATTCAAATGGCTGCCTCGGCTGGCCATGCAGTAGCCTACACGATCGGTCCAATTTTCGAAGAAAAATGGCCCAATTATGCCTCTGGACCAAAATCCGCACCAAACAGTGACTCGTTTTGGGTGCACCGGCTTTTCAATGAATGCGTGCGGGTTTTCTGTGCCCCAAATGTGACAATTCTGCTTGTTTACATACACGCCAAGATCGAAATGAGCTTCATCTGAAAAGATGATTTTTTTGGCAAAATCCGCATCTTCTGCAGGTCGATCGCAGGCCCACTTAGCGAAGCGAAAACGCATTGGATGGTCAGTTGGCTTCAACTCCTGAACCAATTGGACTTTGTACGGCGTCATACCAAGGTCTTTACGCAAAATTCGTCTTAATGATGTCTGCGAAATGTCCAATTGTTGAGAACGACGGTGAACTGATGTTGATGGCGTTTCACGCACACTTTCGGCCACAGCAGCAATATTCTCGGGTGTACGCACTGTTTTTGGCTTTTCACGCGTTGGTTTATCGATGAGGATGCCAGTTTTTTTCACCTTTTTTTACAAGGTAACGAACATACGGAGCTGACGGTGCTTCTTTTCTTCCAAAATCCGTACGCAATTTTCGCACACATTCTGCAACATTACCATGATTTCCAAAGTAATGTCGCAATATTTCCCAGCGTTGTTCAAGCGTATACACAACCATATTCGTTCAGGGGAAGGATAAAACTAATTATCTGTCAAATCAGACATGAGCTAAGTGTTGCCATTCACGAAATAAGCACTAGTTGAAAAAAAAAACCTTAGATGGCGGACCCTTTATATACGTATTTCTTCTTTAAAACCGGAAAAAATTAAATTAATTATGATGTAAATGACACAGCCGCACTCAGAGTCGTTTAATGGTTACTTAGGTCGTTCCTTAGTATAGATTTAAAAAAGTTCACTCTCACAGTCAGTTAATGAAGCATTAGCATCCCTTAATGATCATTAAATTTAAGTAAAGCCAAACCTTTACTTAACTGTTTAATGATTGATTTTATTTACGTTTTGAGGTTATTTTCATGTTATTTTATTTTTACCAGTGAATTATTGAGAATCAGTCGCATTGTGTTTAAATAAGTAAATATCTGATCTGAGTGACTTTATCGAGTTTGTGGAATATGCTAGAAGGTTTAAGGTAGAGACACACTAGGCCCACGTACGCAACGCACGCTACGCATTATGAAGGACTCTTGATTTTGTATGGAAACAGTTGAATCAGAAACATACTTATCATACGCGATGCTACACACGCGTCCCACGCAACGTAAGATCTGTCGATCCAGATCGTCGTGGGAAGGTGGAGGGGATAATCATACGCCATCACACGCGTAGACCCAGTGTGTTTCTAGGAACTGACGTTCGCAGCGCGTCAGTCATGAATTGATGTTGTGGCGATGGGATGTGTACAAACACAAGCTAATTATTTAAATTATTAAAAAATAAAAAAACACCACAGACAACTTATACAACAAAAAGTACATAAAACATATAAGTTTTGTTCATTTTTTAAGTCACTTTTTAAAGCACTTCATTTTGATATACCATTCGATAAGATTGATCAAATTTTATCATAACCTATGTCACTTGAATGCAAGGCATCTAAAAATACCTCATACAAACATACATACATGTAGGAATGAGACAGGAATAGGTTAGAGAGAGATAGCGATAGTTAGAAACAAGATGGCGTAACTAGCAAGAAGAAAGACGTGTGAAGATTTTGTAAAGTGGAAAATAAAATAGGTGAAGTGCTCAATACTGGTTTCAATCAGTTCCACCGTCCCACATACATGAACCCTGAAAACATTACCCTCCTTTTTGGTGTACCGTGTAAAAATGGGAGACGAACAACGAGTCTGACGTCTATATGCGTAGTGTACGTGGGACTAGTGTGCACACAAACTCTCCCACGTCGCATAGCGTGCGTTGCGTACGTGGGCCTAGTGTGTTTCTACCTTTAGAGAATAATAATAAATCCATAAATTAATAAAATGATATTTTTATTTTTAACCACCATACACCCGTAACCATCGGCACTATTAAGCTTGTTCTGAAGATTTCTTCACTTCCTCCAACTCAATTTTAGCTTTTTCCAACAATGTTTTATGTTTCTCTTGCTCTAATAATGCTGTCGTCTTTTTAATTTGCTTTATATTTATTACTTCAAATACGAGACGGTTGTAGTTTCCCTATAAATTACTATACTCTGCGTGTAGAGTAGACTACAACTTGTAGTTGTATCTGTACAATCATCTCACAAATCACAATAGTAAACAAACAAAATATTTCTAGTTCACAGCACAATGACGGACGAGAAAATGACGTTGACAGCAGTAAGTGTTCCCACCGAAAAAAAAGTGCGAATTGATTTATTTAAAATACATTATAATAGCTATTTCGCTTTAAATTTTAGTAAAAATTAACAGTAATACAACTGACTATCAATTATATTACTATTAATGATGATTTTACACTTTTTAAATATACTTTTTCAATATAAAATACCAATATTTTTTAAGCGTGGCTACACTAATGCTTTATCGATTTGCAATCGATACAGTAGTTCCGCCCTATGGTAACTTAAATCTGTCATTAGTTAATGAACCCTTAAATATTGTTTCTGGGATGAAACGTCAATTAACAGATTTAATGATAATTAGTTAAATACTCATTAGGACTAATTTAATTATCGACTATGAGTGCGGCAGATAAAGTGACAATTCATTCATATCGTATTAATACAATACATTGCTTGCTAAGTAAGAATCAATAAATGAATGGGTCCGCTCGATTGCGCAATGGATCCGTACGTCACCGACACTCTCAAATTCGCAATGTAAGACAGTCGCGTAGTACCGGCGCTGTCACCGGCCGTCAAATAGTGATGTAGTCTTACGAGTAATTTGTTGTAACTATAAAACAATTTATCGATAATTTTATAGCGTGTTTATTATAGCGTTTTGTCGACTAAACAAAGCGTGAAAATAGAGTTTGGTTTTCAACCGAGCAATACTAAAGTGGTATGGTATACTCTTAAAATACGGTTTTAACCGGGCAATAAACGTAAACAACGGTCGAAACCTTTTCCCATAAAGATTAAAATTGGTTTTGCTGTTTTCTTTACTTTTTTACCGGATTTGCCCGTGGTACATACATAGCCTATAAAGTACTTGGAAATAAAATAACCTTCCAAGGGTTCCAAAAATTTTGAAATCGGTCCAGTAGTTCCTGAGATTAGCGCATTCAAACTCTTCAGCCTAATAATATTAGTATAGAAATATTTACTTACTCAATTTTATTTTATTAATTTCAATAGAAATACCAACACTGAATAATACCGACGATATAACAATATAACTTACTTGATAAATTGCCATGTTTTGGTATTTGCTTCATCGATAAAAATTTTATCGACCATTATTTCCCCATCACTAGCGTAGGTGTAAATAGCTGTGATTGGAAAAGTGAATTTGTGTGAGTTAATAGAAACAATGCTATTGTTGTGTGTGTAGCCAATCACGTTGGCTTTTGTATTTGTGTGTGCGCTGTCGAGATAATCATTAGATTGTGTGCAAATATAAATGTGTGACAAAGTGGCGACATCGGGTACGCATACTAAATTCGCAAGATAGCAAATCTCCCTTGTTTGATGTGATCTGAGGTTTAGCTATTCGCTAATAAATATACATATTTCGATGAATTAGGGTTTATTCTTTGAACAACCCATCTAGTGGCAGAAGCCGTATACACACTAGTAAACTGAACAGTCAGCCAATATGCAGGTTTTCTCACGATGTTTTCCTTCACCGGAAGCAGGTGGTGGTCTATGAGAAAACTACCATACATGAGTCAGATTGGTCTACAAACTCATGCGACATAGGTACGATTTGAACCCCTTTGACCTCAGGCGGGTGCCATTACCACTTGGCCACGACCGCTTCCTACTGACAACATACCTATCAATCAATCAATCATTTATTATAATATATAGTATAACTAGCTTTTGTCCGCGGCTTCGCCCGCGTGAATTTCCCACGGGTACAGTGCTTTTTCCCGGGATAAAAAGTAGCCTATGTGCTATTCCAGGTCATTATCTACCTCTGTACCAAATTTCATCGCAATCCGTCCAGTAGATTTTGCGTGATTGAGTAACAAACATCCTCACAAACTCACAAACTCACAAATTCACAAACTCACATCCAAACTTTCGCATTTATAATATTAGTATGGATACCTGATTAGGCTTCAGCGCGATCCAATTCAACGTAGGTAGCTTATACTTTGTATCGACCTTCCTCTTGATCGTCATGGCGTCGTGTTGATGCGGGGGGTGCATGAGGCCGGGTGCGGGGGGTGCGGGGGGCGGGGGCACGAAGCAGGGGGGCGGAGGCGGGGCGGCTGGCGCGGGGGGTGGCGGTGGAGGCGGGGCGGGGGCGGCGGGGGGCGCGGGAGGGGGAGGGGGAACGGGGGGAGGGGAGGGCGTGTGGTGCCCGTTGGGGATGCCGTTGCCGTTGCTGTTTCCGTTGCACATCGCGTGCGATGATATTGCGCCCACTGGAAGGTAAGTGATTAGATTTATAAATGTACTAGCTGTTGCCCGCGGCTTTGCCCGCGTGATTTCGCTTAAATGAAAAATCATTTTGTGTTCCAAACCGTTTCAGATCTTCGATCTTCTTTTCCAGATCTTCAATTTTTATACGTCAGCAGCAAATGCTCATCAGGTTGAACGACTTTTGTTAAGGCAACATTTCCATATTTCTTATAGTTTAGCTGTTCTGTTTTGGTTCTTCATCAGGTGTTCCATTTTTCAAAATCAATTATAGCCTAAATGTTGCCCAGGCTTAATAGCTACACAACAAAAAAGTTTCATTCAAATCGGTTCAGTACTTTCGGAGATTAGCGTGATCATACATACAGACAGAAAAAAATTCAAAAAAAAATTTTTTGCTTTTTATTATTCTTTTTAAGTGTCCCTCTATCCATTTCAGTCGAAAAATACAAAATGTACAGACTTAATATTTTTACTCTTATTATATGTATAGTTATTATTATATTTTATATTTATTTTATGTATAGATTAGCATAGTACAGTATTTGTACATGTATGTATAGTTTTGTATTAGCTTAGTAATAAATATGTGAATAGTGAAATGTAAAAAAAATACTAAACAATATTTTTCACACATGAGAAATTTAAGACTAGCTGATTTCTCATGTAAGAAAAATACACTTTAGTATCACTAGCTGATAATTTCTCATGCAAGAAAAATGTTCTAAAATTTGCTTGGTATTATATTTCATTCACTATAATCAGTGTGCGTAATACGAGATTAGAAAGAAATAAGAAATAATAATTCTTTATTTCACAACCAAAAAGCAAAATACACAGGGATACATTATAACAAATTTGCTCCATTTACCAGCCGGCAACAGTCCACCTCCGAACTAGACGTTAGTCTGTATCTCAGAGGCGGCTTGCTTTCGGTATGGTACGGGGCCAGTCTTGTATACTTAGTATATACCAATATATATTTTAATTTAAAAGGCTGTAACATGAAACAACATTGACCAAGATTTCCCAAACTAGAGTCATCTGTTTTTTTGGAAAAACTTCTATTAATAATTTAAAACGTAAACTAACAGCTAGGTTAAGGGCATATCTTAAAAGTATTATTTTTGTGTGAAGAAGTTTCATTGTACAATGAATGGATGTTACGTGTATATAAGTGAGGAGTGTGTGAGTTAGGACGAGTGTTTGTGTGTATGAAAGGTTCTGTAATGTAAGAGGGGGGAGCAGCGATATACGAGTACATTTTAGTGCGAAAGGGAATTAAATTAGGAGATTTTCGATTTGTAAATAATCTAGATTCGTCAGAAATAATTTAACACGTTTTTTACATAAGAACTTCGTGCAATGATAAATATTTGTCTCTTTGTTTATTTTATTGTACAATTTAGGGCTTAAAATTTTAAAGTTCCGTTTTGCATACGAGGTTCTATGTGGTAATATGGGACATACCATATAGCGATGTTGTCTTCTCCGATGTGAATTTAAATTAGGATCATACGCCATTTGGGAATGCTTCCTTATTATTATCTGTGCTACAAAAAGCTGCCTCACTGTTAGCACTTTGGTGTCAGAGTATAGTTGAGTGGTAGGATAACGAAAAGATTTTCGTGTCATTACTTTAAGGACAGCTCTTTGCGCTCGCTCGAGTGGAAGCATAGTTGTTTTTGTTGCAGAGCCCCAGACTCCAATACCATATATTATCAGAGATTGCACTTGGCACACATATAATTTTTTTTCCCTAGCTATTTGTGTCCCACTGCTGGGCAAAAGCCTCCCCTAACTTTCTCCACGTATACACATATGATATGAATAGGGACAATAAGCGATATTTTTTGTATTATTAAAGATGGGTTTGCTCTTGACCATAATCTTGTCCGAAATTACGTGATACTTACTGGACGCCCCCCTCGGCAGTGATTTAGTGAGCGACTCCAACTCCTGAACCTTGGACTCCAACATCGACTGCCTGTTCCTCGAGTCTTGTTGCGCGCGGCGTAGCGTCGACACCTGCCACAAACAAACATATATCAGACCGGACAATGAGGCTTTTACAAAAAATCTTTAGAAATTTACAACACATTTTTTTCATTATTTCAAATCAGAAACATTTCAGGATTGGGCTGGACCTTTTAATCAGTTACAGGCCTACTCTGCCAATGTTCATATGATAACGCTCATTCTGTTCTTTCTTGTGATTGTGTGCGTGTATTCATTGTCTAACAATGCGAATTATGTTAGTAAGCGCGATTTCAACGAAAGTGACTTTATTGTAAAAGTGGCAGAAATTTTTTATAAAAATTTGCGCTTAGTTCGTCTCTTGTTGGTCTGTTACTCTTAAGGCAGCAAAGCCCCAGAACTGATGATCTGGACGCGACGGATAGAGAGTGGAGGGCTCATGCACTTCTTCTTCTTGTTTATGTTCCTATTCATCACTGAATGTTGGCAGTCAGCTCCTTAAATTTAGCCTTGTTCAAAGCCAGTCTGAACAGTTGTTCCACTGTTTTGATTCCCGTCCACTCTCTGATGTTCCTGAGCCAAGACATCTTCCGTCCTCCCACTCTACGCTTACCAGCAATCTTTCCCATCATGATGGTTTGAAGGAGATGTTATTGCGTGTTTCTCAATATATGACCAAGGTATGTTTCTTTTCTTATTTTAATGGTCCGAACAAGCTCCACCTTTTTGCTCATGCGTCTGAGAACCTCAATATTAGTAATGTGGTCCGTCCAGCTTATTCGTAGCATTCATAGCTCATGCACTGAATAGACAGGAATGGCGAACCAGAGAGAAAATTTTTGCCCAGCAGTGGGACAGAACAGGCTTTTAAAAAAAACATGTTATCCCACCTCCTCCACGACCTGCCTCCTCGCCTCGGCCAGCTGGTCCCGCTCGTGCCGCACGCACGCCAGCTCGGCCTCCAGTGTTGCCAGCTTCGCGATCGCCTCTCGCTCCAGTGCTGCCATGCGTTCGTGGGCCTAATGAGAAATTGTAATATTTATAAATAACGTTTTAGGACTTGTGAGAAACATGCGTAGCGTTGTTCAAACTGCAACAGAACACACATGGCGTGTTTCTCACAGATGATATAATAATTTCAATATAATAAAGATTAAGCCGTTCCTTGCTAGAAACCTGCGTAGCGTTGCTTAAGCTGCAACACAACACGTATGGCGTGTTTCTCACATATGATATAATCATTTCAATATAATAATGATTAAGACGTTCCTTGCGAGAAACCCGCGTAGCGTTGTTTAAACTGCGACACAACACGCATGGCGTGTTTCTCATGGCCTACATCCATAAATGGACATGAATAAGGGTCGATAATGATGATGAATATTTAAGACGTTCCGTGCGAGACACGCGTAGCGTTGTAAAAACTGACGCAACACGCACGGCGTGTTTCTTACATATCATATTATAAAAAGCACATACGTAAATTCATACATTAATTAATTAATTCGTTGCACTTTACCGCATCACGTAGCTATTCTCCATTTGATTGAACTACTGGACTGACTGGTAGAGAATGCGTAAAGTCCAATATTTGTACATAATTTTCTAATTTCTGCAATAAAGTTTAAAATGAAATAAATAAAGGCAAGTGAAGACTTACGTGTCCAAGTTCGTCCTCCAACTCGTTGACTTTCTCAAGCGCCGCGGTCTTGGTCTCGCTGTCCTCCATTAGAGTGGCCACGTCGAACACATTGTCCAGATACGCTGAGATTTGCACCTGATGGCGAAATTAATTGTTTACAGATTTTTATTTCTGTAGGCAATATATAAAGCGAGTTTGTTGCGCCGCCTCTTCTCCACTTGCGCTTTAGAGGCAGTAGTAACCTTAGCTTAAAGTAATTTTCTGACCTCAACTAACCAAAAAACAAGTATACGACGATTTAAAAGTGCTATTTTTAGCCCATTTAAATAAAATCATTTTCATTTCATTTCAAAGCACTTTCAAATCTTCAAAAATATGGCTTTTATTTAGACTAGTTAAGGTCAATAGTTTACTTATGAGTAATAAAAGCATTCGAAGCGCAGATTGAGAAGAAATGGCAATATACTTCATTGCAGAATTTTCTCCAAACAACAAACATGTATGTTTATTACAATGTAATTTTGAAAAACATAGGGGAGTTGTACTGTGTGTTCTATGAGTCTATTAACCACAATAAGAGAGAACGAGCAGTAGTCTAGTCGCTGCGATATCGTATCGACTAGCGTGTGTGAGCGGTGAAACACTATATACTGTCATACTTTTGACTATTGTCGCACCGCTCACAAATTGCAAGTCGCCACGATGTCGCAGCGATTTTTATTACGAGAATAAAGCAACAGATGATTTTTTTTATAGCATAGGGCGGCAAACGAGCAAGCAGGTCACCTGATGGTAAGCGATCACCGCTGCCCATGGACAACTGCAACACCAGGGGTATCACAAGAGTGTTGCTGGCCTTTCAAGAAGACGTAGACTCGTTTTTTGATAATGATTATAACCTGTAAATCTTCGCTCTCGCAATGTCGCAGCCTCTCCAGATAGTCGTCAAGCTTGAGCGCCGTGAACTCGTACTGGAGGTGAACCCTAAAGTTCATGTCCTCCACTGAGTGAACTATGATGTTCACGAACTGCATGCACGCCACCTGGAAGAATTGGAGGGATAGATTTTTGGATGTAGACATTTAAAACGATGCGGAAAAATACGCTTTGCCTGTTGTAAGCCGAACCCAAACTGCAACGTGACACGCATAGCGTCTAAAATTTGATGAATAAACTTCTCTTTGCTTATTTATTAATTTTCTTCATAGTTTATTTCCCAAAACTGGCACAAAAGGCAGACTTTTTGTTTGTTATTGTTGCTTTGAAAAGTCCATATCGGCGCTGAATATTGCTGCGAGGAGGTCTAAGAGTGCTTTAATTCATAGAAAGTGATGTGAGTGAGGACTAGAAGGAGAAAACCACTCATTTGTTTTTTTTACTTTTTGATCCGATCATTTGACTGACAGATATAATGCTATAACCACTGTTTAAATATCATCTGTTTTAAACAAAGGTCAATAAATAAGTACAGCATGAAAATTCAGAGAAGGCTTGGCGTAGACAAAAGGAGGCTTATACCCAGCAGTGGGTCATGGAAAACTGATGATTTATATTATTTAACCTTTATTGTACAAAAATACAAAGACGTACAATAGGAGGGCTTAATGCTACAGCATTATCTACCAGCCAACCTTTGGGTTATGCAGAAAATTTTAGGTGGGTGTATAATAAAGATATTACTGATGATGATGATGAAATACTCACCATAAACTCAATATGGAACGAATCATAATTCATGAAGTACTCCATCAGCGTGTGAAACCTCCTCGGTTCGCCGACTACTTCCTTGAAGTTATCGAACGCCGACAGTATGATCTGATGGCCGCCCTTCACCAGGCATATCGCGGCGAGCAGTTCCAACACTAGTGCCTTGGTTCGCAGCGAGTGGTGGACTAGGGATAATGCTATGCTGTTGATCGCTTCGCGGTGTTGGATCACCATGTTGAAGCCGTACTGTGAAAAAAAATAGGTACCTATATTAAATCATGTTAAAAGAAGTTTGATATTTTTTTTTTGCGGCACCCATAACCGGCGAGCATGTATGAAGAGAGTGATGAGTGTAGAGGAAGCGAGAGATCTGTAAAGATCGTAGCAAATGGAAATCGCTAGTTTCTGCTACGGGAAAAACGCGTGATAATATGTATGTTATTAATTTATTTTGACAGCAAGGATAACAATGAAAATTGATAAGTAATAGAAATTGGTACATACGAATAAGCTCTTTTTTCATCATATTTTATTTATTTTAATGTAAAATGTGGTGAGTTCTCCAGCAAAAGTTAAACTTAAAAGAATTTCTCACTATAATTAAATACTTCACGAAAACGATTTTCATTGTTCAGATAAAAGACGGTAACGTCATAATAATATACGTGAGGAACAACGAGAATCCACGGGATTACTACACACTACGTTTTCTGACACTTAAGCTTCTTTGGCACTTATGTTTCTCACCACATTATGTAGATATATTCTCACTAGACGGCCCAGGTGAATAAATTGAATCTATTCTTCGCTACATTCACTTGTGTTTCTCATCTCATAATACCGATACATTATCACAGCCTAGTTGAATAAGGAAATCAAGTGAAATAACTCTTTCTCTTTCCTTCGCTACTGTCACTTTCTTACCCTATTATTCATAATAACCCTCATGCTGTTTATCACCCTATTATTCATAATAGCACTCATGCTGTTTCTCACCTTATTATTCATAATAGCCCTCATGCACATGATGCAGACGTGTATATCGTCTGTGGACGCGCCCATATTGAGCCTTGCCGCGTGTCTAGTTCGTCTCCTGGCCACGGCGGGGCTGGCAGCACCGTCTTCCGTATCGGACGACCTCGCCCGTCGTCGCCACGAAGCGTTGAGAGTGGCGCTGGGGTCTGTTGGTGCGCTGCAGTCGGATGTCGTTGTGTTCGCACCTAACATTAAAATTAATAAGATTTTGAAACAGTTTTGTTTATTTAGAGAGATAGCTTCCACATTTGAGACTGAAAAACATGAGATCAAAAATATGTTTGGATTTATTAAATTGGAATAGATTACTTACGATAGAGATGGTTGAGTAGATACTTGGTCGTTTAATTTTTGTTTATTTATTATGGAACAACAAACAGTTACAAAATAAAATAGCTTGTAAAAATAAGTCTTAAATCTAAAGTAATAATAATTTTGTAACCAACTACGCTATTCACAGTATTAGCTTTTCTAATGTTTATTAGATTTGCAAAAAACAGCTAAAGTGGGAACGAACGAAATAAAAACCCTCATTAGATCTTTTATTTGGAATACTTTACCTGATACTGATTGATATAACTAAATAGATACTTAACCGTTTAATTTCAAAGATACTTCACATGTTTCTCGCGTGAAATTTTGTATATTATTATAATCACCTTGGTTGATTCCGTCACTAGACTGGCTCCGGGCAAGCGCTATTCTCTGCTCGTGCCGCATCATGCTCAGTCTGAAGCTCAGGTAGTCGATCAGCACGTCCAAACCCTGGTTCTGTTCGTTGAGAAACTCGCGAACCCATCTACAAAATACCATTGTACATTCTTGAGCAACTGTGGCAACTTGAAAATTTAAAGAAAATAAAAAGTGAGAAATTATAACTTTAGGCGAGAAACGCAAAAGCTTTAATGAGATAACACAAATGTGTGGAAAACACAAAATTATAACAAAGCATCTAGTTTCAACTAGTCCTTAAGATTTTTTTTTACTAAAAAAGAAATCTGACGCCAAATCGTGATATCACGAAAACTTACTTAAAAATTATTTTTATTGCTTTTATATGTAGTAAAAATAATCATGTCGCATGGGAGATAATTAGGTATTTCAAAATGAATATTTTGAATTATTTCATACATTATCAGCAGTTACCCCTTCGTCAAGATATTACGCACAATTATCTCGACATCTTCGCTCATTAAGTACGCATATCAGCTGTTACATCGCACTGTAACCCAATCTCTAGGTGAAGGAGAAATAAAGATTACGAGGTCTTGAGATCGATGCCTCCACCGCGTATCAGCTTACAGAGCCATGTCTTATTAAGCTTAAAATTCATGTCGGAACGAATCGATTTATATCTCGCAAATTGTAATCTATACCAAAGATTTTTCGTATCTAAACCGGTTGCAGTGTTAATTGTACAAATATATTGACTGACTGAACACTAAAACTGGACAGTAGAGCATATTACTATTGTAAAAATTAAGATAGTTTAAAAAAATCATCCTGTACGATTGTATATGTTCACAAGTTGTTGTTGAGAGTCGAGATCTCTTGCAGTCGTTGTTTAAGAGGCCTCCTAGCTAAATAAAGCTCCTAGCAAAAAAAAAAAACATTTTCTTTCTGGGTCTCTTACCGCCCCCCTTGAGACCTGCAGCGCCCACAAGGGGGCGTTATAGCCCACTTTGGGAACCTCTGGTCTACACAAATTAGCTCCACCGAGTCAATTTGCTAAGAAGATTGACTAATAAAACTATGTTTACTTACTCAATATGATTGGTTCGCAGAGATATCTCCAAATCCCTGAGGACTTGGGTCGATGTGGAATCGCCCACCATTTTTCGTTTCTGTAACCAACAAAAATATTACATTAGCTTCCGATTTTTTTTTTGAGTTCTCTCACACGGTTCATATTAGTTTATTCGTTATTTTCAAACAGAATAAGCGAATAAGTTTTGTGCAGAGCAACTACGCTCTGCTGCCAGAAAATGTGCGCAGAGCGAATCCGGACAACCGAAGCGGCGGGAAGAATTCTGTACCGGAACTTCACCGGGAAAAAACCACCGGTAAAAATAAGTACCGGGAAAAAATCTCCACGCGGCACCACGTTTGCCCGACTAAAACCTAATTAACTTAACGCAGTCTGCTACCACCGTAGCTTATGAAGGGAGCTACAGGGCCCTATAATAACCTAACCTATAAATTAATTACAATTGAAAACTTACCAAATTAAATCTTCTTTCTCTTCGGATCCAAACTTGAGGGTCTTCGGGAAGGGGGAATTCCTAATCACCCTACCTAACCCTTGAGATCTCAATTCCCCAGACCAACTAAATAGATTTCTTCCCGTAGTTTCACTCGGGAACAACCAGATGTGAACAGCCAGCCACGTTTCACCTCTCACAAGAAAAAGTCACAATAACAGAGTTTTTCACAAACACAAATTCAATAGTTATTTAACAAACAGGAGATTTACAATTATCACTCAAACTAAACAACAAGCAAAAGACGCGAGACCGCTCCGCGTATTAAAATCAAACCGATATCGCATAGGGCAATGGCGACCGTCCGCGAGCCATTCGCACGAGCAATGTGAGAACCCCGAAACGCCTGGCGGCGATAACAGGAAACGCCTGCGTTTAGTTTTACCCAATATATTACAAACATCCCCCCGTCCCGGTCTGAGAAGCAGACCGCTAGCTTACTCTACGGGAAGGCGGGCGAGAGAGGTCACACCTCTCCTTAAAATCGAACCGTCGACCAACACCTCAGCCACACGCGGAGTGCCATCTCCGCCAAGAATCAAACGTAATATGCGAGCTCGTCGCCAAAGCAATGAGGGCAAATTTGCCTCTTTTAACAATACTAAATCACCCTCCCTGGGAGGCTCAGTCCTGTCTGTCCACTTCACTCTTTGCTGCAGCAAATGCAAATATTCAAGCGACCAGCGACGCCAAAAGTCCTGGCTCATTTGCTGCAACATTTGAAAACGCGACAACCGATATACGCGTTCATCCTTCCACGGGTATTCGGGCAGGGCATTCAACGGCCCTCCCACCAAAAAATGACCAGGGGTGAGAGCTTCCAAGTCATTTGGATCTGGAGATAGCGGACAGAGAGGACGAGAGTTGAGGACCGCCTCAACTTTACAAAACACTGTGGCCAGCTCTTCAAAAGTTAGAGCCGTTTCTCCGATAATGCGGCGGAGGTGGGTCTTTGCGGATTTCACAGCCGCTTCAAAAATCCCTCCCCAATGGGGGCAACTTGGGGGACTAAACTTCCAGGTTATTCCCCTTTGGGCAGCAATTTGACTTAAACTAGTACAATTTTTATCAATAAACACAGAAACATCCTTAAGATAATTTACAGTTCCTTTATAGTTTGTGCCATTATCCGACCTAATAAGGGAAGGTAGACCTCGACGCGAAACAAAGCGATCCAACGCGGCGACGAAGGCCTCCGTAGTCAGAGCCGATACCACCTCCAAATGGACAGCCTTGGTGGCCAAACAAACAAATACACACAAATAGCCCTTCACAATACGGGCATTACGAAAGGGAGAAGCCTTGATCGAAAAGGGACCGGCAAAATCGGTTCCAACGCCGTCAAACGGTCTCGAAGGTCGGATTCGATCAGCGGGCAAATCACCCATCTGTGGTTGCATCGTGGATGCCTTCAACCTATAACATGCAATACATCGAAACAGGACACTACGGATTGCTCTTCGGGCTGACAAGATCCAAAACTCGCGTTGCAAAATAGCCAACAAAGCATTGCACCCAGCATGGGCGTTACGAATGTGTCGATCAGACACCAAAAGCTGCACCAAGGGTCCGCCCTTGGGCAACAACAGAGGATGGCGAGTCTCATATGGAAGATCCGCCTTCCGGAGCCTGCCTCCAACCCGAAGAAGCCCATCCGAGTCGATGTACGGGTTCAAACGAGCGACCGCGCCCTTCAACTTAGCGCGTCCGTCGCGCAAAATACGAAGCTCTGACTCAAACCGTCCGGTCTGCACGACACGGACCCAATGCAACAATGCGCTCCGGCGCTCTTCTGCACCTGCAATCGGCTCCAACCGCTTTGCCTGTGGGTTTCTACAATTATGTATGAAACGCTTAATCCAACTGGTAACACCCAGAAGCTTATCCAAGCTGCTATACCGAGCAAGTAGCCAATCCGGCTCCGACGTCGTCTCAGCGACTACAGCATGTACACGGAGCCCAGTCAAACTCAAAGAAGTAACGTCTGTCTGACAGACAGGCCAAGAAGTTTCTGATCCCATCAGCCACTCTGGACCCCACCAGAGCGGGTGTGACACCAATTCTGGTGCCGTACAACCTCGGGAAGCACAGTCCGCTGGGTTAAGCTCTCCCGGCACATGTCTCCATGTTATATCAATTCCGATATTCTGGATTTGGGAAACCCGATTTCCCACAAAAACCTCCAAGGTATGTGGGGCCGCGCGCAACCATGCAAGCGCGACCTGGCTATCCGACCAGGCGAAGATGTCTCGTATCTCGACCGTGGCCGCCAGCTCACATGCAACGTGATGCAACAATTTAGAAAGAAGGTGAGCTCCACTCAACTCAAGCTTGGGAATAGTCAGCCTAGTCCTGATGGGGGCGACCTTGCTCTTCCCTAACAAAAGCGAGACATTGACCCGGCCATCGGCGTCAACTGTCCGCATATAGACTGACGCGGCGTAGCCTCGCTCCGACGCGTCACAAAAGCCATGCAGGCTGGCTCGATATTTCCCGGGGGCAATATTCGACGAGGCAAGGCAATCCGATTGACTTCCTTAATCGATGAAAACAACTCGAGCCAATCATCCAATGGAGAGCCAAACAGCGGCTCGTCCCACGAGACGCCCAAAGTCCAAAGTCTCTGAAGAAGACACTTTGCAGAGAATATCACTGGACTGATCCAACCGCTTGGATCAAACATACGAGCTATTACGGACAACACCGTTCTCTTAGTCCAGACCTTTGGTATTTCCAAGTCCACTTGGAATGTAAAAATATCGGTTAGCGGCTGGTACTGCATGCCCAGCACCGCTATCCTGTTGGGATCATCCACATCCTCAAACAGGTGAGGGTTCTGTTGGTGGTCCTCCGGGATCCCTTCTAGAACTCTAGGCTCATTGGACAACCACTTACGTAGCTCGTAGCCACCTGTCTTCAATATTTCAATCAATTCATCCCGCAGTAGGAGGGCCTCCTCAATACTTTGGGCTCCGGTGCACACGTCATCAACATACAAGTCACGTGACAGCACGGAAGCCCCACGGGGAAAGCGGATCCGTTCCCGCTCTGCCAATTCAAGCAATGATCTGATGGCGATATAGGGACTAGATTTCAAACCATAGGTGTTTGTATTGAGTTCATACACCGTCACAGGATCCTCAGGGCGCTCACGCCAGAGTATCAACTGGAATCGCCTGTCCTCAGGATGTATGACTGTCTGGCGGAACATCATCCGGATGTCCGCGCCAAAAACCACTTGATGTCTTCTAAAGTTCAAGATGATGTCAATTATGTCCCTATGCAATTTGGGACCTGAATGCAAACATAGATTCAACGAAACTCCGTTCGAAGTGGGTGCGGACCCATCAAAGACAGTCCGCAACTTGCCCGTTGAGGCCTTCACCACCGCGTGGTGGGGCAAAAAATAATGCTCAGTTGAGCTCCAATCAACTCGAGCCGGAGACATGTGACCCAAATCCTCGTACTCGCGCATAAATTCAATATATTTATCGCGAAGTACGTGGTCACGCTGCATACGTCGCTCCATGGACAGCAGTCGTTTCTCCGCAAGCGCCCTACTTTGCCCTAGCTAGGACGAGAGGCAACAAAGGGTAACCTAGTTACAAACCGACCGGAGGGCAACCTCTCCGTGGTCGATCGAAAAAGGGCTTCGCACTCAGCGTGTTCCGGATCCATCCTGGAACTCATAGGTGGCTCCTCCACCTCCCAAAACCTTTGCATGGTCTTGGCCAAGGACGCAGATGCGACAACCGGTGGCTCCTCCGCGGTGCCATTATCAAACACAGGGCCCATCAGGGCAAAACCAAAAATCGTAGACACTGCCATCAGTGAAGACGAACCCAGAGCTTTCTGAGTACCCAACAAAATCCAACCCAATACGTCCGAGCCCAGGAGCAAGTCCACTGGGCCGGGATGAAAGACAAAGGGGTCGGCCAAATCCAGACCCGAAACCAAAGACAACACACCCGGCGGTATGTCTGTCGAGGGGTGCCAACCCGCAATGGTATCCATTACCATAGCCGAAGTCGTGATCCTCATTGTGGAGGACTTCAGCGAAGAAAAGGTGACAAGTGTCTGGCCCGTCAGACACTTCACTTGTATGCCACCAACTCCAAGAAGTGGCACAGGCGAGTCTTCCACGACTAAACCTAACTGGCGTGCCACTCGAGTGGTAACCAAACTGCTTTGAGCCCCTGAGTCCAACAGAGCTCTCAAATTAATGGCTTCCCCCCCACGACCCCATACGCGGACCACCGCGGTAGGGAGCAGAACCGTCCGCGGCTCTGTTCCAGCAAGGGAGCAAGCTAGTTACGGGCTCCCCACTCTCTCCAAACCAGGGGGGCGCCACTGACCCGGGTAATATGGCGGGCGAGTGCACATCCCCATCTGAGGGGGGGCATAACCCGCGGCCCGGCCATACATATGGTACGGCGGGTGGTACTCCAGCCGTGGGTACTCGTGCAGCGGCGGAGAAAACCGCTGCGGCTGCATGTGTTGGGTATTGGCAACCCGCGTGGAGGGGGTGTCCCCACTCTCACGTCCGGTCTAGGGCCCCCGCCCATGGGGGCCCTATCCGGGGCCTGGCCAGCTACATACTGGCCATGACCTTGGGGCGCGTGGTCCCGGTCCGCCAAGACCCGCGCAGGTACGCGACCCCCTCCCGAGGGGGGGTGCGACGAGCGAAGCCGCGTCCTCCGTCCGATGGTGGAGGGCTTCGCGCAGGAGCGCCCCCGCCCATAGGGGACCCCTGCCTCAACAACCGGGGGCCATCCCCGTTCCGGTTCATGCAGAGCATCGCGTGGTGCAGCCCACGGCATGCACTGCATGGTATGGCCCTGGGACAGTCACGTGCATAGTGACTGCCCAAACAGTAAAAGCATAGTTCATGCCGCTTTGCCATGCGGCGCCTATCTTGTACTGGCAGTCTCTGCCAGTCCCTGCATTGCAGCAGGCTGTGGCTCATCCGGCCACATTGCAGGCAGTCCGCGTCCCCCGCGACTGCTGCCGTGTGTGCAACCCGCGCACCAGCTCCACGCGGTGGCGGTTGCCTTCCCTGTTGGGGCTTCCCTCGCCATGAGGGTTCCAAGGGCCTGCGTTCAGGCGCTCTGGATGGCGCTGAGTCCGTCATGGTGTTCTCAGCGGCCCGTGCCTCAAACTCCAAAAACTTCACCAAGTTTACTTTAATAAGTGGATCAGATAGACGTGTGTAGATACCGCTGAACAGAAGCATCCATTTATTTAATTATCCCATATACACGAATCTCCTTATATGCGAAAGCTAACTAAACATTCCACTCATGTATGTGAAACTTTATACGGCCATCCCAGCAACGTTTTGAGGCTGATACAAAAACATCCGGCTCGAAGGACCACTGTATGGTGTAACCACACTTACACCATATACTAAATACATACATTCTAACCACACACCATATGCTAAAATACATACATAATTATCACGCCTTTTTCTCGTGGTAGGTAGAGACTAGCGATTTGCACTTGCTACGATCCTTAAAGATCTCTCTCGCTTCCTCTACACTCCTCACTTTTCATACATACTCAACAATAGCAGAATTGACGACATCCAGAAGCAAGAATATTGTTCTACTACCTACAATGTATTCTGTCCTACAATGTAGGGCCCAGCTATGGCTGGCCCCTACATTGTAACTGAACATTTAACCTAGAGACCTCAGCATTCGAACAATTAAAACGTCCCTTTGATGCGTCGCCGGTGTTATAAAGTCAAATTGGAAAGGCGACAATTACCTTTTAATGTGTTCATTACGAGGTGCTATTTCAACCGCCAAGGTTATTTTTACGATGTGACTCATAAAGTTTGACCTGACCTTCCAATTGCGAATAAAAAGGGCTTGATTACTGGTAATGATGCGATTTGGTGACGTTATAAATCGCGCCGTAATCGAGGTTGCTATCGTTTGGATTTAAATCGTCAAGGTTATTTTTTCGCTCACGGTTTGTTTGAATCATTGTCAAACATGGAGTCTAAATAAAATAAGTTTCAATGATTTTTTACCTTGTAATTTTATAAACACTGTTATGTTTTATTTAGTGGCAGATATATCATCCAAGTAATAGTTTTTAAAAAACATGCAGACAGGGAGGCGCAAACATACATCCGAGTCATGGAGGAGTATAGAAGAGGCCTATGTCCGAAGACGGACAAAACAAAGGCTGCAATGATGATGATGATATCATCCAAGAAGCAAATGATAAAAGAATCTTCAAAATGTCATCTGCTAGATTCAATGGATTAATACTCTAAATTGCTACTATAAATGGGCAACATAGATCCTCGATTACCCAACGACTCATTTGCCTTATATTAGCCTGGACCATAAATAAATATACAAATCACACCGATTGAATTAGCCTCAAAGTTAGAGTATAGCAGTAAGTAGTCATAACACAATTCCTGATTTCCTGATACATAAAGTCTACTATTACTGTCAGGACTTAGCTAAGCCTGCATCCGGTAAACAAGACAATAAGAACACGAGACGACGTCGTCCGATTACAACTTTCCCTGTATTTATCTGTTTTCTGCATCGGTATTGTGCGTGTGCGCTTCCGCCGTGAAAATGAGAGTATCTACTTCCTTATTCGACTTTTTGGAAAAACTTTTTTCGATTGTAAAATCGACTTGCGATAATAAAGACTTGGCAGCGAACTGCAATCCAATCGCATACTTCGTGAAGCTTTCGTACTTTCCTTTTTTAACAAGTCGTATGCTGTCTTCAAAGCCATTAGAAATAACATTCCATCAGTACGAACTTATCAAGACGCCCACTCCTTCAATTTGAACTGTAATTACAGGTGGGCAGTAATGTCAGTTGGTGCTCATCACCTCGGGCTGCTTAGCATCTTGAATGGAGCCGCCTTAATGGACCTTTCGTTAGATTTGTAATATTTCAGAGGAGTGAGGAGTGTGAGAGAATATTGGGAACTCTCCGCGGGAAACATGCGTGTTAATGGGTAGGTATGCAGTGGTGTAGCTTACATTTATATAAATCGAGGCCTGGCGAATATTCCACTGACAAGAGCATAGCTCTTAAATAAGAAAAAGTGGAGTAAAAAAAGATCTAAAACCCAACTCAACGATGCTGTTTATTATATGAAATGTTCCGAGGGCCCTCAGACTCAGGTGGCAAACCATTTGGTAGCTATACCGCTGGGTGGGGACAATAAGTGTAGCAGAGAAGAACTATCGTCAGCTCTTCATTGAGCTAAAAATGAAAACGACAACGCTCCCCTTATCTCCAGCTCACAATTAGACGACTCAGCATACGCCTTAATTTAAACTGTAATCACAAACGAGAGCGTACGAATTCCAAACTGTTTGAACTTGTCATTAGTACAACGGCTTGCAACTTGCAACTGGACCATAGAGCCATGACTCGACCAGGTTAGATGTGTCATTAATAAAAATAAGTAGCACAGTAGCGGATGCGTCTTCATCCTATCCTACTATTGTTATTAGAGTGGTTTGATCGTTTCAGACCTGAATGTTACGAAGGCAAATCTTGTAAGTCAGGGGATATGTTTGTGGGTCTTTTGACTGGTCATGAAAAATTCTGTCATTTTGGACACACGGTTCTTGATTGATAAAATCAACAATCGTCAATAATCGCAGAAATAGCAAAACTTATCAAACGGGCAGTTTAATAAGTTTTGTTATTTCTGACATTGTAAAAGTTTGTGTGAATGGATGGATGGATATTTGTAAATCTTTCACGCAAAAACTACTGGAAGCATTTTGATAATTTGGTGCACGGGTAAAATAAAATTTGGAATAGGTAGCATATAGCTACTTTTAACTCAAAATTCCCACGGGAGCGGCGCTCCGGAATGCCTCTACATCTATACATATAATAAAACAGTAAAAATATTTTGTTTTATTTTTTTATTTTACAGTAAAAGTATTTTTGACTGAAATAGATAGAGGGAGACCTAAAAAGAATAAAAAAAAAGCAAAAATATTTTTTTGGAATTTCTTGTCTGTCTGTCTTTCTGTCTGTTTGTATATGTATGTACGTGTTTCACGTAAAAACTACTGGACGGATTTGAATGACACTTTTTTTGTTGTATAGCTATTAAGCCTGGGCAACATATAGGCTATAATTGATTTTGAAAACTGGAACACCTGATGAAGAACCTTAACAGAACAGCTAAACTATAAGAAATATGGAAATGTTACTTTTACAAAAGTTTATCAATTTGACGAGCATTTTCTGTTGACGTATAAAAATCGAAGATCAGGATCATCTGATGAAGAACTCAAAGAGACCAGCCACACTATAACATATATGGAAATGGCGCCTTAGCAGAAGTCGTTCAACCTAATGAGCATTTTCTACTGACGTATAAATAATGAAGATCTGGAACATCTGTTCTCGTTCATAGACATATATTCCCGAGGGACACGGGATAACCAAATGGCTAAAATGTCGAGTACTGGAGTTTAGGTTACTACAGTTTGGAACACAAAAAGATTTTTCATCTAAGCGAAACTCACGCGGACGAAGCCGCGGGCAACAGCTAGTTTTTATAATCTCTTTGACAAGTATAAATAGCTAACATTAAAACAAATCCCGTTACACTTGAAACAAGTAATGTTAATAGAATTTGATAAAAAAAACCTGTACTTCAATCAAAGTCGGCCTGTTTCTGTTCTGCAAACGATTCGCGATTACTTATTAGGAGTTGAGCAAAAACTCGTGCGCAGCGATCGAACGCAAAAACAAGTGACGATATTGATAGAAACATGGAGTTTTTACTGCAAAGAAGTCAAGTCAAGATGAAAATGTATTTATATCTTAGGGCTTAGGTTTAGAGAATAGACGGAACTATAGAAATTCACAGAATAATGAAGTTTTTAAGGCACATCACGGAAAGACGGTCAAAGCCATGAACAGCTAATGGTTACAGGCAGGGTGGACGGCAAACGACCAAGAGGCCGCATCCCTACGAGATGGTCGGACCAAATCCGATCATCCCTAGACACCAAATTTCACAAGGCCCTCCACGAAGCGATAGATCGAATCAGGTGGAGGGAAGTAGTCAGAGAAAAGGTGATTCTACGGGAGAGTTACGACCCTCAGTATTGAGGAATACGACGCGACGCGAGGAAGGGGATAGGAATTCAGTCGGATGAGGTACAACCATAGAGCAATACGGTTAACACTTGGACGGGACGGTTGGTACGGGATGGTACGTTGAACTTTGAGGTTCATTATTAATTGAATTTTAACTTAATTTTCAACAATAAATGGTTAATCAATAACTTAAAAACTAGCAACGTGCTTTCTCGTCGCGTCATTTTCTATATTAATTGTAATTACTTGTTTAGTTTAATTATCATTGCGAGTACTAACATCGTATGTACCAAAAATGGAAGAGAGAGTTGACCACACAGGTGAAAAAGACATAAAATAGGGTCTTGTTCTCGCATCAATTCCTGAACTTTTCATCAACCACCGCTAGTTTCACCTATGACAACCAGTGGCGGCGTAGAATTGAATTCTTTGCCTCTGAAGCACAGCGTTCAAAGTTCGATTCCCGGTTAGATCAAGGGAGAAAATAATATGACATCTAGAGAGAAACCTTACCAACTTGAACAAGTAGGCAAAGCCAAAAGTATTGCCAAATGTATGGTTGAGCTTGCTAAATATGATAAATGGCAAAGGACATTCTGTAGTAGTGTCAGAGGATTGCGTTACAGACCAGCATGGAAGTTTTGACTTAGGTACTTAACATATTTCTACACGTATTATTAGGTGAATAAATTAAGACTTGTCAGAAGCACAAGCAATGATAGGTGAAATAGCGAAGCCCGGGGTGCAGGCAGTATTAAGTACATTTTTCTCCGGACAATATCGTACATCTATTGTATGTTACTCTACACCTGTATACCGTGGTAATAGAGATGAATTTGCAATAAATTTGGACAGTGTCGGCCGTACGACTCGATCGCAGAATCGCGCAATCGAATCACGCATGATCTCACTCGATACGAGATGAGTCATACATACATACAACCGGTGATTGAACTTATCGAGTAACACTGTTACATCGGTTACATCACTTATCTATTGTGATCATACAACAGGCGGGCGTGCGAATGACCTGTGTTGTTATGTTGTTTGGGTTTCGGTCTATTGTTATCAGTCACAATTTTGTAAATAGGAATGTTCCTTTCTATTTATTGGGAGCAGAATTCAGCAGAAATCACGGATCACCCTGGAGAATTGAAACTGAATGAATATTTTTTCTCTACTATTTGATGCAGGCGTCCATAGTCTGCGATGACCGCTTTCATCAGGTGGGCCTCATGTTTGCCTTAGTTGCTTACTACTGCGGCGCAGCGACCCGAAGTGGATCTTGGCCTCCGACACGAGATGTTACCATTTTTTGCGCTCTTGCACCAGCTCCCGCCAGTTGTCAGCTCTGAGTCTCTTTAGGTCTTTCAGAACATGTTTGCCTACTTAGTATTATTTAAAAAAACATACAGAAAAATGCTGTTTAGGGTTATTAAAGATTAAGTAATGCTCATACTAGGCACCTACCGGACAAAACGTATTTACTGAACAGTACATAAAATGGTATAGCTTCGCAAATACACAGCCATTAGGCCTCATTACGCAATGCTTCCTACGGCCAATTGTCTCAGGATTGCAGTATCGATGGTTAGTGATATATAGTCTATTGTGTTGGTAACGGTATCCGTGGCCGCAGGCTGTGAACTATGGCACCCAGAGATGGAATATAGCCAGACAAAATTGTAGTTTTTCATAAAATGTCTAGTTTTGGCCCATTGGAATAATTGAGATCTTCGTATTTTCAAGTGTGTTTTAGATAGATTATACTGGTGTTTGATTTCAATCAATTTGCGTTCAGGCATCTGACGTGATTTAACGACAACCGCCGCCGTATACTATCGTATTACAGTGTATTGAACTGTCAACCAGTATGCAGGTTTCTTTATAGCTTTTCGGAAGCAGTGGTCGTCGACCGTATATAAGCCAACAGACTCAAAGTTACATGTAGGACCACACACGTCTCAGACTCGAACCTGAAACTATCAGTCATAAGTCGCCTAGCGACTTGAGCCACTACCGCTTCAAAATAGAGCTAAAACGGGACATTTTGAAAAAAGCCAGTTAGGGCCGGGCGTTTCCCATGACCAGTACCGTACCGTACCGTTTTGTGGGTCAGGTTAACCTGGAGACTATTGTTTGGGCAGGCAAATGGCAGCTCATCAGCGATGTATTGTCTAAATTCTAAAACATACAGGATGGGTTATAAAAGAGAAATATATAAAGCGCATGATAGCGGTCTTATAATAAAGTAGTAAGTATTATTGGCCTGTGGTGTGGCCCTAGAATAGCACCAACCCATCTCTTCCCGTGGGTGTCGTAAGAGGCGACTAAGGGATCTAAAAACACCGGAGGATGGGCAGCAGCATCTTTCCGCGTACTGTGACATCACACTGCGATCGCCAACCCGCCTGCCAAGCGCGGCGATTACGGCAAAACCCCCCTATGGTTGATACACCCATAACACGGCCCCTAGTCCCCGGCGGCCCCGCTATCCCGGACTCTGGTAGCGGTCACGGTAACGGCGGGGCAGGGGGTGCTAAGAATCCCCGGCAGATGCCAGGCTACCAACCCCGACGACCTTTGGCCCTGGCAACTTATAACACGTGCACACTGCGGACCGACGAGAAGCTCGCTGAACTGGAGGAAGAATTGAGCAGGTTACGATGGGATATTGTAGGATTATGTGAAGTCCGAAGAGAGGGGGAGGACACCATGATCCTCAAGTCCGGAAACCTGCTCTATTTCCGGGAGGGCGACCAACTGTCCCAGGGTGGTGTCGGGTTTATCGTCCACAGGTCCCTCGTCAACAACGTGGTCCAGGTCGAGAGTGTTTCGGCGAGGGTAGCGTACCTTGTACTCAGAATTACCAAACGGTATTCGTTGAAGGTAATACAAGTATACGCACCGCCCTCATATCGCTCCGACGACGAGGTAGAGACTATGTATGAGGATATTTCTAGAGCCATACATAGCTCCCAGGCCCACTATACCGTTGTGATGGGGGACTTTAACGCGAAACTGGGCAAACGAAGCGATGATGAGCTGAGGGTGGGGAATTTTGGATATGGAAGGAGGAATGCACGTGGTCATCTGCTGGCCGGCTTTATGGAGAAGGAGGGCCTCTTTATGATGAACTCCTTCTTCAAAAAGCCAAAACAGCGAAAGTGGACATGGTTGCATCCTAATGGCGTTACAAAAAATGAGATTGACTTCATCTTGTCGACGAAGAGGCACATATTCAATGATGTCTCTGTGATCAATGCCGTAAAAACAGGAAGCGATCACCGATTGGTAAGAGGCACATTGAATCTTAGAATAAAACTCGAAAGGTGTCGACTGATGAACTCTACGCTCCGACCAGCGCCTATCCAGCTCCAAAACCCCGAGAGCTTTCAGCTCGAATTGCAGAATCGCTTCGAATGCCTGGGAGATTGCGAAAATCTGGACGATTATAATGACAGGTTTGTGCAAATTGTCCAAACAGCTGGGTCTAAGGCTTTCAAAACCCGCCGTTCAAAAGGAACCAAAAAGATCTCGGACCTCACCAACAAACTCATGGAAGAAAGACGAAACTTGGTTCTGCAGTCCTCTGACGATGCTGCTCAGTATCGCCGTCTAAACAGACAGATCTCCAAGTCCCTAACTCGTGATTTACGCCAATTCAATACTGACCGTATTGAAGAGGCGATCAAGCGAAATAAGGGCTCAAAAGTGTTTGCAAGGGATCTGTCTGTTGGTCAAAGCCAACTGACCAAGCTGAGGACAGAGGATGGCAGAATCATTTCGTCGAAGCCAGAGCTGTTGGAAGAGGTTGAGAAGTTCTACGGACAATTATACACCAGCGTACGCACACCTGTCAGTAATCTGGCTAAAGATCCAAGAGCCAGATTGACCCGACACTACACCGAAGATATCCCGGACGTCAGCCTATATGAGATTAGAATGGCTCTCAAACAGTTAAAAAACAATAAGGCACCGGGTGATGATGGAATCACGGCTGAGCTTCTGAAAGCAGGTGGAACGCCGGTATTAAAAGCTCTTCAGAAGCTATTTGATTCCGTCATACTCGAGGGACAAACGCCTAAGGCATGGCACAGAAGTGTGGTGGTACTTTTCTTCAAAAAAGGTGACAAAACCCTATTGAAGAATTATAGGCCTATCTCACTTCTGAGCCATGTCTACAAACTGTTTTCGAGAGTCATTACGAATCGTCTCGCTCGCAGGTTTGACGACTTCCAGCCTCCCGAACAAGCCGGTTTCCGAAAAGGCTTTAGTACCGTAGACCACATACATACGCTGCGGCAGATTATACAGAAGACTGAGGAGTATAATCAGCCATTATGCTTGGCGTTTGTGGACTACGAGAAAGCCTTCGATTCGATCGAGACCTGGGCTGTGCTACAGTCTCTCCAACGGTGCCAAATTGACTATCGATATATCGAAGCGCTGAAGTGTTTGTACGAAAACGCCACCATGTCGGTCCGTCTCCAGGATCAAGGCTCCAAACCTATCCAGTTGCAGCGAGGGGTGAGACAGGGAGACGTGATATCTCCGAAACTGTTCACCGCCGCCCTGGAAGATGTTTTCAAGCTTCTGGACTGGAGCGGACTCGGCATCAATATCAACGGCGAGTACCTCACTCACCTTCGATTCGCTGACGATATCGTAGTCATGGCTGAGACCTTGGAAGACCTAGGCACAATGCTCGATGACCTCTGTAGAGCCTCTCAACAAGTGGGTCTAAAAATGAACATGGACAAGACGAAAATTATGTTTAATATCCGTGTCGCACCCACTCCTCTGAAGGTTGGAGACTCTACACTCGAAGTTGTTGACAATTATGTACACCTGGGACAAACAGTTCAGTTAGGTAAGTCCAACTTTGAGAAAGAGGTCAACCGTCGAATCCAACTCGGCTGGGCAGCGTTCGGGAAGCTTCGCGATATCTTCTCGTCCAAAATACCGCAGTGTCTCAAGACTAAGGTCTTTGACCAGTGTGTGTTGCCAGTAATGACATACGGAACAGAGACGTGGTCGCTTACTATGGGCCTCATAAGAAGGCTCAAGGTCACCCAAAGGGCGATGGAGCGCGCTATGCTCGGAGTTTCTCTGCGTGATCGAATCAGAAATGAGGAGATCCGTAGGAGAACTAAAGTAACCGACATAGCCCGCAGAATCGCGAAACTTAAGTGGCAGTGGGCGGGGCACATAGCTCGTAGAACAGATAGCCGTTGGGGCAGAAAAGTTCTCGAGTGGCGACCACGAACCGGAAAACGTAGTGTTGGCAGGCCTCCCACTCGGTGGACCGACGACCTGGTGAAGGTCGCGGGATGCGCATGGATGCGGGCAGCGCAGGACCGGTCGTTATGGAAATCCTTGGGGGAGGCCTTTGTCCAGCAGTGGACGTCTTTCGGCTGAGAGAGAGAGAGAGAGAAGTATTTTATCAACGTAGGCGATATATTTACCATTACACTTTTATTTCACACAGAAAACGCATCGAGAGTGAAAATGTGTGTTGCCCGCCCACGAGGTAGTTTGGGCTTTAATTTGTGGGTGGAAAATTAGACTTTCACACATTAAAGGTGGAATAGATGAAGTAGCGTGGGCGAAATCCTTGGATTCTAAACAAGCGGCTCATCCCGCAACTGCTTGTCAAGTTGGACCCGTGAACTCTATGCGGACGTAATAACTATACTTACTTCAAGTATACATCAAGTTATAAAACTACAACTGTTTTATGCCAAAGCCACTGCAGCGATGAAACTTCGAAAAATAACAGAACTAACAAACAGAGAGGCTGGTTACCACCGGTACTTAGAAAAATGAAATTCAATATTTATTGGCTAAGTCATTAAATATTGATTGTACTTTATTAAAAAATAGCTATATTTCTTGATTATCAAACTAAATACAAACATTGGTTGCGTGACTGGAAAATATTTACTACAGCCATTTTATCAATTGCAAATTTACACAGCAATTTATTTCATAAAATGTGATTAAAATTATGCAACACATAATATATTTTTAGATTTATTTATAGGCACTGGTAGTTTAATTTATACTTCAATATGTTAAGCCTTCACAAAATGGGAATGTCAATAAATCTGTGTAAGCTGGAATGAAACTAATATTTATCTAGTATTGTGAGTTTTCTTAACCAAATGTTTGAGTATAGGAGTAGCTAATATAAATTCTTAACACGAAGTCGTCAATCAATAGATAAATAAAGCAGAAAACATTAAAAAGAGTATAGGTACGTATAATCTTTAGTAGCTACATCATTCACCCTCTACCGTTAGTTACACCGACAAAATCAGAAAAGATATTACTAATATTACAAATGCTAAAGTTTGGATATGTGCTTGGGATGTTTGTCCAGCAGCATCAACTAATGTTTTAAGATTCGGTGCACGGGTAGAATAAATTTCATACAATAAAATTTACTTACTCTATGACTCCTGGAGGCCTTAGGGTCGAGATACGTCCGTAGCTTGTTGAGGTAGTGAGCCGGAGAATCCTTCGCCTGCACCATGTCCTGGTCGCAGATGATCTCCCACTTCTTCTCCAGGTCGTAGTTGCGCAGCAGTTTCGCCTTGTCCGGGGGCAGGTCCATTGATGCCTGGTGGAGAAAAATGATTATTAATTTATTTCTATAAACGTAACTAAGATGGCGAAGGCACAGGCCCAAGAGTTAGGGCATGGGATAAATAAATGTCTGCACTTTGGCTCTTGAGCGCTTGTAGATCATGCAGATCTATAAAGATATATTTAACATAACATTTCTATCACTCCTGGAAAAGACAGAGCTTCAGAACATCGAGCCAGTGGCAACATTATCAGATTGATGGGTTTGAAACAGCTAAAATAAATTTCTCAAATAGTGGCAGCTTGCTATTGTTGCTATCACTCATCGCCATTTTAGAAATTAATCCAATTCACTTGATCGAAAAAGACCTACAAGAGCAGAAAAATGGCTCTTAAGATTTTATTTTCTCTGATTACTGGCCACCATAAAATCAATAAACAGTAAAACTGGACAAAAGACGATTATGATAAAGTTATTGCTAACCAATTTTCGATTCAGTAAGAAAAGCCAGAAGTTATAGCTATTCAAAATAATATTTAACGCAACAAACATGAATATCCAATAAAAGTCACCATATTTAGAAAGACTGAAAGTCTGTAGTGTTCCCGAACATATAAGGACAATTTTATAGCCTACCTCGATGGTCATAACGACCTTAATACAAAAGGTGTCATCCAAACACACGAATAAAGAAAAGATAATGTATGTGCAACTTATTTAAACATACAATAGAAAGTTGGTTGTCATAGTGATTATTCAAATACTGCAGTCTTGGGCGCCTACTACGAAGTTACATTGTAAATCCTACTACGGTCAGCTTATAAGGTCAAACCAAATTAAGCTTTTCGATTTATGACTGAGTGTCCAATTGTATCTTCATCTTTGACAAAGTCCTAAGGGCCCCATGTGCACAGATATTGCATGTATCAAAGGTGTCGTATCGTATAGGTCCTCATAATTTTTACTCGCTCAGTCTTACGCCCGGTTTCTGAAAAGCATGTCAAATATTGAATTTCGTAACAGAGTGTCATAATTAACAATCTGCTATACAACTTTGGGTTTCTGGAAAGCTATTCACCGTAAAATTATCTAATCGACTGTTTTACTTTTTTCATTCACTCATTCATGTTTTGTTTCTGTCCAACGCATAGTGCGACAAGGATCTTTTTGCACTTGGTAGAAAACGGAACTAATATCTAAGCTAAGCTAAAATTTCACATTTGAAACGTAGGTGGCGCCCTCACTCATGTGCAAAAAGATCGTGCTGGCAGTGTAGTTTTGTCTCTTCCGTTAACATCAAATGTCAAATTCGACGGACGTACCTAGCTCTATGGATCTGAAATTTAAAACAACAAATCGATGACAAACTGTCACTAGACTTTTTCAGAAACCCAAACTGCTTATAAATAGAGATTATCAACTTGCTACGTATTTTTTTCATTGATTTGCGTTTCAGAAACCGGGTGTAAAAGTCTTAACTTGACATAGTAAAGTGTCGCGTAGTTACACACGAAAACGATTGCAATTTCGGAGTAGGACCCTGACTCTTAACAAGCATGACGTCCTACGCTAGACCAGTTTCAACCTGGGTTGTATACCTACTGATGTCGGTAACGGTACACAAATTTATCTTACAGGGCTGGTTTCAATGGAAATAAATGTTATATTGTTATTTACTTGTTTATTTTTAGAGTTATAAAGAATTTGGTCAACTAAAACCTAGAACTAGGCACTTCACAATGATAGCAGCACAGTTGACAAAGGGATAGATTAATAAATTGCAAATGAACCAATTTAAATTGTTAAGTTATTGTTAAATTAATTTCATAGAAAAACTTACGCAATCAAAAACTGACGACGTACCCAGAATGGAGCCTTGTGGTGAACCAATAATAAAGTTACGACTATAAATGATTAATTAATTTTAGATATGTTTAATCAGCGATCATAAAGTTATAATTACGGTCAGTTTATCTTTTCCACAGCGCTTTATGCGATCGTGGTGCGGATATTTATAAATGGACGCTTCGCTTTATGCTTTCATTTTCACATAAAACGTGAAGTGTAATAATAACTCGCCGACAAGTTAATATCTGAGCTGGGTAAGCGCAGCCACTTTTCAAGTTACAAGTTTTCCAGCTTTAATTAAATTGCCGGCAGCAATTATGAGATTTTATGGGTCTTTAAATCTTATACAGCACAAGCTTATGTCGTGACAATGTAAATCAAAGTAATAGTTTGGGCAGTTTTAGTAGAAGTTCGTATAAGACATTTGCTCTATTTATTTGTATACTAGCGACCCTCCTCGGCTTCGCACAGATTTATACCTATAAACCACCTGGAACATTTTTCTAAATCATAGAAAAAAATACTACATTAAAATCCGTTGCATAAGATCTGACAAGTATACATAAAACGCAAGAAGTTGCTTTGTTTTATCCTTTGTTGATTAGCTACAAAATTCTTCACAAACTGAAATAATTTGTAAATTTTTAAAAACAACTTGTGAATAAATAGTTAATTGTGAATAACAAATTTACAGTAATAAGTAATTAAAATGCAAGAATGCACAAAAACACGCGTGGGCGTTGCCATACAATTAGTATTGGTCGATCAAGCAAATCCAATATTTGCAGTTAGCTGTCGGTCGTTCACCTAATCATGAGTAGTTTTTACTTCATACGCACCACCTGGTACATAATATAGGCTTCAGGCGATCTTGATTTTTAGAGATAAGTATCTCTCATTTTGTTGTTTAATTGGTTTAGTCTTGTCTTGAATGTCTGCGAGTGTATCTAGATCTTTTCAACTGCATCTTACTTATGAACCTATCGTTATATGGTTAGTTATAAAATAAAAGGTATGATATAGATGCTATTAAATTTAAAATTGACAACATTGGATATTAAATGTCTATAAATTTATCGCTGAACTCAAAAATTTAGACCATGCACTAAGCAGCACGCGTAGGATCACGCCTCAGCGTCATAATTGAGGTGGCCATCGCCATCTACGATCTATTCTAATGCGGGCTGCATTACAAAGCACTTCTGCCACCCAAACGATGGTTCAGACCAAATATCATCCTTATTAAATAAAGAGCACTGTGTAAAGTAATGTGGAAGTTGTCAACTGATACTTTACTTAGCATCATAAATAAGATGGCCCATTCATTGATGTATGATCTATGTTAATGCTGGCTAACTACCATCTTTATTTACTACATCAGCAGGACTTTCATTAAATGATGAAAATAGTGTCAAATTGTAAAAAAATGAGGTAATAGATGCTAGAATTTGTGCTGAAATAGGCTGCATTGCAGAGTACTTCTTCGTCCTAAATGCTGGATGCCAAATCACAGTCATCTTTATTACATCAACAGGACTTGTCAACTCATAATTTCTATTAAAGAATACTGAATAGTGTTTTTTAATTTTATGAGTTTTCGCGAAATGTAAGTAATAAATACTGTATGAAAGTTTAATTGTAACATGTTTTAGTGTGAAGACTAAACTTCCCAATAGGGTTCGTATAAACTTTCCTAGAGGGTCATCTATGTTTAATTTATAAACATTCCTACAAATAAAGAGATTTATTCCCGATATAGGAAAACATCTATTCAAGTCAATTCCTGTAAACGTTGGTATCCTAAGATGGTCTCAGAATTCAAATGGCCTCTTCTGTGTTGACCGTTCGGTTTTTCTAAGCTCAGTATAGGTCTAATTGAGTTTTAGTTTTTTATGAGCGGAAATTCCGAGGCTTGTCAAAGAGAAAAATCCTGGTTGCAACAAACTAGAGGACTGTTAATAAAACTACATAGTAAGCAGGTAAACAGAATCTATGAATCGATTAAATATATTTGTCCGTATATATTTATTTATTTATAAAACCGATCCCATCTATAAAAAATATTTTCTTCGATGAAATTATGGCTTACTGTGGCGTTGCTTGTTCCCATTCTGTAGATAATTTAGATGGATAGTTTAAAAGATGTTTTACCTTTTTTTGGATATTTTTATAACATTTACTTATGCGTTCCTCCTTCCCATGTCTATTGTTCCTCAATAAGTACTTGGAAATTTCTCGTCACCATTAGAACGTCATCTAGTTAACCCAAATTCGCTGAAAACAATAGCGTGACGATCAATTCGCCATTGACATCACTGGCTAATTGGCATTCTGTGCAGTTAACTGATTTGGCCTCAGCCAACGAGGCTACTGACGCAGCATTAAAGGTATTGTCACACTGAAATGCGGATTTCTTTCTTTCCTTCTTAAGAGCTATGCTCTTGTCGTCCTCAGACATTTTATGCAGATTTGCGACCAACCAATTCGTCGAGAACTATTTTTTAAACGAAGGCCTTTGCCCAGCAGTGGGACACCCCAAAAGGCTCATTAAAAAATCTTGCAAAAAAGGTATATCCCACTCCAGCAAAATCTGATCCCGCAAAGTTGACCATGCTCAACTATTAAATGTTTACTAAAGATGCTTTTTCTTTATCAGAAACAAAAGATGATCTAAGCTTATTTTGTCATTTGCATTTAGCTGATAAGCACGGACCTCACAATTTTGATGCATGAGTAAATGATTTAACATTGGATCAATTTTTTATATAGCTTCACATTCAGCAGCACCATTGTCACGCACATACGCATTACTATGCATGCACCAACTTGTCATTTCTTCCATTAAAGATTTCTTAAAAAAATACTTACGTGTAGTATTTGAACGTACACTTAAAGTTATGTATATGATATGTATGATATAAACGTTAAGTTTATAACTTTTCAAAATAATTTATATGGTATGAAATCCAGTATTAAGTAGGTACCATTAGTATTTTACGATTTCCCGCACTCTGAATATCCTACGTCCGTTATTGCACACTTTCCATTTACGGTCACAAAGGACACAAAACAATGTTTATGACAAATGGTTTCAGTTTAATATCCGACCCCCGAGTCAATTGTTATCAATTTTACCCTGATTGAAAGCGACACGCAATTTGAGGAATTCGAAGAGTTCTTTTTTGTCTGTAATGTAATGACACTAGGAAAGACTAGGCACGTTTTTTTTTTAATTTTCCACTCTCTCTCTCTCTCTCAGCGGAAAGACGTCCACTGCTGGACAAAGGCCTCCTCCAAGGATTTCCATAACGACCGGTCCTGCGCTGCCCATGCAATTTTCCACTAATCCAAATTAATATTACAAAGTTTAAGAAATAGAACGTTTTGCTCTCAATCGGATGTTATCAAAATGTGACACAGTTTACTTATCGTGGGAAACTGTCAACTTAGCATAATTGGGCAGAAGCGGCTAAAAATAAGCATAAATTATACTTGACCCAAATCCAAGATGGACGGTTGGACAAAGTAATTTGTCATCGTCAAGCGTCTATGTGCCATTCTCATGCATACGATAACTCAGACTTGAACCAGAATAGTAAGCTAATCTAAACAGTTTAGAACGTTTAGCTGGCTATTTAAATTCAAAATCATTTATTTCGACACACCTAGCTATTTCCATTTCCAGCATGCAAAAGAATTTAGTTAAAGCAGGAATGCTCAAAAATATATGAAGGCCACTGTATCCATTTGGTAATAATTACCACTTGTTGAGAAACGTTGCAAAACATGTTGAATGTGAATACGCGCCTTTGGTACTTATAATACTGAAAGAGATATAAGGTCTATGTGCTATTCAAGGTTATATTCTACCGCTGCTTTGGTCTGATGTCCGTGCAATTTAAGGTCTCATGGACCTGAATGAAGCAAAAACCTTTCTCGGTGATGCAACAAAGAGGCTTCTCTTGCTGTCTTAATTTTGGACTAAAATAGTGCTCTATTCCGTAGTTAAACAGCTATTTTGTTCTATTCTAATCTGACTCTAACCATTATACGGGTTGTCTAGTTAATTAATGCTGGTAATGTAGAGGCAGATCGATATCAAATTGGAAAGCGGCGTTAAATTATTCACGGTTGTAGGAGAATGCTGTGGGCTTTTATTTGTGCATTGCAGTATGTTTAAAGATTATTACTTGATCATGCTAGACATGGAATTGTATGCTGTAGGTATGTAATTTTACTTCTTCATCGATGATCTATCTGACAACTGAAATAAACTAATGTGTCTGTAGACTGCCAGACTGGATTTTGTCTTGCAACACTTAAAACTTTGACGGATTGATTGGCAATGAAAACGACTTCGTTTATTATGCTCTCCACAACAACTTTTAGTTTTATTTTCATGGTGATATTGGTGAATCACTGTCAAAGCCTTACCGCTTTACCACAAGCTATCTCCATTCGATTTTATGATCGTCTTTATTACGAGCTGAAATTAAACGCCGGTCACATGAAATCCTCTTTAGCGTAAGGTTTTTTTATATCCACCACACGTTTTTTTTTCTAATAAAAACAATGGTTGTTTGGTAGTGTAGATACAGCACGGAGCTACCACTTATTATATTACGGCATGTTTAGCTTCTTATAGCAATATCATAGCATAACATATATCAAAATAGCATATAATTTTGATCAATATCTTATTACACGACTGTTTTTATTATTTTTCTTTGCGTGTTGTTGCTCCTTCCGAATACTATAAATGTGGTCAACTGTTATTGTGTGGTTAATATTAAAACTAGTTAAAAGACAGGACCTAGAAAACAGTAAAGGTTAACCGGTACCCTAAATGCCTAAAATAAATTCTAAAAAACCATGCTGTATTACGTCAAATAACCCTCACATTAGCAGCTGAGTCACGGTCGAAGATATTTCTGTTGCGGTGTGAATGAATTCTTCAGTGAATCGAACAAAAACTATATTTAGCACGCTAGGGATGCCCTATCTAACATCTACAGCTTATCGAATATCGATGAATTTTGAATGAGGTACAAATCCCAAGCTATCCATCAGAGAAACCCGCTTGAAGAGTTTAAGCCCTCCATCAAGATTGTTATCTGGCAAAGGTTATTCTATTAAAGACTGTTGATCTATTGAGTTAAGATATGGTAAATGCATAATTGCACAAACAGCTGTGGCATTTACACACAATATTTTAATGACAAAAGTAAAATACAATATTACAAATACGATAGCTTAATGGATCTACCTTCAGATTTATCCTAGCAGTGGATAAAGGAGGGCCGATGATGATGATAATTACGTGATACGCAAGAAGATACGGCCTTATCACGAAACACATTCCCTTTAATACGAGTAAATTATATTTCTGGTACTAAACATAGATCGTAGAACAAGTTGATCATTCTATGATTTCTCTCTAACAAATAACCTACTAATACTACTAAATTTTAATGTTGTCATCGCCGATGATTCACATAACAATGCAACGAGGAAACACGGCGCGATCAGCATGATAATGAGGCTTCAATAGCCATGTTTCAATGTCAAACTACACTTTGTAATCGCCAGAGTTCGTATTCCACCTATGTCACGGCCGAATGACCATTCACGTAGCCCATTCAGAAAGACAAAACTTCCTGCGACGCTAAATCGTGAATGTGTTGTGAAAATTCCTCGATACAACAAGCACAATGGTAGGTATTGTTTGTTCAAATGAATACAGACACAAAATCAAAATCTCTCTTTAATTTGGGAATTCAAACATTTTGGAGACACTATTTTTACGTTATTTTAGAAACATCGTACTCGAGTACCATAATAACTTTACAAACCATAAATCAAAGTTTTACCAAATTGAGCATCAAAAAGTAGGAACATTAATATGATTAATGCAAAACGAAGAATCTTAAATGCAATTAATCGTCCCAACGTGAAACATCTTACATAAGAAGATAATAAGGCAGTACATGAACAGGTTATTGGTTGATAATGACGACATAAATTGGCTAATGATGGGCTCTCAGGGACATTGTGTAATAAACAATAAGCCTTTGTTAAGATGAGACGTCAAATGATCATATTTTAATTTTTCAATATGAAACACTGCTCGTAATAGAAGCAATGAGGTGACTGACATATTTAATTCTTATTTTACACCATTATAATTTAATAATCTTGTTTAGATGACACTTATTTTCTAATTTTAATTTAGACAGTACAAAGTACAATTAATAAATAGCTCTTATAAATTGAATTGTCTGTTAATAACAATTAGGCGTACTTTACAAGTATATGCTGATAAGTACACAGAAGTTGATATTACGAAATTTTTCACAGATCATTAAACCATCGATGAACTATTGTAGATCATGAGAAAGATCAACAGAGGAAGTCGCTTATACTATTTGACACAAATATTGCCCTAATGATGTCAAGTACCAGTAATTACTATACGCTCAGTTGGACAAGCACTGTCAATATCCGTAGTAGATCAAGCAAGACCAAAGACAATGATTGATCATCGATTTAAAGATGTTTGTTTCTAAAAAACTACCAGTCAACTACATCCCGTTTGAAAGTAATTTTTATTCCATCGTTTAGGCAAGTAGTGAAATACATAACAATATCCTACTAGAAATGACAGATAATGAAAACGAATAGATTGAACGTCAAAGATGACCCCAAGGGTATCCCCCATTCAAGGGTTGGATTGGAAGAGTCTACAAGGCATAGATCTTAAATAAGAAGAAGACGGAGAAGTTGAAATAAGGACTACTGATGTATGTTGCTAGAGTGTACGTCAGTAGATGTTTTAGTAAAAGAGTAGACAAGACACAATAGCATATTTCCTCTATTTCTTACTCATTTATATTGCCCAATAAGCATCAGTAATTATCACGCCTCATTAAGTTATAGCAAATTAGACAGAGATTGATCAGCAAAAGATTTAATCGATAAAGATTTATACGGACAAGTGACTATCGAACTTATCAGATCGAGAAAGCCAGGAAGTGTTATGTGGGAATACATGTGTCCACTGGTGGGCGTAATTAACTTGACGGCAATTGACGTTAAGAAAGTGATCCATCAGATATACATGCTCTGAAATCAATGGAAATGTCACTAATGATAGTGATCGTTAGAATAATATTAGCGTATGTAAATGTAGTACCGATATAAAAAAAAATAAGTGACCAACTAAGTCAATGTAATGGCCTGGCAGAGCGCATTTTACAGATAATAAAACATTTAGTGCAGAGAAATAAATTATGGCGATGATTTAGTATATTTTGTATATTATTTAATTAAAATCATCATGTCTAA
Source organism: Ephestia elutella (assembly GCA_018467065.1). Taxonomy (NCBI): domain Eukaryota; kingdom Metazoa; phylum Arthropoda; class Insecta; order Lepidoptera; family Pyralidae; genus Ephestia; species Ephestia elutella. Next base: position 3,094,303 of record CM031571.1, read on the forward strand.
AATAAACGATAGAGTAATGGAAATTAGGCATTTCGAAAGCAGGCAGAAGATTTTGATCGTCTTTCAGTGAGCCTGTTTCAGGTTACAGTTGTAAAATTAAAATGAAATATCGATAACATAAAATTGCGGATTATCGAAACACCACACTATTCGTTGAATCATTCAGTTCGGAAAAAATATACAATCCTCGTAACCGAATATAGAGCGCGACCTTCGACTGAGTCGGTCGAACCTCGAACCAGACGGACGGAACGATCTGATAACTAAACTACCATCGCATCGGTCGACCTAAAACATGTAACTCGTATCAGAATGTGTAATTTCCGACTAAGCGATGTGAAACCACAAAGAGAATTTAATATTTGGAATTCAAATAGAGATGATAAGAATCTAGAATCCATGACATTATTATTTAGAAAGCTAACATCAATTTTTATATTGTCAATTTTCTATTACTCAAGTAAAATGTTTGTAAATTTATATTGACAAATCGATTTACTTCGCTCTCACAATAAAACAATATTAAGTACGGAATGTAATAATATACTAGTGAGAATGAAATTTCTCAGAACAGCATGGTGGTTTTCGATTGATTTCCGTGGAACGATAAATTATTCTACGTCTAGCTTGTAAAAAAAAACCGGCTAAGTGCGAGTCAAACTCGCACACCGAAAGTTCCCTACATCACAGAATTAATATAAGTCCTACATGCAAAACATTTCAAATTGGTGCTCTGTCAGATTTTTTCTGTACAAGTACTAATACCTTGCTTTTCACCAAATTTCATAATTTTAGGACAACGAGAAGTATCCTAAAATTATAGGTTTCGATTCCCGTATTAAATCGCAAAATAAGCGAAAACTCGCAACATATACAATTTAAAAAAAATTTACAGACAGAGGGACAGGAAAGTGATATTATAAGGGTTCTGGTTTTGCATTTTGAAATACGGAACTCTAAAAACAAGGGTATATTATAATTCCACTAGATTAATACATAAGCGAAGCCGCAACAAATCAACAGCTAGGTAATAAATATGAAGGGATCACCGAAAATGAGTGTAGTAGATTCTTCGGCAGAACACATCAAGTAATTGCAGTCTCTCTTAGTTTGTTAACATCTAGAAACTATCTTAGATCAAGCTCAAGGAACGCAAGGCCGTCATAAATTCACCCCTCTGTCTCTAAAATAGAACCATCTTTCATCCGTCCCATAATTTTCCGTAACGTCTTTTTAAACAGCGGGCGTAGTCCTACTTAAGTTCCTCTGGAAATAGTCCACAACAACAGAGTGTAGTGACTCACGTATCCCGAAATAGATGCTATCCTTGGATGATGGCATCCTTTGTTTATTATAAGGAACAGATGACTGTCCCTCAGTATGTTCTGAATCCGTATATTACGCTTTTCACTGTCAGTGTCTCTGTTAGATATTTTATTAGGATATTGGAAACTTATTACAATTGAGCTGAGCTAATGAAATCTTAAATTAGTGGTTTACCATAAAATGATTTGTTGAAGGAAATGATACTTGTCAAAAGGTACTTACTCTTGCGCAGGGTTAATGGGTAATTCAGTCATAACTCTCCGTATGTCATGTCACTGGTCCTGAACCATAAATAAACGTAGAGTTATATGACACTATAATGGTACATGCGCCTGAGTGTGGGCCAGACATTACACCGGTAAGGTACCAGGATCGCATAACGCGGCGGGCGGTCGTCTCGTGATGTGAGACAGATCTTGGCGTGATTGATATTCGCAATTGGAGAACTACTACGATCTTGTCCTGGTACTTACAATCAGCCATATAAACCTCGAAACAAGCTTGTGGGTAGGAGACTGTTGCGTGGCTAGTGGAGCACTATTTGTCATAAATATATTTTCTGCATAAATTTACATTAAAACATGAAGTTTCTTTCTAAGAACTTTTTTAATTTACAATGTAGCAATAGAAGTATGAAACATTGATAAGAAAACTAGCACCTTCTCAACAATATAGAAATACTTGTATGACTATAATCATGAAAATTTATTCCGCCTTTAGACTCTAGACCTCGCCTATCTCCTAGATCTCCGCAATAAACGGTCCTTTGTAAACACGCGCTAAAACTTGATTAATATCAGACTGCCAGCCGCCTTTCTAAATGTCACGGGCATGGTATGGCATGTTAGCACAAACAGTTTTCGCGTTCCAGGCCCTCATGACGCCGTGGGCGGTCGTGAGTCGTGTGGATTCGCCATGACTGTGACCGCTTGGTTCACGGGTCATATGGTACGTTAGAGAAATATTGTACAACTTCCTTATATTATTAAAATTCTGATTTTTGGAATATCAATATTGATACATATTTCGTGCAAAACAATCTGATGGAAAGAATTATAAAGACCATCGCAATAAGTGAGCCCCAGGACGCAGCTATTACAGAAAATGTTGGCATCATTCAGCTGCCGAATTGATTTTCCGGATGTAGATATATTACGATTACGACGGTCGGCCATTGTTCGCCCAACATACACAAAATTACAAAAATGTACGATAGCATCAATAACAGCCAAACATTAGTTAGTATAAACATAAACTATAACGCATTACGTCAAATTACGGTAATGGTTACGGGAAATAGTTTAACTTCAAAGAAATAATGTATAGCGGAAAATGTAAATACATATTTCAAACATAGATGAAGTTGTGTGAGGAAATGTTCTCGTGTTTTTGTATTACGACTTCATATTCACGCTGAAATTACTTTATATGAACGAATTAAAGAATTGGAATTTGGAGAGAGAGCTTGTCCTGTATTGTTAGAATCTTAAGAGTTAGATCAAGGGGCAAAACCTATTTGGCTAAAATTTTCAAGTAAAACATTTACTAACTTGGATATATTTTGAAAAAGACACTATCAAGGAGAGGTCTTAAGGTCTTATTTTTTTCCATACATTTTTATGATCGGAAAGTTTCTACTTTATAGCCCAAACTAATTCATTTTCATCGGAGACAATGGCAGAACATTAATTTTTATTGCCGAAAAGGGTTGCATGCTAAAAAATAACGTGAGTCATGAAAATCGCAATTGCGATGCGGTTGCCCTCAGGGCAGCAATCTCGGACCAGACAACAATACGGGAGGACATCCGCTGTGACTTCGTGAAATTAATTTAGATTGATTTTTGAGTGCTTAATTTTTATTGTATTCTCGTTTATATCCCATACCATTCTTAGAAATTTTCGTGTTTATCGTATTACCTTTTATACCCTTAAATACATAAAATATCATGTTATTCTCATGTTAGTTATAAAGATTATGTATTGTTATGCTCTAGTCGCACTATTTTAAAAAGCGCTTTGTTCGATATCCAATATGCAACGCAATATCTTTTTAATAGAAAATTTACTTCTAAGTTACTGAATTATTCATTGTTTGGATATATGAAAGCGATTTAGCCGCAAGAAAAGAGACCCTTTATACGCAGATTTTATGGATAAAGTTGTGTTTACTTGTGCGGATTTTTAATATCTTCGTAGGTTAGACATTATTTATAGACATTATAGGGCATTTATACGATACAAAATAATGTCAAGTTAATAGCGTTAAATGGTAAAAATTGCAACTTGAACTGATTTGATTAATATGACAGAATTATTCTGCAAAATAACATAAGACAGTTTAATGGAACCAATAGTCCTCAATAGCAGCGACATCTGTGACATCAATGAAATGACATAGGGAATAAAACTATCTGGAAACGAGATAGCCAATAGCACTAAGTCAGAACATCACCAATCAAGAGATTCGTTTAGGAGATGATGATCGACGTTGTAACAAGGCAATAAGGACATATAAGTAGAATGCTTTTGCTATAAACATAACTTACAGTTAAAGACGAATAAAGTTAAATAGCAGCAAGTCTATATACAAGCTCTTCAAAATCTAACTCAATTCATGTCCGAATTCGTCCCCTAATCGGATAAATTGTTTAGATAACGTTGTTTGTCATCGTAATTGAAAAATAAATTGCCAATCTAAAAACGTATTCAAAACAGATGTAGTATTTTGGGCCAGTTTACAGATCTAGGTTAATTTTTTCTCGTCCATTTTAATGACAGAGATAACCGCTATCTTTATTGATTTGTATTTAATTGCGAAATTAAATGTGGTGACTGCAGTGGCAGATCATATTACTCCTTTTTTTAAGAAAAGTTTCTCTATCTGGGATCGTCTTTTCTAATAGTTCGCCATCAGAACTATCGCTCCCAGAGATAGCTTCACGCTTTTTGCCCGGCGACGCGGCGGCGTTAACCCATCTCTGATCGCTCCACGTTGTCATAGGTTCTGTGTTGGTTCAATTATATGATATAAATTATCCATACTAATATTATAAATGCGAATGTTTGGATGTGAGTTTGTGAATTTGTGAGTTTGTGAGGATATTTGTTACTCAATCACGCAAAATCTACCGGACGGATTTCGATGAAATTTGGTACAGAGGTAGATAATGACCTGGAATAGCACATAGGCTACTTTTTATCCCGGGAAAAAGCACTGTTCCCGTGGGAAATTCACGCGGGCGAAGCCGCGGGCAAAAGCTAGTATGATATAAATTAAAACCTACGCGTGTTTCAACACATCATCAGCCATTAAATCAAACCTTGCACACAACTCATTGCGCATAGTCAGATAATGATCTGCTGAAATAACCACTGCACCACGTGAAGGTAGATTCGGTTGGTTGCCTACCGGAACCGTGGTCACTTGGCTTTGTAGGCCTTCCAGCAATGACAAATCAACGTTACCAGATGGCGTAGTGATCATTTTGACGTCTAATGAAGAAAATCTAATTAATGACAATGAAATACGTAATGACAATGGAGCAGACGGAGCTGTAGAACGAGCAAAAGACTGATAACCGATGTGCAGTTGCTAATTTATTTTGTAAAAAGTAAAAGTATTTAAATTAATTAATAGTTCAAAGATGAACTCAAGACAGTATTCTCGTTTTGTGACAGATTCGCAATAAGTTTCGGAACATAATTTTCAAATCGAACCAGATGGTGAGATATTTTTCTCACATCAGCAAATTCCAAAATCATTTAAAGGGCGCGTCGCACGCAGTCTTTTCATATTTCAATGATAAATCTTATCCTTTCATCAGAAAAGCCTATCAATCCTTTTAATGAAAAAGCAAGCCCATGAAAGTAAAAAAGCAAAACACCCTGAAACCATTACAAGCCAAAACAATAAGTAATCAAAGAGTATTTCGAAGCGGAAGCTCTGGGGCTGGCACATATGCGGTCGTAGGTTCGATGCCCGCGCCTGGGCACAAAAACTTAATGGTCGTTTGTTTGTCACATCACATCGTCTCAACACGTCATGTTAAATACTGGTATCTAGCTGTTCTATGTGACCATAACGAGATGATGGTTTCGTGATTTATTTCTAAATCTTCGATTGCGCTTTCTCTAGCGCTAGAAAAACCACAAGTTTTATCAATTGACACGCGCCACAGAATTCGCCCTTTCAAGCTATTTAGTTTCTTTGTGTTGGTGTTATTGAAGCAGTTCTGATTCGAGATTGTATATTGCAGTCTGTGCGCATGCATTTTAATTAATGTCTCAGCCAGCGCTTTTAACTGTTGCCTATTTGTTGTATTTTTTCCTTGCTTATGTTAATCAGTCTGTAACAACCCTAGACTCATCTAATTTATCTTCATCGTCAGCACCTTCAGTTTTAATCAATTTGACAACATAACTGCATAGAAAATTATAGTCTACATCAAAAAAATATCTAATGTGGGCGACGAGACGACAATCGTTCCATTATGTCCATACACGGCACGGGCGTCGAACCCGCTCCCACATGGTCGGCGTTACCGTTGCACAAGAACCCCTATGCTGATGAGCACTCAACTGTAGGGACGATGCGTTCCATTGCTCCTTTTGAAACGATAGAAAGACAACAAGATTCAATCTTCAAAAGACAGTCTTCTTTTTCTAAGAGTACCTCTACAGATGGTACTTAATTTTTTTATTAACTTTCGGCGAGAAGATCGGTTGCGGTTGGTACGCTTACTCATGCTGTTTCAAAGTCACAGCATTCAAAAATCATCAGCCAAGCTTCTTCAAGACAACTTAAATATATCGGCGAGGGAATACCTTTCAAAATAAGGTCCAAATGATGAAATGTCTACAGAAACTACAATGAATCCCCGAGTCTCGTCCTTTTACAGAAGTTGCAGTTATACTAAACATTTACGAAAGGTCGAAAAAATATCGAGCGGTCGAAACCAGGTTACCCGGCTAATTCCTAATGAGGCGATACGGCCGAATTTTTTGTGTCCATACCACTAAAACTCCACTATACCACTACACCATAATACATAACATACATAGGTATGGATGGAGAGTACTGACAGAATTTTGTAGCAAAGCTGTGATAATGAGGAAGTATTTTGCAATTTTTTTTTCAACTGGATTTTCACCCGACTATTTATACAGTCCGGCTTGGGCGCAGGAATTTATGAATACCCGCGGGAATTTTGGGAAATCATTCTTACCTCCAATAAGTCAATTTAACGGGTCAAAACATTTAAAATTTCGTTTTTATTGTTAGAGTACTTTTTATGTTGCTCGCTTAAAATTTCGATGCTTACCTGTAGACAAAGAAAATAATCAAAATTAGTACTTACATAAAAAATAACCATATTGATCTCGACTTCATAAAATATGAATTGAAAATGTACTATACATTATTATAATTTATAAATGCTGCCTTAATTCAAAATATATCATAGCTGATGTCACTCAATTTAAATAAACTACATCATTAGCATGTTATGACCATACACACCTACACAGCATAATTAAAAACAGATTTATTTAAGTTTGTTTATATTCATTATTTATATTTGACATTTTCCTGCTATTCATGTTCAACGAAGATATTGGATGAGAACAAATATAGTACGTAACGTAGTATTAACAAATGAACCTAGTACTGTTATTTTTTAATTTTTGTTATACATTGCAACAGTAAGAAGTCGTAAGGCAGTTTAGCAATTCTGATACCAAGCTTGGGTTTGGGTTGATTGAACTAGCATTGTCGATAAGAAAGAAAAACTGCATAGTTCGTTACATCCAATGCAACATTCCACAAACACAATGATACTTACTATTGTCACTGGAGCTCGCGCTACCTTATGAAATCCTATACTATACGGTAAGGAGATACACGTGACCAATCGACATATGGGTGGCCGGACATACTGACTGACATACAATCATAGTAGACCTATCTAGTAGAAACGTGCCATATCACTGTCACACTTGTATTTATTGGAAAAATGTGCCTAGTTAGAAATGATAAGGTAATATTGAAAGCCCTGACCTCACCGCACCGTTCAAGGCATCCTAACTAATATTATAAATGCGAAAGTAGTACTTATATTAATTCTGTGGCGAAAGTGAGTTTTTTGTTTGTTACCTCTTCACGCTTTATGTACTCGTAGGTACTGATCCAATCTTCCTGAAATTTCGCATACACATAGTTAGAAGTACGGAGAAAGACATAGGGCACCTTTCATCCCGGGAAAAAGCACTGTTCCCGTGGGAAATTTACATAAATAAATTAAATAATAATCATAAATAATTAAAAATACTATGAACTAACTTAAACTTCGGTGAAAATAAACTTTGAACAGGAGCTGGATATTCTTTCAAATCCACGTTAAGTTTACTTTTTCAAATTGTTCATTAATGGAAAACTTTATGTTACTAATTGTGAAAATTTTATGTTACTAGAAATTGATGGCAAAATTTCTTGCATTGGAAGCTAGACCTGTGATAGCTGTGCCTGTGTCACAGCCCTAAAATTATAATGTAAACAATTAGTGTGGAGAAATTGGGATTAAATAGTATTGGTTTGACCGCTCCCAAGCACTGACGTTTAATTTAATTCTGCCCCTTCTATTATCCATCCAATGCAAAGTTCCTAAAATAAACATTTAGCTACTAAAAGAAAAGAAACAAATACAAGAAACACATAAGTGTAGTTTTGTGCTATTTGTGATGTACTGAAAAGACCACCCATGCGCCTTACATTATAGACTGAAACAATTGATTCGTCAGCTGTTGACTGTCTGTACAAAGTCTAGGTTAGGAGAGGAAAGCGTTTTGGTTTTATTTCCTCGAAGGATATTTTTAGTCTTACCTAAGATATAAATGACACAGAATTGACTGTAGATTAGTATTTTATTCCTGTTTTGCATATCCAAAAACACTATGCATTTTATATGTTATAAATAAATAAAAAATATATACATTACATTACAGCTCAATAGCTGTGGTAAAATCTGTATTGGACACATAGGTACCTAGTAAGTTCTGGTAGTGCCAGACTCTTACCAGATAAAACATCACCTGCTCTCTAAGATGAGAGTGAGGGCTATCCAAATACAGCTATAGCAACATACATCTGCTACCGGCACCGGCGGCGATGACCCGGGCCAACCTTCAAAACGGGTTTTACCATATTCAACCGGTTTCTATTCCTTGTTCTACAGGGAAGTCATCATCCGCTGGATATACTGAGCTTTCTCTTGTTGCAAAGACAATAATATCAGGTGAGAACGACAGAAGCACCCATACCCGCTACCGTTCGTGACTCGGGCCAAGTTTCAAAGGTCGTCGTCCTATGGAGTGGCCGAGCCTGAAACCCAGCTTTCAGCGGCACGCGCCTCTTGGTCAAGAGCCTGGCGACTCTTTGTACAGGTGCCACGACAGACAGGTTCCATTCATGCTGTTATGTATTGTGTAACAAGGTAAGAACGATTTGAAACGCTTTAGCTATGGGAATGACTTCATTCATAATATCCCACTTTAAATTTCTAGTATTCAGCCATCTAGAATTACTAATAGATATATTTATCGGTCTAACATAACGATTTTAGACACCATGCCTTCTTGATGGTAGTAATGGTAACATACGGCTAGCAAAGAAACGTTCGTGAAGTTCGTAAATCTAGAAATCTAGACTTATGAACTACGTATAAGAGTTGAAACGAAACACCGAATGCAACCGTCCTTAGCTTATATGATAAACGGGAATATCGAAATTTCTTGATAAAGAAGAAATAACAAAAGTTCTAGTAAAGATAGTAATGTGAGTAGACAAGCCACCCCTAAACTAGAGGGGTGTGGTACAAACGGGGTAAAACCCCTAAATGTGCACACGGTACGGTAGCCAACTACAACGTATGTTTACCTTGTACAAACAGTATCATTTACCGATACACTAAAATGTTTTTTTTCGCGTCCTTACCCCTTTACATGTCCTTGCTGTTCTAGGACATTTACAGCAAAGATATTATCGCGACGTCTAAATGAAATGAGCTGAGGAATTGAGCATAGCCGGTCACCATAGTACAAACGGCCGGCTATAGTAGAAATGTATTATGAATGATGAAAATGATGAACTCCATCCAAGGTTGTAAGAAGATTTTAACAGTTCCTTTTCAAACTTGGATAAAGAACTGATTGTGCACAATCTCCTGGCCAGTAACTTTGCCTCCGATTACGATAAGCTATAACGAAGTAACCAACGAGATAAACTGCAATAACCAGTTCCCAATCATGCGGCTTGCTAAGTGTAAATAATCTATATTATGCGCATACCCGATTATGGTAATTGCCCGGTAGATAAACAGATCGCGGGGATTTTAATTGATTTTATTGTTGGAATTATTCACAAACAATATAATTTAAGCAAGAGATGGAACTAATGGATGATTTAGTGATGTGGTGTCAGGCCTAGAAGATGTAGAGATACAAAGTCTGAATGGGAAGAACTCCATGGGCTCCATGGTCTATCTATCTATATAACTCAAAGGTGACTGACTGACTGGCATAGTGATCTATCAACGCAAAGCCCAAACCACTGGACGGATAGGGCTGAAATTTGGTACGCAGGTAGATGTTATGACGTAGGCATCCGCTTAGAAAGAATTAACGCGAGCGAAGCCGCGGGCGCCAGTTAGTAGAGACATAAGCTGACGGACAGCAGCTGATGTTGATGAGATGGATTTACCTTCGATTATCAACTGCGGGTTTAGTTCAAACTTTAAGCAGATTATTGACAGGTTTGAACAGAAGGAAGTAGCTGATTTTTTAAATAAATCATATTTCTCGTAGACATCAGAAGATATTAATCAATAAAATTACGCAACATGGCGTTATATTGAAGAAAAAGGACGAAACCATCATTAAATAACTCCGTATTTATTACGACATAAAATCTGACAAACAAAGACATTCGCGTAGTAGATAGTAAACAAAGATTGGCGATAAAAACTCGCTTTTTCTGCAACTAGGTTAATTTGAAATGGCAACGCGATCGAGGCCTCAAAATATTTTATTTCTGATAATCCTGGTGAATATAGAGTAAAGAAATGTCCGTCTCTTTTAACTGCAAGTTCTCTTTAACCTTTTCCCATATTTATGTGGGATAGGCACAGATCACAGAACTCAATCCACTTGTAGTTGATAAAAATGAAGCTTTTTTTTATTAGAACTGACTCCATTTCACTCTACCAGTTGCCATGTCACATGAAACTCTCTTCCTTTAACATACACAATCCATCTATCTTTTTTTTTGGATCTTCCCTTTTAACTGAAAGGTATCCATACTAATATTATAAATGCGAATGTTTGGATGTGAGTTTGTGAATTTGTGAGTTTGTGAGGATGTTTGTTACTCAATCACGCAAAATCTACTGGACGGATTTAGATGAAATTTGGTACAGAGGTAGATAATGACCTGGAATAGCACATAGGCTACTTTTTATCCCGGGAAAAAGCACTGTTCCCGTGGGAAATTCACGCGGGCGAAGCCGCGGGCAAAAGCTAGTTTAGAATAATTTAGTAATTTAAACAGAAACCGAAAAGAAATATTTTCAATTTTTGACTAATGTTATCCAAGCAAGAAAAGATATTGAGAACAGATATCCCCTAAGTAATAAATTTTTTATTAGCACTTCAGCGCTACTAGGAAAACACATTAAAGGCGTTAGTCAGGCGATTAGAAGTGAATAACGCAGCTGAAATCGAATGATACATTTGCCATTCATGATCCATACATATTAGCAACAGGAAAGGGTGCCGATTCTGTGAACGATAAGTCATAATCATAATAGTGTATTAATGGTGTTTCAATAGTACTACATTTTTAGCACGTTACTAGACACAAGACTGCAATAGCAGTTATAACAATAAAGCTTCTTTTGTGCATCGTTGAGTTTCCGGTAAAGTGTAACGTGTGTAAAAAACACTACAATCGAAAAGTCATTAAGACACGATAATGAAGTAACGTTAGCAGAATCAACACCCAGAATTGACGCATTGAGTATGTAATATTTCGACATCTGAGTCAACAATCGATTTGAGACGGACGAAAATACCATCTAGTAGTTCGATTTATCGCATATATCACAACGATTTCGTTCAAACGTTGCGGTAATCGATGTACTGTACAGTCAACAGCACATCAACCTACTCAAATTCATTGCAAATTCGACTCTGCGGCCGCGGCATAAGAGATCATGCAGGGTAACTTGAGGTGCGGTCGACTGATTGCGTTGAGTTTTGTCTTGTGACAACGCATCTCCATCTCCCTCTCTCTCTTCAGCCCATTTCAACCCTATGGGTGTAGGCCTCCTTCATCTTATGCCACTTCTCCCGGTCTTGGGCAATCTCTATCCATTTCACGCCTGCTGTTCTTTTAACATCATCCTCCCAGCGCATTTGCGGTCTTCCTTGTGGGCGTGTTTCGCTCCACGGTCTCCACTTCACCAGAGCTTTGCACCATGAACCTTCTTTCCTGTCGACATGGCCTGCCCATTTCCACTTAAGCAACAAACAACGCATAGCTCACATTAAAACTAAGCAATGTTACGTAGTACTTATATTAATTCTATGTGTCGATATCGGCAACGTTTGGCGCAACATGCGGCTTTATCAGTTCCGTTAGGGCACGGCCGTAAAATATTTTAGTTCTGTACAATGTAGATGACATAGATTAATCATAGTCTTCGCGTAAACCTTCTAAAGCTGACTTTCGACTCGAAAAGAAGAAAAAGACTTTATTTTCAATCTTGCTCTTGTTTTTGCAAATAAAGACTTAAAAGGCCAACCTTTTAACATTTACATTTGAGGGCAATACAGGAACTCTTAATGTAATATGCAGTTATATTTTTACTATCATGATATCACTACAATAAAAACATGATTTATAACTCCAAGGTCTTTAACGGTTTGATAAGTTCCACAAGCAATTCGAAGAACGAGAAATAAGGACTGTAAACATAAAGTTGGAATTGGAAAATGTCTTGAACGTTACAAACGTATGTCTATAGTCTATATATTAAGCGTAATGTAAATTTCTTTAACCATGAAACTAAAGTAAAAACCGACATTTATGAGCCTAAATATTTAAACCAAAGAGAAAAGAATAAGGTTATTTGAAATGCCACAGTCACTAAAACCTTAATAAATAAGGCTTTAACTATTTAAAAATGACCAATAATTAATTAGTGTGCTGCAGCAAAGCAAAATGGCTAAATTCAGTGGTCTTTCTGCACGTTAGTACAGAAACACTGATGTCAGTGGAATACACAATATTATCTCGCGATACGCGATACTTTTGGTTGCAGGGTAGAAAAAGACCTAGGCTTTAATCACTAAGAGAGGAATATTGGAAATTCCACCCTTACGCTGATGAAAGAAGTGAAAAACAATGAAGCCGAGGGCATGATCAAGGTCTACACATATGCGGTGCAATGTCGCGGGGTAGCGCCATCAGAAACAATCAATAGAACTAAGCTGGTAGACAACGATATTACTGATGTAGAAATGCATTTCAAGCGATGCACTCGGGCGTTTCGCAACCGCTGAGTCACTGCTGCATTTAGATTGCAGTCCTGAAGACAAAGGATAATTAACAGGCACAAGGATACGGCTTAGAAAGCCGACCGAGATTAAATTGACCGATAGAACATACAACACAAGTCAGAAACAACCGACCATGTGCCAAACCATTGATGGCATGATGTTATTATCATTCAAACTGATATGAAATTAGAACCCATGTGCATTAGGACATCCACCAAATAACTGCTACGACAAACTTGTTCCAAATCTAAAGAAACTGAAGGAGGCCGGCCATTTCAAACTCATCAGCTGTAAACTGATAAATAGTAGTTGTGTCGTGGGTCTGGGTTTAGTCGTCGGTACCTCAGTTGTAAATGGCAATTAAAAGTACCCACGGCACAAAAAGTTGAGCATGCTAGTTGTGCCTTGGGTCGGATGTGAGATCATTTAACAGAGAAACATACATCATATTAAATAGTATATTTTACATCATGACGCAGAAAACATTTAAAAAATCCTTCCGAAACAAACTTTTTACTCATAGCTCGGGGCTATTATTCGATTCTAAGTCAAATCGAGTTACAGCCGGCGAATCGATACCGGCGGTCGTAAACACTCGACTTTTTCTAGGAACCGATAGAGTAGGTGCTCAGCCACACACGTTGTTTTTGGAGAAGTTTTTATTTGACATGCGCGCAGGCATAAAGCCCACAGTTGTAATATTCTTTAGTATTACATACATATTAGGGCTTCGCTCTTGTGAAAATTTCAGAATAAAAGTACTCTATGTGCTATTGCTGTTATTTTTCTACCCGTATACCAAATTTCATCAAATCCGTCCAGTAGATTTTGCTTGCTTGAGTAACAAGCATACGCACATCCAAACTTTCACATTTATAATATTAGTAGGATAACAAAATATGGTTTGCATTGATGTTCACTCTGACCCATAAATCAAAAGTTGCAACAGCTTGCAGCGCTCAAACACGAGTTGTACACGAGACAATCTGCATATAATCGAATTGCAATCGTAATCGTAGACAATCGAATGGCTATGGTAAACGATAGTCGTGACATGAGAACAAGCAACGACCCTAGTGACATTATGACCTTATTCATAAACTCGCATCCGCATGATATGACTTTCTCTAGAATATTTTACGATGATGGACATACAAAGTACAGGACATCACTATGACCAACTTACACCTTACGAGCAATATATCTAGCTCAAAATGGGATAGCCTGAAGTAGGAATGTAGCACACACAAGTCGATGATTGTGGTAGTCATGTCCCTCAGCAATTAGGAAACGACAAAGAAGAACATTTTTAATTTGTTATCAGACAAGAGTCAAGTAACTGATTTGTTATAAAATTGTTATCCAATAACTCGTTTATTTCCTTAGTCTCCTCACTATAGTTGGGATAAACCCGGACACCTCTGCAATAATGCCACCAAAGAGGTTTAAAGTTAGGATAAGACAAATCACGGCTCGCGAAACGTTACAATTACCGATTATATATACAAGATACAGATTTATTTCTTCTAGTATATTAATTCTTTCCTTTTTCCCCCTCTTTTTCCCCCTTTTCTGAAACCCTTCACTTCCATATACAAGTCTGTAATCCAAGATTCAGATGCAGAAATTTAAAATGCCTTGAAAGAAACTTCTCTCCACGTGGAATCCACTTGATTCCATATAACGTGGATTTTATGTTAGATATTTATAAGTACTTATCTTTTTTATCTCAGTTTTGGCTAGTTTGCTGACATGAGACTTGTTTTTTGATAGTCCGTAAAACCTTGTCAGATAAAAATGGCAACACTGTTGTCAGATAAAAATGGTATAACAAAGTTATAACGATTTTGAGGTTCATTATACAAAATTCTTGAAAAATTTGATGATACGCGATTTCAAGCTCGCACAAGGCAAGCTATGGCCAGATCTGCACGCACATTAATTTGGCTACATGTGTATTCAATGAAAACTTTTCATTCATTAATTAATCTACATCTTAAATATAATATAATAAGCTTGAATATTTTAAGGATTTAATTGTTGATTTAAAAATTAAATTTAATTGATTTAATTTTAAATTTAATTGATTTAACATTTGTTCAATTTATTATTTGCATTCTTCACAAAATTCAAAGCCATACGAAACAGGCAATCTCTTCAAATTACCCAATCTCCTTTGATTTATCTCCCGAAAGGCGAAGGCGAATGACTAAAACATGTATTTTCCTACAATTCCCAAACCGGTCATTATTTTCATAACACGCAGAGCTGTTCAATAAATCTTAATTTTTAAGTTGAAACCATTGATTACTTTAACAGATTTTTTAATAAATAAAGTGGTTGAAAACTATTGACACGACATTAAAATTTATGAAGCTTTGGAACTACCAGTCCGATTTAAAAAATATTTCTGTGCGTGTATGATAGAAACATTTATGAGGAAGGCTTTCTCCAGAATCCCGAAATTCTCATTGGGTGCAAAGCCACCATTGGATCCAGTCATATATATCTAAAACCCCCATGTTAGTTATATGACAGGATCCAAGGCACGCCAGTCGATAAAGACGATTCGATGCATTTAGCACTAACCGCTCAGCGAATGACCAAATCTGCTTACGGAACTATAATGCGGCAATGATGATTTATTTCTGAACTGCTGGGGTGGGAAGCCTTGCATTTCCTTTTCTGACAGCCACGCGATCTACGTTTGTTATGGTTCAAGCGAAACGGAGCAACGCTGGAAATCCGCCGGTTCATGTTGATGTTCAAAGGGTAAATACTCCACTTTGTAGTCAATCGGCTTAGTTGGGGACTGACTCACTAAACAAACATGAAAATAGCGCGATGTTTATATAAATAAATACGATAGAAGACGTAAGAGATAATAGAGAAATGGAACTTGGACTTAGAAATCTGACACGCTATATGATGTGGTAGTAACTACATTATAGTATACGTAATAGTTACATTAGCTACATAGCTACATTAGCATTGAACGGTAGTTTTAGTAGAAGTATTTAGTATTAGTATAACGAAAAATAACAACAAGTAGGGCCCTGATTCTTTGCTGACAGTTAAGACAAAATTAAAAGTAATCATAGCCACAGAAAGATTGTTTAGTCTGATGCGGTCAACAGCAAATCAACTTATCCAAATTCGCATGATAACTTTACATAATTTCAAAGATTAGAGCGTTCAAACAAAAAAATCTCTTCAGCTTTATATTTTTAGTATAAAATTGTAGATATAGATCAGAAAATCGATGGGTATGTACTTAACAAAGATATGCATCAAAGGCGCCGTTAGATCGTTTGTGTTCTCCAGCGTCTCCAGTCTAGGAGGGCGACGTGCTCAAGTGTCTCATACGGGTGCTTCAGTTTTTGCGATATTTTGTTTCAATTTTACTCAAATAATTAGATTTTTTTGGGATCAAGACTTACATCAGGAACAGTTATTTTGTTGTAATGTAATTTTAGTGTATCACTATAAGTTTCATCGTAATCGTCAGCCCTCTGCTAACACTACTATTTTTTACATATTTTTTTGTAGAAGCCCAGTATTGTTAACAGGGGTTGTGCCACTGTCATGAAATATATAATTTAGGTTCTAGCATCCGGCGAAGGCGATATATTTAATATCGATATCACAGTTTCAATAATATCTACGCTGAAATAAGTTTATTTTAAAAATATGAAATGTCAATATCACCACATTAAATTTAAAGAAATAACAATATGAGACCTTAAAGCGGAGAGCGAGCCAGCGAAACGACATCCTGCTTAGGACCAATCACTTAGAAAGCGATGTAGTTATTTGCAATGATTTAGCTGCATGCAAAGGAAACTTGTGTTTCCTGATGGGGCATCGGGAACTTACATTTGGTTTAGGTGATGAATATTAGAAGAGCACGACAGTTTGTTTTGACTATACTGATGTATTCAAACAACAAAAAAGAATATGACGAAGATATTCAAAAACTACAGAATAAAAAACTAACAACGACGAAGCTGGGTCAATGACTTGACTTATATACAATACCACCCCCTATTTTGCATATGTGGATAAAGCTGACGTGACAAAATGTCAGATTGCGTGTAAGCTACATACGCTTGCAAAACCGGCAAGTGACATCAATTTTATAGTCATCATGCTATGCATTCGTATATAATGCTATGTGACGTAATTGTTACAAATAACAATGAATTTTGCGGTATAGCATGGCGCAATGCAGATACAATTGTAACATATAAAAATTTTGCAGTTTCACTTTCTGTATCACGGTCGTCAGTTAGATTAACAGCCGTAACTGTTACTCTATTTCGTGAAGATACGTCAGATCATGTGGTTTTCGAGATTAGTGATCCCAAATATCTATGCAATGGTATTTAAGTAAATACCATCTTAAATTGTGTGTTGTGTTATCTCTATCTCGACAATTAAGTAGCCTGAAGCTACTTAATTGTCGAGATAGAGATAACATGATGGTTGAAGACATAAATAATTAAAATTCTTTTAAAATCAAGAGTAATTAATCCACTGCGATTGATTTGAAATATATTGTACCGCAAAATACTATTAATTTAATCTTAAAGTTTACAAACATACAATATCTTGATACTATACATAAAATACACAGCAGTCTGATAACACAGTCTAGACCAGACAATTTAATCATCAATAACAATTGTACACAATATCTGAACGATAAGAGTGGGGACGACACGGTCCCTAGTTCTGACGATGACAGGCGTCATCTCGTTGAGTGAAGATCAAAAATAAAAACAGCTTAAGTGGCTATTCTTGATCGTAATTTGGTGGGGTGGGCTTTTGAAGACTTGATTGCTGAGATACGAAATAGCAATAAAATTGTCTTTTTTTAGAAAACTCTAGTTATCTACATTACGATCGATTCCTATCAGATTTGAAATACATATAATTTATTTCAGGCAATAAGAATGATTTTTAGATTACCGAAGATTTTGAATTATGTATTTTTAACATAATATTCAGCTGCATGCCTTGTGAAGTGCAGTTCAAATAACAAAGAACAAAGCGGACTTTTCAAACGTTGGAACAAAACGCATGGCGGCCACATGTGCTGTGACGTCACCGATGCAGTCAGCTGGCCGGCGCTTCATCAGTTGCATACATAATTATTCTATTTTAAACGAGCATTAGAAAAAGAAATGTTTGGCTGCGATAGTTACAAAGTTTCAAAGATGTGACCAGGATGAATTCTTTACAACAATAGTGAAAATATGTAAGCACTTTCACACACATGAAACCAAAAAGAATGAAACAAGCGAACATATTTTTAAATCGTTTCCTAATAATTTTGTTATGTTCATTGTTATGTATTTTTACTTGTACAAGGTATTACAAACAAACAAATTTTATTTTTATCAAATACGAAACGTAACATTTAGTCCAAAAGAAAAAAGAACATTATAAAAGGTTATTTTTGTGACATTTTCAATAAGGTGACACAAATGTGCAGTCACCATAACAGAAAACATTCTAAGGAGTTCCATAGGGGGCAATAATGGGACCAACGGAAAATATATGAGAGTTTTACAAGTAATGTTTATTTTTATTACAACCCAAAGACAATAATCCAAAGATACGCATGTTTTACAAAGACGGGAAGTAGAGAAAACACGTGGAAATTAATTACACATTGAGAAAAATCAATAGTGCCTGAAAACCGTGCCACAGTAGAGACAGTTATCAAAAGACAACCATACATGGGTTGGGAGTTCGTGTTGAAGCAATATTTGTTAGTAATGACATTGCTTCCAGCTGTGAAATTTAAACATATTGGAGATAAAATTTATGAAGTACTTAATGGTAAATATAAATAAGATAATAAAACAAGTAAGACATAACTTAAAAATGCAATGGCTGTAGTATAATATTCATACGAACGTATACGGTTCATTCTATGCAAGTAAAATCGTAGCAAGTGTGCACTACGATCTTTATTCCAGCGGGAATCAAGCACGATAAGCATGATGACGGACGAGTAACAGAAAATATCCCCGCTGCCTAGAGGAATGAATCAGTGGATTGAGTAATTACCAGGGTACATTCCATGAACGCATAGCAATTATTCGCAGGCTGACAATGCTGACGGCTAATGAGGCATCACTAATTTGTGAGTACTGGGTGCGGAGAAACCATAGTGAAAACAAACGTTCTTTCGATGACGTGAAACGGAGCAACGAAAGTGATATTTATAAAATAACTAATTATAAATCTGGTAATTTAAGAAACACTATACAACAAGATTTGGGTATACATAAATTTAAATAAAACTAAAGGATGTGAAACTAAAGCATCAGATTATAATTGCCGTACACAATGAAATTTTTGAAGTTGATAACACGATTAAAGGTGATTACGTTTTCTTTTGTTTGTTTTGGCATATGAATATAGTTGACACATTAGGTAGAATCAAATAGAAAATGAAAAGGAAACAAGAAGGTAATACAATCAAACGAATGCTCTTGAAATTTCCTCTAGGGAATGTTGTTAATTTATTGTGACTAGTTATGATGTAACTAAACCTCGTTTTGTTTGACTCACTGATCACGGGTATTTACATAATATGGCACTATTGTTCAAAGGAACTGTGGTTTAGCTGCATTCCCACACTTGTCCGTATCAGGGTACAGACAATAGTCAGGTTGGCACGCATCTCGATAGTCTTTATATAATAGATGACCTAATTAAAAAACTATCTGGGGCAACGTGTTACTGAGAAGAAGCTCTTGACAGTGTTTCTAGTAGTGGTAACTAAATGTCATCTGTGATGAGAAAATAGAGTACGGCCAAAAATAAAACAGATGAAGTACTAAAATGTCAGTATTTTGTTATAGTCCCCTGTCGAAACACAAAATATTATGGCCTTAACAGTTTCAGCATCTGTATTACAAGGATTAATAACCACACCATCATTTTCAAGGGATGAAGAACTCGCGCAAGAAATTGGGAGCCGATCAATGCTGCTCTAATGCACTTTGGACGCAATGGAAGTGCTGACATGAAAAAGTAAAGCAACAGAAGATAGCGTAATAAGCACTGCAATGAATTTGGATCAGAAAGGTGCTTCAAGAACTTGGCATCTTCTTTTCAAGTGCGTTATACGTAACACTAGCATGCACTGGTATTAGATTTTCTTTCGACATTTTTGCCGGTATTCCCACACCACACTTGCCGGTTCATGTAATATCTGACCTGTGAATAGACCAGCGCGTCACGCCGAGTCATGGGCGGGTTAAGGCCGCCGTCGTGTAGGTGTCATGTTTAATTTGTAATTAAACGAGCCAAGCATGAAGAAACTGTTGTTTCTTCATACTTCAATCAGTATAGTACATCTTGTCATATTTTGTTAACACATAGGGTAAATTAATTTAAATATTCCCCAACACTTCATCTCAAGATCTTCCCGAGAGATAAAGGAATGTGGTTTACATTCCTATGAATCTAAAGGAAGCAAGTCGAGCAAATTAGAAATGTACGCGGATAAGAAAGGACAGAGAACAGCAGTGAGCAAAAAAGGCTGAAGTAATTATGAGTAATGTAAAAATATACTTCTACTTAAATAGTAAAATATAAGAAATTAGAAGCATTGTCTGAGAGTAGAATCGTCTAGTAGAGTAGTTATTTTAAATTAAAAGTTGTATGGGAATAAGAAAGGTAATCATAAATAAAGACGGTGTATGTATTTTCGTGTTCTTCTATTCTTTTTTTGGTTTTTGCTTTACGCTTCCCTTCTTATTTCATTCAAATATTCCTTTCAAACAGTTGGTTGACTGGAAGAAATCCCTTTTTGGGATAAGTCCGCCATTGTACGCCTCTCTTTTTGTTTCACTATGTTTTGTATTTTTCATGTGTGTATGTGCAATAAAGAGTTTACAAACAAACAAATAAACAACGACAGGGAAGGATACAGCAAGATTAACGCCATATATTATTTCCGGTATTTCTCGATATAATTACCGTGAAATCTTATAACGAATATATATTAATCTATCAACGATTTCCGATAGAACTCGAATCAATCAGGTTTCTTATCTGTTATTGGCTATTGAGAATACGGTACCACCAAATTTCCCACGCAAATAGGAGATTCCATCTAATGAGTATGCTCATCTACAACAACTGTAAGACAAGTATACTATTCTAGATCTGTGGCTTTCCGTACTTCCTTATTTTGAGATTATATTCTAATCACACTAGTCTTAAAATTCCCACGATTTAACTTAATAGATACAGTTACCTGCATATGCGCAAGCGCCGTGACGGCCTAGGACGGCCGAAGGCCACGCACTGGCAGGGTGTCATGACATGATATCAGTTTATACAATCAAACCCTTTGGCAGTTCTTGGAAATATTTCATGACAAATTGACATGACAGTGAAAACGTCGAATAAACTAATTATCATTTCACGTTAGATCCACACAGACTGTGCCATGAAGCAACTAAAATAATAAATAGTGTATTATTGCGCAGTTATTTTATTGTTTACTTCTTGATGGAATTTATGATGAATCATTTCAATGTCAAAGTCAATTGCTAAGGTACTTATGACTTTATTGATGTTTATTTATGTAACTTTTCCTCTCGTGATCATTAATTACATTTTCCAAGATGTATAATGGGTCTATTGTCTATTCCTGAATAAGTTTTTTATTACTTCACAAAATGAATGAATGAATGAATATGTTTATTTGAAAAAGCTTAGCACACACATGCTTATAAATAGGTACTTAAAACTAAAACTATCAATACACACAGATACAGCAAGTATACGCTGCAGCAACAAGTAAACTGTTTGATGCTGACGATGTAAGTATCTACGTCGAATGCATTAGTAAAATTCAAAACTTTCGGAAAATCAGTCAAAAATGTAGCGAATATCTTGCGATCTATAAATCGTTTAAAAGACTATTAAGATTTAAAAACAAACTTCATTATTCTCCATTAACTTGCTCTGACAATAAATCGCTGTTACTTTCTTCTAGCATTTGACTGTCAGTTTAACTGCTATTATTGCAGCGCGAGCGCAGTTTACGTGTTTGTTGTTATTGTGGCCACCAGCCGTGAAGAGAAAATGTACAACAATGGAGTAAGTTGCTTTTTAGACATTAAACTCTTTGGTACGATGATTACTTTATCCAGAAGTTGGTCAGTCTTGTCACTGGGACTGGGTGTCGATTCTGCTAACGCTGATTCGTAATAAAGTCTCAATAGTTTTTCAATAATATAAAAAACATTTTAATATGCCAGTGAGACTGTATAAAAATATAAGTACTTACCTACTATCATACATTATTCAGTGCTTCCAGCACTCAAGGTTTATCTAAAACAAGATCTAGCTTTGTAATTACGTAGACAGACCAACAAAATGGTTGCCTTCGAGTATACAGAATAATATGCACAAGGCCGATTGTAATGACGCTGACGCGGTTTTGTGCAGGAAACGGCGCATGAGTCGGTTGCGACATGTGGGGCAGTCGAATAACTGTGCGAATCTCAACACCCCTCAGAACAAAGGTCATACCTGAAACTCCATATCCTCTTCTATGATATAATCTATATCTATACTAATGTAATAAAGCTGAAGAATTTGATTGTTTGTTTCAACGCGCTATCTATGGTTCTACTAGTCCAAAAAATCTAAGAAATTGCTGTGTGTATATATGATACAGATATTCATGATAATGGTTATGGCTGTACAGAGCCCAGACATTCCCACGGGAGCAATGCCGCGGAATCCAAAGCCAAGCAAAGATATCTAGAAACATTTAATCTTAATTCAGAACTGTACCAAATGTTAATCAAGGTCGTTGAGGACGTTGAAACCCATAAAGAGTTGGTACAACCATAAAATGTAAGAAAGAGACATAAACAAGGCATTGTTTTGGGTTAGGTTTTTATATTATATGTAATTTGATCCAACAGAGAAGGTGAATTTAATAAAGAACGTTATTGAAGTGAAGGAAGTATTTAGCAAAGTTTTCGTTCTGATAACAATGCGATAATTTTTACACTTCATCAATCAATGGCTAGCGCGAAATTCCACATACGTCACTCGTGAATATTGTGAATGAATCTTCATGTGAATGAGCATCTTGAAATCAATTCATAGTTTCAGAGTTCAGACAGCAAAAACAAAACAGTGAATTCGTCTTTTGGTCAAGTCATTCCAGATTTAATTTTAGCTATGTGAATTGGTTTATTCCACAGGTTTATACAATCGTTACAAACTGTCCCATTGTAAAATAACTACATCACTATAAGATTTAAAAACAATATCAGTGATAGCACTGCAAACTGTAACAATAATTTTTACATAGTAATTTCAGAATTTCCTACATGAATTTAAATCCCCGGTGATTTTAGTGTGGAATCCATGCGAAATCCAATAAACCCCATCGCTTTGATTCAGCATTCGAAAGCAGGTACAGACAACAGCTCAACAACCTTCCCAAATTCATTGGAAATACGTCTCTATTATCGGTGCATAAAGGTCCATGCAGGGTAACGTAACACACAGACCGTACCGGTATTTATTTAATTGTGGTCGAGTACGATACGAACTAAATGAGGGTCTACCAGACACATTACCATAGTTTTACCGTTCACAAAGGCCTGTATTCAAATGGCGTCGATCGATAAAAATCTACTCTATGACCTGACATGGTAATGACAGAGAAATATACTCAACACTACTTAACAGTATATTATGATATCCCAAGAAACATATCTGTGTATGCAGCTTTCCTGTACTTTTATAACTATTTAAATTGCGTGATTTTATTTTTGTGTTTGTAGCATCTCCCATCCTCTTTCCTGCTAACATGACCCGCCCATTTCCACTTCTGCAAAGCAAAAGACTTTAACTTAATGATTTAGCATTCTCCATGCGTCAGTGACGGAGCCTCAATGTCCTCGGGCGTAAATCCGACAGGAGATCAATCATTAGACACAGTTGGCTTGACGCCATCATTGTCATGAGAATCGCATACGGATTGCTTGACCGGTGTTATGTCCAATAAGCTTGCAAAAATTAATGCCTGTTCGGATTGTAAAATAACAGTATATATTAAAAGTTGATGCTAATTTAATCAAGATCCTCTTTGGGATGGTGAGCCAAAGAAGTAAGTAAAAATCTTAAAAATACCCAGACAATGATATACACACAAGCCATTTCTAAATACAAAAAATATCGACCCTTACCTTAACGAATCGCCATCGAAGCTAAACTCATGATCATAAACATTAAGAGCTAAAACTGTATCTTTGCGCTACAAACCTCATACCAAACCAACGCACAAAAACCTAGTACAGTCACTGCATATCATAAACCCTGTACGGGCTTCTTTGCCAACGTGATAGCAGCGAATTTGCAATGAATTTAAAAAGGATGACTGCAGTTGCCAGTATCCTCACCTCATATACCATACATAATCCACAAAAACTTCGCACGCATACAGTAATCTCCCATCATCCTCAACGCATAGCACAATATGCGTGCCGTTGACCGCCAGATCAGATGTGTTCCAGCGATGCGGCTTGCATAGTGCATTGGATCGAAACGAGAATGCATAGTATTGCATAAATCAAATTTACTGTCACAACAGCCACACACTGATAAAGTAAATGTCTTCAGGCAGACAGAGTTTTGGCTTCTTCTCCAAGTGTTTTTGTATTTTCTACGCATCATGTTATCAAGAGTTTCACGGCCTCTCGTTCACTGAGGCCCATTCAGCGCGCCTACGTAGCTTACCCAATAAGGAAGTCTTAATAATATATCAGACTATATGCTAGCCAGGAGTCAAGACAAGACAGAGATCAATATGAATAACTCTGAATGTCAGCGTTTGTTTAATAACAAAAGGTTAAACAAAGACAGCTTCAGTAAGTTCTTGCAGGTATTGATTTATTTAATATAGCATGAACAAAAGCTAGAGGAGGAAGAGGACTACCACGAAGGGAAGATGGTTAAAGATAGGGACTCCATCTCCATCATCTGGAGTTTACACCAAGAAAAATAATGTTTTTAAATCAAAATGAAGCATTATCACGTCTTTAGTTACTTTAGAATAGATCCATTCTGCAGATATTATTGATAGCCTGGTCTATCTTCAAGTGGACATGCGTCATTTCCAGCGCGGAACGCGGTTTTTGCTCACATCAATTTAATCTTGGCTCGACTTATGTATTAGTTAATGGGAACCGAATAAAAAATACCACATTCGTATCATCTATTGTTTGCTGATGATTCATAGCCAACTGATGAAATAAACATTTGTTTTTACTATTCTCGGATTGTTTTCGAAGAGCGGTATTTATCATTATTTAGTCCAATCACGTTAACTTTTTCATCCGTTTACAAAACTGATAGAGGTCTTCTCATTGCAATGTTAGTTTTTATTGTGACGATGGCAAGTTATTCAGTTCTATGTACTGGATTACTCTGAGCTGGGATGATAAACCCAATAATAAACGCCCTTAATCTTTGCTATTATGTATAAGATTCATAAAAGAAGCAGACTTACTTACATAAATAAATTCGATGATATTAATCGCCTAATTTATTTAGGGTGTATTATAGGCCATTATTATTACAAGTGTTTGGCTTTAATCAGGTTGCACATTCAATTCATAGAAAGTCAAGAATAACTTTGCCGACAAATTACAATTACAAGTAATAGTGATTGAGAAACCCCATGTTTGAATAAAATTCCCTGTTTACCATCCCACCATAACCGCAAGACCAGAAAAATGTAAACGGGTAAGGCTGCTTCTGGGTAAGCTCGCTTCATCGTAGACCTCATCTCTGTCCTCGGGCAAGATTGTGGTCAAGAGCAAACCCATATTTAATAAAAAAAAAAAAAAACGGGTATGTCCGGCCGTCTCGCGTGCTTCGAGGTGCGCAGGAATGCAAACATGATTAATAGAAAACCTGTAGGCGACGCGCGTGGAGATTACGGAATATTATGCTGCTTACTGCATCTTCATGATTCTGCCTGGGGTGTAGATTATATTTTAATAGGAATTGGAATTACGCTAGGGTTTGTTCTGATGTTTGCAATTGCTGCCGCGTTCTCTCGTCTTCAAAGTTTAATAATGTTCGTTCATATCACAGAGAAATCTGATAGTTTGCTTGCAGTATTAGATGTCATGTCTATATAGTTGTATGACATTAACTAGATTTATGTGGCTCACACCGATAGAAGCTGAGCTAAAATTTTCATTTTTGATTTTAGGCAATGCAAACAGTATGATTAAGAAAACCTGTAGGCGGCAGCGCTATACTACTTATTAAATGTATTAAGTATTCTGTGACGGAAATACGGAATATCACTGGATATTATTATGTTGCTTACTGCATCTTCATGTTTCTGCCTGGGGTATAGATTGTATTTTGATAGGAATTATGCTT
Organism: Ephestia elutella; assembly: GCA_018467065.1. Taxonomy (NCBI): domain Eukaryota; kingdom Metazoa; phylum Arthropoda; class Insecta; order Lepidoptera; family Pyralidae; genus Ephestia; species Ephestia elutella. The sequence goes on from CM031571.1 coordinate 3,120,696, forward strand.
GGGCATTAACTTTGACGTTTCCAATCGCAACAGCGATATCTTCTCTTAACCAAGTCTAAATGTTAGACAGAGATAAATATATATTTTTTTATTTAATAGTGGACAAGAGAACTTATGTCGATAACATTCTTTGCTACAAAACCGGTCTACGAAGTTCAATTTCAACACCAGTTTACGTAGATCAATTTATTATACCACTGAAGGCGTAAACTAAATGAGCAATAAAAACTGATGATGCAACCATCCAGTCCTAAGACATATTTAATATTGTAGTATATACATATATTGTATATTACAAACATTGTAATCAGATGTTGCCTTAACAGTCTATAGATACTCATTAAGCAAACCGTGTACAATGTCACTGATCTTGACCGGTAGGTGGCCAACCACTCTGTAATAAAACGAAGTAACGTGATAATCAAATTTGGGCTCGTTTGACATGGACTTTGGATCTACCAAGATAACTTTGTTTCGTAGACAATTTATATTTTTGAAAATAGTTCTCGTTTATACTACAGGCATGCAGCCCCTGATGGAAAGCGGTCACCGGAGCCAATTACAAGTGTCAGGACGTGACACAACCCTGCGCCATCCGATGATGCAAGCAGCCTATCACTTGATTTTATTGCAGTCAAGGCCCTTGGTGACCGCACGACCAGGTCACACATCATGACTCATGTTCTTGTAATTTACTCATTAGTTTTGATGAGAACTAAACTGTGATATGTAGCAAAAGTCCTACTGAGTATTCGTTTAACAAGTCTAGTATCATCATAAATTTCGAAATTCATCATCAAAAGAGCGATGCTCTTGTCGTTGGAGTTCCTTAAATTTTTCTTATTTTATTACTCTGTAACTTCTTTATAAGGTATTTCGATAGACCAGTTTCGAAATAACTTTACATTGAACACTTCCGTGGGCTTCGAATAGAGGACTTTTTAATATTATTATTAAAAATTTGAGAGCGTTTGACCTTAATCTTGCCTGATGGGAAGTAAAGATAACGTCTAGGGTACACGCAAACTCAAAATATGCCTATTCACTCTTGCCTTGAAAACCCCTAAATTATATTTGTCGAGAAATAGCGACGCTGGGAGAGAATTATTCACCTTAGCGGATTTTCGCGTTTATATATGAGTTGGATGCCTAAAGGACTTGGCCACAGAGCAAGTGGGGCTAGTTAAGTTAGTTTAGTTTAAGTTAGTTAAGGGTTGGCAGAGGTATTGCTAATTTGTATTCAAGGGTACGCAAGCCAAACGATTTTATTACCACACTTCAACAGGGTTGTGATTAAGGTGAGCGTAGCATGCATTTGTAGGCAACTCACGCGCAGCTTCGTAGTTATCGCGCTTGCCGGCCTTGCTTACTTTGATTAGAGTTCTTTGTATTTAGTAGTATCATGTTGGACGATAGTAGATCTGTGACGCTGGCAGACATAGAGTTGTGCTCCTATAAGAATGATATCAAAATGTAGAATCGAATGTATACACATTCGATTTAAATTGTATTCGATATAAATTCGATTAAATTGTATTCATACGAATACAATTTAAAATTTATGACAGGTGAAATAAGTATGTATGTGCCAGCGCACGCATAAATGGATCAAAGAGGATAAACGCGTCGCCGCGTTACAAAATCATATTTCCTGCTCCTGTGGTTGTGCCTAGCGGTCCAGCGACATCCAGTCAAAATCGGGCTTTGAATTTGTGAGGGCAAAGGTCTGCAAAGGAGATGCAGACTTACAGGAAGACAATGGTAAAGTCGGACAAAGAGTCGCCCTGCTCATAGGTTCTTAAAAATTCAGATTATAGACAAATGGAGGGAAGAGAAGAAATAAGGCTTTTGTCCTGCATGAATCTAAAATCTTAATAGTTAATAATATCTGCCAGTCAGCTGTAATAGCGAGACCTGTAGATTTCTTGGGGCTTCTCATTCTTGATGCTGATGCTTTTTTTAAACAGCAGTTCCACACAGTGATCTGGTAGGTCACAGACTTGAGTACCTAGGTCAGTGTTCCAGACCAGGTCGTTCGCGTGACTCACTGGTGGCATTACAGTAATTTCCTCATTTAAATGTTGACGAGGAGGGCCGCGGGCGAGCTTCGTGAATCGTGATAACTTTGTTTGTCTGTGGTAGGCTGAATGTACAGTTAGCAGTAAAGCTACCCAAATTTATTTAACTACTTAAGCTCCTGTTATGGCAACAGTAGCTATAAAGCTATTGGTGTGTAGTAACTAAATTTATGTACCTAATAAAACGGTCAATAAGGGTTGCATCGTTTTATTACTTACTTAAAGAGTTTCTATGGCAACCTCACTGCTTCATCATCAGACCAACTCTATACGAATAAGTTGCAAAATTTGATTACACCAGCGTCCTTACAGGGACAGATAGAAATGTGAGACAAATTACTGTGTAAAGAAAGGTCCACTTTTAGGCAACATATCTGTTTTTTAACGCCCCAATCTCTAGAACTACTGGCCTGATTTGGAAATTATTTCTGTGTATGATAGCGACATTCATGGAGAAAGCTATACCCTATAGAATCCCGAAATTCTTACGGGAGCGAAGCCGAAGAGCGCAGCTAGTATTTCAACAAAATGGTTATTTGATTTCACATTATTTAATTGAACACATTTAGGGACCTTACCACCCTTATTTAACGTTCGCTTGACGTCATTGAGGAGATACGGCGTCGCTGCATGATAACAGCTGGGGATCTAAAACAGCCACTTTAACGAATCAATATGATAAATTTCTCATTCCCTAAAAATTTAAAAATGAACCTTATGAGATCACTTTAAGGTTCATTTTTAAATGTTCAGGAAATGAGAAATGGACTATATTCAATTCAGGATGGCGGTACAAAAATAGCTCGTCAATGGGGCTCTGTGACGATAGTATCGAGAACATAGTGTCTTTGAAGCTACGAGTAACGAGTTACTGGAGTCTTGTATCAGGGATAGAGCAATACATTGAATTACATTGTATGAAAATGATCATTAGTTAAACTTTAGACCAAATAAATGTATAAAATGAAAAGAATAAAGTCCAATATTTCTTTTTACAAAATGAAATAATACACATATTGATGCATTAGAAATAGGTTAGTAAGTAGTTTTGATTTAAACTGTTGACTTTTGGTAACAGTATTTACTGGCATAAACATCCAATTAAAAGGGGGATTTGATAAAACTTATCACAGTACAACAAATGACATCATATACCTATTAGTGTATGTTTTGTATTAGTAACCGTACTATACTATGTCTAGCGACCCGCCCCTGCCTCACACAGGTATGTATAGTATCTCAGTAAACAGGAAAATGCATCATAATCAGATGTGATGAGAAAATGCAGCAGTGGAGTTTGTAGCGCCACCTCTTCTCCGCTTATGTTTTGGAGGTGGTAGTTTAACCTTAACCTTAGCTTTAAGTAATTTTCTGATGTCAACTATCTAGATTAGATAATCTAGTTTATTAGTAGTACAATTTAAACATGCTATATATAAGCCACTTTAAAAAAAATATATTTGACTTTAAAGTTTAATAGGACTATTAGACCAGAGTACAGACGCAAGAAGTCACTATATAACATGTTGATTAAATTATGTACTAAATTCTTCATTATCATCTATATCAGTATTAAAAACTGATGTTAAAGGGGAAAAAACAAAACCATTTCTAAGCTTAAGTATAGTTACCATTGTAGAACAGAATCCTAAGAACTAGACGTGTGCGCCGCGCCGCCGCCGCCGGCCATTTAGGCCGCGCCGCCGCCGCCGATGAGTTTATCGGCGTGTAATCGGCGTGATTTATTGTACATATATATTTTTATATTAATTTTGATTTAATTATAATTTAATATTGTAAAGCTTCATATTGATTTAAAACTCTTGAAAGAAGTTATAATACACATAAGTCGAGAATTACGCATTACGTAGGTAGTTAAGTACTAAAATATAATAAGATACATTATAAATCAACTAACTTATTTCTACACTATCGCATTGGGTGTACCTGTAATGATATGTGTATGTAAGAATTAAATAAATAAATAAATAATAAATCAATAGGTGGTTACTTGTTTGTAATATTAACAATAGATAAAAGGTTCATAGCCCCTCCACTCAAAGTAGCCGGTCAGACCGGAGCGCTACTTGAGATTTGTCGAAAATACTACGTGCAACTTAACTTTGTTCCCAATTCAAATAAACAACAACGCAGTCCTTTCTTACTCTTACAAGAAAGCAGACCAATGGCACAGGGAGGGCACTTCATAGAAACGAGGGTCAGGGAGCTTCCTTTCTGTACGTAGTACTTATATTAATTCTGTGCCTATGGTAAATAATTTAATTTTTAAAAGTTAATTAATTCCTTGAATTTCAAAGTTTTGAAAGTGTTCTAAAAGACTTGTGTTTGGGCCTTAATTCAACAAAATGGAGAGTACTACACCAGAGTCCACTAGAGTGATAAAACAGTCTTAAAGAAACAGAAAGTATCTAAATTGAAATACAACCACTGTTTTAAAGTTCAAAGAAAGACGAAGTTTCAAAGAAAAGAACCAACTTTTAGTAACGGAGCGTAGAATCTACCGGAAAATCCTCGGCCCTATCAAGAAGCCAGACAGAAGCTAAAGAGAGTCCGGAAAAATTCCGAAATAGAGAAGCTGGTGAAAGAGCCGAATATACGTGGCGTGATAAAATCACAGCGACTGCGCTGGCTTGGTCATCTCGAGAGAATGAGGGAGGATCGTGGCGTCAAATCAGCCTACCTGGGAAAAGCATCAGGCAGGCGCCCAGTCGGGCGCCCCAGATATCGCCATTAGAGAGACATTGTGGAGGCTGATCTGCGTGAGCTGGAAGTGGTCAACTGGCGAGCCACCTCGCAGAATAAGAGTCTATGGCGCTCTCTCGTATCGGAGGCCACGATCCACTTTGGGGTCACTGAGCCAGCGGAGTAAGTAAGTAAGATGTTATAATTATAAACATTTAAAACAATACATTTTCTTACTGTAGGTTATTAAATTAGTGTATATGTGAAACAATTGTTGATTTTTAATTAAAATATTGTGATTATACAAGCACATTGTTTATTTTTTTTACATTTTTCCCCCACGCCGATTTCACGCCGATTACGCCGCCGCCGCCGGCTATTTTACGACTAGACGCCGCCGCCGGTCTGGTATTAAGCGGCGCACATGTCTACTAAGAACATACAAAGGAATTTCCTTTTACAGTTGAGCAGACGAGGAAATATACCAAAAGATAATGAAAAATTAACAGTAAATGATTCACTCACTTAAAAACAATTGTGTAAATGAGATCAGCATGAGACATTTTTACTGGTAAGAGTTTGTAAAAAAAAAAAAACAAAATAGATAAATGGAGGAAGCTGTGTTATCTATGAGTTCCAAATGTCAATGAAACATGTATAGATAAGGGTTGGTGTGGTAATAGGAAACGGACATGCACAACATCAGAGGATGCATTTCAAAGGAACTATGAATGGGGACATCATACAACATTTCCTCTCAATATCAATATACATTATGTATTAGTCCCTGGCCATTTGCAACTATGGAGACTGGCGATGCTTCTTTTTTTTATTTAAGTTTATAATATTAAGTTATTTATGGTGCATGTAAGATTGAAAAGTTAAGGCTTAGAAACATCACTTAACTACTATGTGAATTCATTATATAGATACATAGTTCATTTATTCCTTGCCACAAAGACACACAAGTACGAAATAACATTTAAAATATTCAGAAAGGGATTTGGTATCTGTCTGGTCCAACAATAATCAAGAAAGGGTGAGTTTTTAAATTGATACTGATTGCGTATTTGAATTTTAAATAATGCATCCAAGGATCCACACCGCTTTCCATAATAAATAAAAGAACAAGCAAAATGAATCTAAGTTGTAGGTAAATTAAGCAACATTATTTCATTCATATTAGAAATATTGGTCAGCAAATATAAGGCAGTGTCAAAATTGAGTTTGAAACATTTTTATTCTCTACTAGCTTTTGCCCGCGGCTTCGCCCGCGTGAATTTCCCACGGAAACAGTGCTTTTCCGGGATAAAAAGTAGCCTATGTGCTATTCCAGGTCATTATCTACCTCTGTACCAAATTTCATCGAAGTCCGTCCAGTAGATTTTGCGTGATTGAGTAACAAACATCCTCACAAACTCACAAACTCACATCCAAACTTTCGCATTTATAATATTAGTATGGATTTGGGCCTTTTGGTATGGTGGTAAACATAGTACCTACCTACAAGATTTTTTCCAACAAGTAATACATTCAATATAAATATATACATACGGACAAATCACACAGATTGAGTTAGCCCCAAAGTAAGTTCGAGACTTGTGTTATGGGATACTAACTCAACGATACTATATTTTATAACAAATACATATATAGATAAACATCCAAGACCCGGGTCAATCTGAAAAAGATCATTTTCCATCTAATATGAAAAGGAAATAAAGAAACTTGACCTTCAAATAAGTGATAGTCCATATTGGCATATCCATCAGTAGGGATGTTGTTTATATATTTAAATTTTATATAAAATAAATTAAAATGTAATAAAAACTGCTCAGGTCTAGTAAATAACATGGGTAGGTAGGTATGTCATTCTTATTTTTAACCCAACTCAGTGTAATTCATATAATGGAACTCCAACGTGGGCGTGCACTAAGAAACTTATCAATGACAAAAATCTTCAAATAAAGTACTTAAAATAACTAAAATAGCTGCTGTAGTTCATAATCAAAGAATTTACATAAAAAATACGCGAAACAATATTGAAGACTCCGACAGTAAACAAAAAACGGCGTGTTTGTAAACAAAGAAACCGGTGAATTTCGGCATTCCCACTCACCAGAACTTTGACGAAGCGGCTCTCCAGCTCATCCCGGTCCGGCATGGGAGGCTTCGTACGGGTCCGAGTCGACGGTTGCCGTACATGGTGGCTCTTCACCGACGCGACCGGTCCATCCAACATTGTCTGATCCCTCGACGTTATCAAACCCATTATGAAACTTGAACGGCACTATTGTAATCACATATTCAATCAAGTCATTTTATCACAGACAACATCACTTTATTAAAGCAGTTTTTAACTCAACAGGTTTACATTCACATAACATACACAAAGCTCGCTCGAGGAACGAATTCCGAACAAATTATACGTGCAACAACAACGAAGTAATGGAAGCGGACTGCAATGAAGTTTTTGCGCGCCACGCCAACAGAATGTCAGCTCAGCAGTGAAGTTGTTAATAAGAGAATGACAAGCTCTCAGCCAATCAGATTTAAGGAGCGTTCAGAATCAAGTTTTGTTCTATTGCCATAATATTTGCCATCAATCAATGCAATGAATACAACCTTACCCAGCTTACATTTTGTATCATTTTATCTTGATAGAATTTTGTTTTGTGACTGTACCAAATTAATTTGCAATTTTAATTTTTGTAGGTAAACCATAGTTTGGTTCATGGGTAAAACTTGATCAGAGGGTAAATCAATGTTTTATTTTATTACAAATTAACACCTGACATAATCTCGTGGCTCGGGACCCTGAATGTTGGCGGATCTATAATATTTTTTTTGTTTGTTAAGTGTGAGTGAATGTGGTAAACGCCATACGATAGGCTTGGGCAAACCAAACGCGGGACAGTAGCAGAGCAGGTCAGTAGAAGCGCGGGAGAGGGCACACTGAACGCAGCGTCAGGTTCAAAGCAGTTGCAACGCGGGACCGCGTTTAAACTGCGTTCAGTATGACGGGTCAGGCAGGCAGCGCTACAAGATGTCGAACGACACGGACTCGGATAAAGAAGATTCATACTGCAATTTGGCTCTAAGGCGAAACAAAATAATTTGGGTTTATGATATCAATACAAGAAGAGAAGAATATGGGGAATATCATTGTCAATGCAACACTGAAAGTCTCAACCTGGAAAGTCTTTAGGATAAAATTTTCACAAATTTTCGTATGTAGCACCTTGTATGTTATATTTATATAATATTTGTCTCAAAAATCACACAAACATTGATTTTTACGCACTAATTCGATTAACTTTTCACTGAAATCCATCACGGAGTTGTAAAAAAATACAAAAGTCGTCAACTGCCTTTGACGCACCGCGCTGCACTGCGAACGCCCTGCCCCCGGTGAGCCATACTAACATGGCCGCCATAGTTATCCAGAAGCGCGGGCCCGCGCTCGAGCCGCGCTGCGCCGCGCGTGCGCTGCTGCTGCCCCGCTCCCGCGCCGCCTGGTTTGTCGTCCGGCAGTTTCAGAGCGGCGCGGCGCGGAGCAGTTTGAGCGCGGGCCCGCGTTAAAATTTGGTGTACCATAGTTCATAGAGTTTCTTGTATCACAACTTGCGCGGGTCCGCATTCAAACAGCGCTGCTACTGTCCTGCGTTTGGTTTTGCCCAAGCCTTAAAATAAATGTTTTATGAGGTTACCATGGGTTTCATCATGATGGTAATAACCATAATAACTAACTATTTTATTTAATCTAAGTTTTGAATGTTTCTTTCTTTACAAATTTTGACATTTTCTTCGGATTGCCAGTTATGGGTTTTTTCACGATTTTGGGTAAAAACAAAAGTTTGGGAAGACAAAATAAAACAAACTGACCAAGGGTTCCGTACACTTAAAACATCTCACATTATAGCTCTAACTATAAGACCAACTAGTTTCAAAAACAAACTTAACTTTGCAGTTCTATGATCCCTAAAATTCATACTACATCGAGCGGAAAAATAAGATTGTACCTAACACTTTTTTTAGACTTCTAACAATATAGGTATTTACAATTTTCAGATTTATTCCTGTATAAGTACTGTTAGACCTTGATTTTTACCAAATTTCATAATTTTAAGTCAATGGGAAGTTCCCCATAGGCTTAAATTACGATAATATTTTATGATTGCGTTGACGTTTAACTTTGATTATTTTTAGGCTTCCGTACCTCAAAAGGCAAAAACGGAACCCTTATAAGATCACTTTGTTCTGCTGAAAGAGGCCGTGGATCCGAGTATTCAATATAAATTTCAACTTGTGATGCCTACCTATACAAGGTGTAACGGAAAGGGTATTACTATACAAAGTGGAAAGATTCGTTACCGTGGGTAGATCCTTTATGTGAAGTTTCAGATTATTTTCAGCACTTTTAAAAAGGAGTGTTAAAAAAATAAATGATAAAACGAAATCTTTTCCATGTAAACAAACACTGCACATCACTATTCAGGATATTTCAATGTCAAGGTTGCCTCTGCACTGCTCACACACATATCACAACACAAATTATTTCACCTTCTTGGTTACTATGAAAACCTGCAGTGGAAGTCTCTACAAATATACACTTGATTTTACTGAGATTTCGTTGGTGAAACGCCAATGACCTTACTTTAGCGCAAAATGCAAGTCGGGATCTTATTTTAACCGATATACAATAGCTCTAGCGATAAACGATAGCAATATTATTTAGAGCACGGAAATATAAATAAGAGTGGAAGTGTTAAGTAGGCGTGGCGCGGTCGCCACAAGTAAGCAATGCATTGCTAACAAACACGGCTCGTCATTCTAGTTTTGTTCTGACTTCGCGCTGAGTAGTTTGTTCGTGACATTGAATTCTCGTCGAAATTCCCTCGTCAAAATGCCATTTTGTTCTATTTTAGAGTGCAAAAATAACAGTAGCAAAATCAATCTTAAAAATGGAGGTGTTTCGTACCACAGTTGAGTAATATTTCGTTTGTTTTCTTTAAAATAAAAGTTCAATAATGATAATAAAAACTTTAAAATATTATTTGTTAAAAGTTACCTTAATGTCATTTATATAAGGTCGATTTTGTCATTAACGCCTGCTCCTCTGTTCTTCTCGAAACTTCTATGCTACTCAATTAGTGATGTACCTAGTAAGGTAATGTTTTGGATTTTATCGATATATTTTGTTTACATTGTATAAAATATTAATTTTAAGGTTTCCCAAAGATCCTGATTTTAAAGAAAAATGTATAGATGCAACTGGCAGAGTTGCTTGGATGCCAACTAATTTAGTGTGTATATGTTCCGAGCATTTCGAGGAAAATAATTTCTCGATTTCGACACACTTTTTTTTATAACAAAATATTACGTTAATTTTTGATTAAAAGAATCCATACTAATATTATAAATGCGAAAGTTTGGATGTGAGTTTGTGAGTTTGTGAATTTGTGAGTTTGTGAGGATGTTTGTTACTCAATCACGCAAAATCTACTGGACGGATTTCGATGAAATTTGGTACAGAGGTAGATAATGACCTGGAATAGCACATAGGCTACTTTTTATCCCGGAAAAGCACTGTTCCCGTGGGAAATTCACGCGGGCGAAGCCGCGGGCAAAAGCTAGTAACACTATAAATCCGCGAAACAATATAGAAGAAAGAAAATCTGTTTTATTATTCTGAGTTTGTATGAAAATTTGATCTATCGATGTCGATATTGTGTTGCAATAGTCAATCCGCTACTGCACTAATCGAGTAGCACTAGGAATACTCTCATTTGACGCTAATTTAAACCCTATTCCTTTTGATTTATGGGTCATAGTTGCTCAAAAGTTTTAAAACGCCATCTATTGTCGAGTGGCGGAATTTTTCTTCAGTCAACGTTGGACTTTAAAACGTCTTATGTACGTTCTTGTACAGTACAAATTAAGCCATATATCGAAGACTTAAGGTACTTGTTTGTCCGATATAGTCGCATTGACTTAATATACTTTGATAAAATAAAAATGACCAATAAAGCTCATTGTTCATCTGTAGTGTAGTGTATGATTTATAACTTAAATGTGTGAGTTTGGCGACCACGGTTCCCTTACTAATTTTATCAAGTAACACTTCCACTCTTATTTATATTTCCGTGATTTAGAGTGACAAGAAGTGTCATTTTGTCCTAATGTTGCCAGTAATTGAAAATTATTTTACTAAACTATGTTCTGAAATCGACGTAACGAAAAATAGAATTTTTGCGTCTTAATTTTATATAGCAAAATGTAGTAAGTACCTATTGTCAAATATAATAGTAAAAAAGAAAATACGAGAACTTAATGCTCATTCACCTCAGACGAAAGAAAAAGAAAAAGATATGCATGATGACATACCTACAAAAAATCGTGCACATATAAAGCCGGCGCTAACAAAGAATTTGGCACAAAGATGGCCGCCTGCGCGTACTAATAATAGTGACAAAACATGGCGACCGACCGCATAACTACTGTTTGTATATAGATTGCAATAGATTGTTATGCCGGGTCTATTCTTTTTACACGACTGACCAACAACAGGACAACAGGAGTGTTATGTTTTCAGGGTTCACGTATGTAAGTATGTATGTATGTAAGTTTCTTTATTCCACCATAAGTCCTGAACAGCTAAACATATTTCCTCGCATTTCTCCGAGTGACATAGGCTATGTGAGTTGTCGATCGTGTTTTTATTTTTTAATAATAATTAGCTTGTTTACTTAGTCTATGTCACTCACTCAAATTTAAGACGTTGATATATTAGAATAGAAGTCGTTATTTTATATCAATGCACCGATTTGTTCGATTTGATTTTAATATCAAACGATGCATTGAAATAATATTTGTTTTTTTATTGATTCTTCATCTCTATGATTTAGGTACATTTAAATCGGACAAAGTACATGCATGCACTTTTGCAGTAAGCATGGTTTCATTGCACAGCGTTCATAAAGAGTCATCAGAGAACACCATTTGCCTACCCTAAGAAAATGGTAAACCTGGTACTTTGAGCAGTATCCGCTTTCGTCACCTTTTGACAGTTTATACCAATGTTTTCACAAAGAAACTGCCTACACGTGCAGAGCGGCGCAGCACAGCAGCGGCGGGAATTTTTCAATTTTACTTTACTTTAAATTGATTAATCATTGTAAAAAAACCATTCGCAAGTCGCTTTTCAGTGTTTTCATCATGTTTTTAATTAGAAATCAAATAGGTAACTCGCATAAATATTTTTCACTTTGACAAGTCAACAACTCAGGCTAATATTGACAGTTACTTTTTAATATTGGTGCTGTCCTGCCAGTTACATTTTTCGGAAAAAGTCCAGTGCCGTCTTTTATTAGCCAAACTCACACCACCTTTTTGATTATGCCGTCCTAGTACAAAATAAATAAATATCCTACTTAGAGCAACACGGACCTTCACGAAGTCGGTGTTGCTGTGATAATTAAGATATTTTTCCGAATGAACCTCCCATTGTTCCATGGATTCCTTGTATTAAACCAATATTACCTTTAATTTTATTGTTATGTTCCATGAAGACGATATTTTTTAAATTTAGTTTTTGACCTTACTAGGATCACATATCAGCCTAACAAGGTAGAAGCGACGCCTTATTCAGAGTTCATTTGAAAATTTGGTCAAACCCTTTTTTTATCTTGTCAGAATGTCAAATCTTCAGACATACAGACATTTGAAAATAAGAGTGCGGAACCTTTTTTGCAAATTCTAATTTATTACAATACCAGGCGCCGAATCAAGGAGGTGTGATTTAATTTTGATAGTTGTAGATGATTGACCTTGAATTCAACAGCTGTTTACTGTCATAGTGGTGAATAGTGTTGTGCCAATTCAAATTGGAAAAATGTGTGCCTGTATGGTTTTCTTAAAATTAAAAATTAAATCATAAACATACAAGACTAAAAATGTCTGGAACTAGTTTAAAACCATTATCACAGTTAGCACAATCGATATGGATATAGGTATTCCGTTACACCTTGTATAAATATATTCCTAAGAAAAAAATATTGTCAGACAGACGGACAACAAAGTGATCTTATTAGTATTCCGTTTTTGCCTTTGAGATACGGAACCCTAAAAATAGTGGGGGATATTATTGGAGAAAAAAATATGCAACAATAAAATAAATGGGCTACTTTCGTCCAATATTTTCAACCTCTCTGTCAAATTTTCTTTGACAAATAGGACAACTTTCGTCGAGTTTGTTTACTCCCCCCCCCACCCCCCTAAAAGTCACGAGCATCAATCCTGGGCTGGTGCAGGGAGATGCCGTGAACATCGTTTTGTATCCGTGTTCAGACCGAGTCAGACAGGTAGGGTGGAGGTACTATACTCGTTCGGGCTAGGGGATCCGGGTGGATGACGTGGTCCTGATAGCCTGTCTGTTTGTGGAGCTGTCCAATCTATGCCTTTCCTATAGACTATCTCAAAGAAACGTTAGGGGGCGGTTCATAGACTTATAAATATACCAGTAGGTATATTAAGTTTATGGGGCGGTTGAAGTCAAAAATAATCACATCTAGCCATTTCATACAACTACTAGATGCTTCAGACACCGTACCACCGGCCATACCCCCGGTGGTAGTAGTAGTGGTAAGTTAAACTGTACCACTGACTAATAGTGATGTATGTGGTATTGACATCTATCAATGGAATCGATGTTATATGCAAGTAAATTTAATTTTGATTGATTGATTATGGGATTGGGTCGGTGAGACAGTAGAACAAAGAAAAAAACGTTTGAGTTATATAATTTTATTGGTTTATGTAGGTACAAAATAATAGAGCACGAAACGAGACTAAGTTATTGCCCGTGTCCGATTAAAATAATATACAATACACCAATATTTTGTTAGCACCATTTTTTTTTTCATTTTGTTGAGATTTTTTTAAAAACATACCATTACCTTACACTACGAATGCATAATAACGAAAAGTTTATGGTCTTTTAACTTTCTCCACATTATTTAACTAACATTTAAATAAGTAAGCTTTTAATATGATATATTGATCACACAACAGTCTATTACTAAATGAACTTAAAATATAAACTGACAAGTATATATTTCAATCTCTAGAAAAATAAATGGAGGTTGAAATAATACTTACAAAGACAATTTGGTCCAGTTTCAACAAATGAATATTATTTTCTTTGTTAATAATTTAAATGAAATCTCCACATCAGTACAGTCTTTGGTTAGGACAGAGAAGATATCGGAAGATATATTATTACTTAAATTTATAATATCACAAGCATTTACATTGAAACAATTCATTTTCAGCAGCAGCTTATCAGTCAAGAATAAAAAATTGCAATCATGCGAAACTTAATTGATGATAAATAAAATCTGCGTTTTTTATATCTGCGTCTATTTGGTAAAATAAATAATTTGCTTAATATCAATACCAGGATACATTAATATAAGTTGTATAATGGTGCGTAGATAAACAAAGCAAAAATAGTACGAGGCATTCCTAACAAATACGACGAGCTAACATTAGGAGTTACTACAGATGGCAAAACCAAGTTAGATAATTTGACAAAGGATACAATGCACGAAGTACTATGCGATGTTCGTACAGTAATGTACATCGTTAATTTGTCCTAACTACATATGATACACGTACATTTTTAATACTTTTAAGGCATATCTCGCTTCCACTTAATCCACCTTAAGCTAATTTCCAATACCTTAATTTACTGATAATTTCACACTTTCAAGTTTCTACAACATAAAAGTCATCGAAAGACAAAATTTAAAAACTTGAAAATGATGAAATTCAATCTATTCATATTAAAATCATCCAAGGCACAATTAATGAGCTTATGGCAGCTTTTTGCCTACAATGTTTAAGGACAATTATAATGACCTCTGTACATCTAACGATACTATGAAGTTTAACCATAGTTTATCAAACGAAACGAAAACATAAGAAATGCTTGCAACCTTTGTATAGTAATTCTAACTTACTGTTTACATACCTAATACAATATTATCTACCCTTTCTCACAGCGTCCCAATAGATTAATTGGATATCAGTGTAGACTTCATTTGAGGATTCTATCAAATAAAATCATCAGAGAATATCAACATTATGATTCCAAAACTCTCCTACATATGCATAAATCTCAATAACTAAGATAATTTTGGACTTAGCATAATCATGCTATGATATACAACCATATAAGATAAGCATTTTTAAATATTTGTTGGAAATTAGTATACTTAGACGACATAACATCTGACGCTTCAAATTTGGATATCTATAGAATATATGCAAAATATGCAAAAGCAAAGCTTAGGTGAACTAATATTTCCTTGTGTGTGTCTTAAAGAATATCGCAATTGATTTCGAATAATCCTAACAAGGGAATATCTGTGCACAATTTCACCAATCTGGGTCCAAATTTGTTCTCGCTTGTGTCAATAGTTAAAGAATTATTAATCCGGGGATAACTTAGAGGAAGGATAGTAATAGAGCACGGCCCAGCCTGGCGGCTGTAGTAGGGCTCGTAGCCGTGATAGCGAAGTCTTCATATTCGATCAACTTAACAAGGGAACCACTATGCATTATTTAACCATTCTAGGCCCCAGTTCCCAACAGAGTGTTGTATCAACTTCGATCAACCACAAAAAGGGTACACCAGGGAGGTTCTTTAAACGTACAAGTCTTCATATTCAAGAAGGGAACATCTGTCCACAATTTCACCAATTTAGGTCCTTTGAATGACAAGACTCAAGTCTTGATTATCCAAAATTAAAAAGGGAACACCCGTGAACAACTTGACCAATCTAGGCAATCGAGTGCATAGTATCAGGACTTATAAGGTAGGTAGCATAAAGTTTTACTTAGAAGAAGGGTAGTAGTAGAGCACAGCGCAGCCGGCAGCTGCCAGCGCGAGGCGTGAAGCTCGATGAGCTGCCTTTGAACGATAAGACTCAAGTCTTGATTATTCAAAATTAAAAAGGGATCACCCGTGCACAATTTGACCAATCTAGGCAATATCAGGACTTACAAGGTAGCACAGAGTTTTACTTAGAGGAAGGGTAGTAGTAGAGCACAGCGCAGCCGGGCAGCTGCCAGCGCGAGGCGTGCAGCTCGATGAGCTGCAGCAGCGTGCGGCGGATGGAGGGCGCGGCGGCCGTGTTGAGGAAGGCGTCGCGCACGGCCGACAGCAGCCGCTCCAGGTCGCCCGGCAGCGACGACTCCAGGTCGCGACCGATGTACGTCAGCACGAAGAACAGGTTCTCCGTCTGGAAAGGGGGCACATTATTGTAGTTTGTTTGTTTGTAATATCTTTATTGTACTAAGGATAAACAACATTACTAAAAAGGTAACTCAAATATACAAAGGTGGACTTATCCCATGAAGGGATCTCTTCCAGTCAACCAGCGATAGATATATTATAGTTATTAGGTATCACGATTAATTCAAAACTAGACTGTGGACTTCCTTAAAACGGGAGATATTAGGAGCACCCATAATCGGCGAGCATGTATAAAGAGAGTGATGAGTGAAGAGGAAGCGAGAGGGATTTGTAAGGATCGTAGCAAGTGGAAATCGTTAGTCTGCCTACCCCTACGGGAAAAGGCATGATATTATGTATTTCAAACCTAATATACATATATAAACGTGATAATAGATGTTTGTTTCACATCCTTCGTATCGCTGGATAATTTTATTTGTCAGCACAATAAGATTTTGTACTCTAATGTTTTTTTTTTTGTCAAAATATAGGCATGTGATTCAGAAATTGTGTTTTTCAGCTGCAGATAAACCTGATCCCCCTACCTCACCGAATCTTGTCTCGGGGTGTCAGGTTTCTCTTCTGCAGCTGACTGTACCTATAATACAGCACATACTACAAAACAGAACTGCCTAGAAAGCAGATTCTAGGCATGTTTGAATTTACTTGTATAAAGTTTAAAGAGTCATAACTCACATCGCTGGCAGAAGGCACGGGCTGCCTGATGCAATCCTCGCAGCACTTGCAGATGAGCGTCAGCAGCACCTGTCCGGGGTGGGCGGACGTGTTCCGGCGCTGTAAGAAGCCGGTATGTCTAGAGGTATAGGTATACATTATGATAACTCACATCGCTGGCAGAAGGCACGGGCTGCCTGATGCAATCCTCGCAGCACTTGCAGATGAGCGTCAGCAGCACCTGTCCGGGGTGGGCGGACGTGTTCCGGCGCTGTAAGAAGCCGGTATGTCTAGAGGTATAGGTATACATTATGATAACTCACATCGCTGGCAGAAGGCACGGGCTGCCTGATGCAATCCTCGCAGCACTTGCAGATGAGCGTCAGCAGCACCTGTCCGGGGTGGGCGGACGTGTTCCGGCGCTGTAAGAAGCCGGTATGTCTAGAGGTATAGGTATACATTATGATAACTCACATCGCTGGCAGAAGGCACGGGCTGCCTGATGCAATCCTCGCAGCACTTGCAGATGAGCGTCAGCAGCACCTGTCCGGGGTGGGCGGACGTGTTCCGGCGCTGTAAGAAGCCGGTATGTCTAGAGGTATAGGTATACATTATGATAACTCACATCGCTGGCAGAAGGCACGGGCTGCCTGATGCAATCCTCGCAGCACTTGCAGATGAGCGTCAGCAGCACCTGTCCGGGGTGGGCGGACGTGTTCCGGCGCTGTAAGAAGCCGTTATGTCTAGAGGTATAGGTATACATTATGATAACTCACATCGCTGGCAGAAGGCACGGGCTGCCTGATGCAATCCTCGCAGCACTTGCAGATGAGCGTCAGCAGCACCTGTCCGGGGTGGGCGGACGTGTTCCGGCGCTGTAAGAAGCCGGTATGTCTAGAGGTATAGGTATACATTATGATAACTCACATCGCTGGCAGAAGGCACGGGCTGCCTGATGCAATCCTCGCAGCACTTGCAGATGAGCGTCAGCAGCACCTGTCCGGGGTGGGCGGACGTGTTCCGGCGCTGTAAGAAGCCGGTATGTCTAGAGGTATAGGTATACATTATGATAACTCACATCGCTGGCAGAAGGCACGGGCTGCCTGATGCAATCCTCGCAGCACTTGCAGATGAGCGTCAGCAGCACCTGTCCGGGGTGGGCGGACGTGTTCCGGCGCTGTAAGAAGCCGGTATGTCTAGAGGTATAGGTATACATTATGATAACTCACATCGCTGGCAGAAGGCACGGGCTGCCTGATGCAATCCTCGCAGCACTTGCAGATGAGCGTCAGCAGCACCTGCCCGGGGTGGGCGGACGTGTTCCGGCGCTGTAAGAAGCCGGTATGTCTAGAGGTATAGGTATACATTATGATAACTCACATCGCTGGCAGAAGGCACGGGCTGCCTGATGCAATCCTCGCAGCACTTGCAGATGAGCGTCAGCAGCACCTGCCCGGGGTGGGCGGACGTGTTCCGGCGCTGTAAGAAGCCGGTATGTCTAGAGGTATAGGTATACATTATGATAACTCACATCGCTGGCAGAAGGCACGGGCTGCCTGATGCAATCCTCGCAGCACTTGCAGATGAGCGTCAGCAGCACCTGTCCGGGGTGGGCGGACGTGTTCCGGCGCTGTAAGAAGCCGGTATGTCTAGAGGTATAGGTATACATTATGATAACTCACATCGCTGGCAGAAGGCACGGGCTGCCTGATGCAATCCTCGCAGCACTTGCAGATGAGCGTCAGCAGCACCTGCCCGGGGTGGGCGGACGTGTTCCGGCGCTGTAAGAAGCCGGTATGTCTAGAGGTATAGGTATACATTATGATAACTCACATCGCTGGCAGAAGGCACGGGCTGCCTGATGCAATCCTCGCAGCACTTGCAGATGAGCGTCAGCAGCACCTGCCCGGGGTGGGCGGACGTGTTCCGGCGCTGTAAGAAGCCGGTATGTCTAGAGGTATAGGTATACATTATGATAACTCACATCGCTGGCAGAAGGCACGGGCTGCCTGATGCAATCCTCGCAGCACTTGCAGATGAGCGTCAGCAGCACCTGTCCGGGGTGGGCGGACGTGCTGCGGCGCTGGATGGCGCAGCGCCGCCCGGCTGGCGAGTACCATCTCCAGCAGGAACAGAGGAACGCCATGAGGCGCGGGCGGCCGCCGACCGACTATCGTGCCCAGCAACTGGAGGGAAATAAAAAGGAAATTAATAACCAGAAGGATTTTTAATCATAGAAAATAAACTAATCATTAAATAGGGACAGATGAAGGGACAATAGGGACTCTTGCCCTTAGTCCGGTCACTCTTGTCAGACCGAGGAGTTGTGCCAGATGGCCTGGGATCTTTTTGTGCTGCCCGTCCCTTGGACGAAGAAGGGTTGCTGCTTTTTGTAATGACTCAATAGGGACAGATATTATTTATAATGAGGATGGTTAGGGTCGTGACTAGAGCATGATACAGCGCGCCGTGACGCTGGCAACGCATGAAGGGGAGAGATTCCATCACAGGAAGATTTAAGAATTTACAAAAAAGAATCCTGGATATAGATTTATTCAGATTACTCCCTCTAGGACAAAACGTCATCCACCTACCTTCTCCCGGTCATGATACCACTGCTGACAAGTATTGAAGCAGCGACTCCAAGAAAGGTTTCAGTCTGCACTCAGCGTTCCACCACACGCGATACAACGTCTCGCCGCCGGTAACGCATAAGCGCAGAGATTCCCGCACCCGGCGCGCGCAGATCCAGGTGACCCACCGCGTCCATGAGCGATCCGCGCACGCATACTGAACGTTGGGATCTGAAATTGGACGAAATTGGTATGACGTCAGGGAACTGGATTAGGTGTACCTAAACAGAAAAGAGTAGAAAACGAATTGAGGGACGAACAATTTTTTTCTTTAAATTTCCAATCTTTCACCAGATCAAATGGTTTTCATTAATTGAAAATAACACGCCAACACGCACGATCTATGTGATTGGTTGATAAATACC
The DNA here is from genome assembly GCA_018467065.1 of Ephestia elutella. Taxonomy (NCBI): domain Eukaryota; kingdom Metazoa; phylum Arthropoda; class Insecta; order Lepidoptera; family Pyralidae; genus Ephestia; species Ephestia elutella. The sequence continues at coordinate 3,140,449 of CM031571.1, forward strand.
CAGTGTTGCCAGCTAAGTGAAAACAGTTTTGCCCCCATTTTATTTTCTATTCTTTTATGAGACACGTACAGTGTCTCATAAAAAAGAACAGAAAATAAATGGGGGAGCACTATTTTATTATATAGCATTATTGGAAAAATACTACACTTAAAATTTAGAGTAGTGAATTCTTCTTGACTGTTATTGTTATCTTTGGCATGAGAAGAATCTTTAATTAGTAAGAATAAAACTTTTATCAGATAACAAAGCCCTTGATAGAATTTGACACGGTTACTTGTGTGAACTGCGGAGAACAATGTGTTAATTTCAAAGCGATAGGCAATTAAGAAAGCAACAAGTCCAATAACGATATTCAAAATGAATCAAAGAAAAAAATCAGAAAGAGAATAAACTTGTGAAAAAGTAAACTTACCCTCAAGCGCCTATCGATACACTCTTGTATATCTGGCGGGAAGTTGCCCAGATCACCAGCATCTGCCGCTAATCCCAACGCCGCCATGCCACTAGCCAAATTGTGTCTGCCGAGGTCAACGATTTAGGACCAGTTTCAGCCCCGGGGTAAAAGCCTGAGATAAGAATGCTCTTCCCGTTGCTGCGTTGGTGAGAGAAGATGGTGGGGATTTCTTTCTTCTCTTGCACTTATTCTGCAGGTTGCAGTTTGGAAAATGCCAGCGTGGACCCTGGAAACATGACGATGATGATTCAAAGAAAAATAGAAGTATGCAAAGTCATTGAAGTGGTTAGTTTTCTTTGGTTCCAATATTTGGTAGATTTTACTATAGGTAACATAAAACCTTTTTATGCTGTGTTACCGAACAGGTCTTACATTTTCAGCTGTACATGCAACGTAAAAGTTGGAATGCAAGTAACAAACATTACCATTCGAAAGACATTACACATCAAATCACGTTACCAAGGCCATTTGCTTATTACTGCAAAATTCCATCTTGCATGCAGGTTACGCTCCACCTAGTACTTTCTTCTTACAGGCTTAACATCAATCACATTGTCATTATTAACTACTGCCGTTACTTAAATACATTCTCCTTCCACACTCCAATATGTCAAAGTTACTAAAAAGGATGGCTCGTTCTTAACTTCTTCTTTATTCGTTTTAAATAGAGGAGTACCTCAAGGCTCCATTCTTGGACCTCTATTGTTTATCCTTTATATGTCAGATATCTCCTCTACGATGAAGCATTGTAATTTTCATATGTATTCAGACGACTTCTAATTACATATATCTAGTAAGCCTCAAGATATTCATTTGAATACACAAAAGCTCAAAGAAGATCTTGAAAGTCTAAATCAGTGGTCTAAACGCAACTCTATATAACCCAGCTAAATCAAAACTTATTATTTTTGGAACTAAAACATCAATTAATTGCGATTCAATCTCAAAAGACGGTTATTTCAATAAACGGACAAGATATCAATAGAATGTCAGAGGCTCGTAATTTAGGATTACTCATGGATTCGGAGCTTCGTTTTCATTCTCACATAGCAGAGGTTGTGCGCAACTGTTTTTACCGCCTTAGAATATATATAAAATTAGAAAATATCTTAGTCCTAATTTGCGTGTAACTCTTACAGAATCTTTAATTTTATCTAAATTCAATTACGCTGATGTTGTTTATGGCCCGCGATTACTAATTAAAACAAAAAATCTGATCCAGAAGGTTCAAAATGCCTGTGCTCGTTACTGTTTTAGCATTCCACCAAGAACTCATGTTAGTCCATTTTTAAATTCCGCAAATATTCTCAATATGTCATCACGTCGATACATTCACTTAGCAACTTTACTTTTTGGTATTATAAAACATAGGAAACCTTTATACTTAAGTGAAAAGTTAATCTGGTCTTCTAGATCTCGCCTTGGCCTTCTTGCCGTTCATAGCCATAAGTTAGTAGCGTTTGAGGGTTGTTTCAAGAATGCCGCTTCAAAAATCTGGAATAATTTGCCTCCACCTTTACGACATATCTCTTCCATAAATGGTTTTCGTAAACGTGTGAAAGAATTAACATTATCGCGGCAACTTGATGGGTCTCCCATAAATGACTTCTGATTCTAACCTAAATTATTTCCTTCCTTGTCTACTCACTTCTTTTTTTGTACATCAACTTCTAATAAGATGCTTGAGGATCTGCAACTTTCAAAAATATTACGAAAACTACTGCCCACACCACCTATCTACAGCTCAATTTTTTTTTGTTTTATTACCTTTTTATTATTTTCATAAGTAGTTATATTTTTTATTTTTATTTTTTACATTGTTGGTTACAGCTGAAAACCAGCGTTGTGGCTTAAGCTGCAACATAAAGCTGAGCTGTAACCTTTTCGGCAGTGTTCTAATCGTAACCTTAATTTTATAGATACTAAGATTAGTATAAGAATAATTGTATGTTTTTTTTTTTCTTTGAGCCGAATAAAGAATTTTCTTTCTTTCTTTCTTTCACTCAAAGGTTAGCTGGAAGAATTTGCATTAGCGATTTAGCCTTTGCGCTCATTTATGTATTTACTTTTTGTCACTTCTTTGTGCGTTCTTTTTTGTAATTGATTCAATAAAGTGTTGATCTATTTATACATGTAGTATTTATACATGTATATCTACCAAAAAATAATATAATTTTGGACTTAATGATACAAATAGTGAACGATCAGTGTACGCACCGTATGCTGCGTAGGCTCGCATCGAGTTGATCACTGCGTGTGGAGGGCAGCACGGGTCGGTAGTGAGGCGGCACCTGGGCGTGCAGCACGTGGCCGAGCGCGAGTGTTGGAGACCAACGCTCGCGTACCCGAGACCCATTGCCGACCTGGAATGAGACTTTCTAAAACTTATACTAGGATCACCTTTCTCTATGACTAAGATGGATACTATAGGCAGACAGAAAATTAAGTTTTAATTGTTATAAATAACTGCTATAGCCGTTTCATTCATTGTTAACATTGCATTACATTTTGACTTCACTAAAAGTAATTACAGAAATGCACCTCTGTCAGGAATTGCAATGGGCAAGAGAGAGGTGGGCCATCAAAAGTGTTAAAAAATCTTAGGTGCCTAGTTGAGATTGAGGTTCATTATGGTCAAAAATATCTTAAAATATAGGCGAAGTGGAAAGGAGAATTTATACATAGGCATATGCATTTCTACGAGAGCAGAGCTACGTATTGCGGTTCATAGTCTCAAAATCGTCATTGGTAACAAATCGACATCTGCATTATTTGCCTTCATTTGAAGAGCCTCTTAAACCTACTTAAAAACTACGTGTAAACACTAATTAAAAGATTTTTTGTACGATAAAACGGTTGATTACTACCCTTTCATTATAGTGCAATTGATCTTATCATACTTGCATACGATCGACCATTTGCGTAACTTAATAAAATTTGGAATGTCAGGAATGTTTTCGTGGCAGGAATTAGTCAAGCGCAACTAAAAATTGTAGGATATGTGTAAAGAAAATATACATAGGTAGCAAAAGAATCTATAAGCAGATAATAAAAAACTTTAGGGTTATATGGTCTTCAATTTTAGTAAACTTATCCTAACTTAAGTAGTTTTAAACGAGAAAAATAATTGATATCTGCTGAAATTAATAAAACTTTTTTCCAAAAAAAATGAACCGACTTCCCCACTAATAAACGATTATGTTAAGAGAGAAAAAATAATAAAAATAATTAATGTAGAAAATGTATAAGCATACTCTACTGAATGAGGTGAAGTCGGTGCCAAGTGCAGGACTATGTAATTGTTTAGCTAGCATTTTGTATACATACATGATTCTAATGTTAATTTAGATTATTTAATATTCAATTTGGCACCGACTTCACCTCATTCAGTAGGTATCATGCTAATACATTTTTCTTTATTGTTTGTTTATTTTTATATCACGTTTTTAAGTTTTATGATGGAAGTCGGTTCATTTTTTTTGGAAAAAAGTTTTATTTTATCATTTTTAGAGCTTCTACACCTATTTTCTTTAACAAAACTTAAACTTTTCTTTCACTGCTGGCCGAAAATAAAGAATTAAGAATTCGAAACTTTTTATGTCAGTTTGATTTGAAATGTCAGAACATGTCAAATTGTCTATTATTTTTGGGTACATAAATAGACTGTGAGCTCGCGACGACCAAACCTTCCTTGTTTTAAAAAATGCAAATGTTTTTTCTGCGTGGTATATACAGGTAAAAAACATCAGCATGATTAGATATGAAGACCTCTTGGTGGATCGTAGTTGCTTATGTCAACAGCATTATGAATAGATAAAAACTTTAGGGTGGTAAAAAGCACCTCAGGGTCTTCCAAAGTTTTATTAAACTGTAGCTTTTTGTAATCGAGACAAATATAATTGATAATCTGCTGAAATTACAATGTCTAGCAGGGGTTTATATTTGCACCAATCGCCTGGCAATGGATGGCGTGATTTCTTATATTATTAGGAATAAAATCTTTAAAAACTTTACTTTAAGGAAATTGAGTTACCACTACAAATGTTATTGCTACAAAAATCTGCCTAAGTAATCATGATCCAACTTTATAGTCGCTAATCGCTATTTCTATGTTGGGAACATACACAGAAAATCTTTAGTTTTAGTAAAGTAATTAAGGGCATGCTATCGCGGGCTTTTGCTCTATATAATACAATGTTGGTATTTTTATATTTTGTTAGGAATCTTTAATATTACCGAACAGATTCTGACGTGGTTAAAATGGGACCAACTTGGGTATATACCATTACGAATAAAAAAAACAATTTCAGAAATCAGTCCACTGTAGGCGGAGAAATCGGCGAACATACATAAAAAAAAAAAACATACATATATCGAAACATATAACCTCCTCCTTTTTTGGGAAGTCGGTTGAAAATGAATATATACAGCATTCTCCTCATCAAGAACCTTATTCTTTAGGTACTACTTATAATAGACAGAATCCATTTAATTATTATTGCTCACAATCACAATCCAACTAAAGCATAAAAGTGTGTCTATAATCGAGACCACATAATTGAATCGTCCATAAACTCAATACAATAGCGGCACGTCGCAATATTCGCGTGCGCATCGATCATGATCATAAATTTTAACAAACTAGGCAAGTACAGATAACTGCATGTCAAGTTAACTTGCAAGGAACTCTATGCGGCTGTAATAACGGTGATATTGCGATATTTGGATAGGTTGATGAGCTGTTCGCTGACCGTCTATATGCTACTCACATAGCATTGCCTGGTAAGGAGGTGATACTGTGTGCAATGTATGCAAAGAGAATAGTGGAAGCAGATTTCTGAGCGAGGATCGAAGACAAGAAATAAAGTTGATCGTTTGGTGGTGGAAACGGGAAGAGTTTAGATAAGTGGCTGTTCGTTAGTCAAAGATGTTGAAAATAAAGTAAGAGGTAAAGTAGAACAAGTACGACGAAGTGAAGATGTAGGACAGATTAATTGGAATAAAGAAAAAAAAGCGATAATTTGGATTGGACGACGTTTGGTTCTAGTGGTTGTAGAGAGAACAGAAATGTTTAGGAAACATAAGACAACTACGACAATCAAGTTCTTGTTATTACTTCAAATTGAATACTAAGACTGCGATTCCACCAAAATGGGCAAGGTAATGAGCGATGCAAAGAAAATGACAATTAACAGGATTGCTTTACTTTGAATAATGCTATTGGTCCCTATCTACTTCGTACACATAAAGGATAAAAATTTTTCCAAAAAAATGAACCGACTTTCATTGTAAAACTTAAAATCATGAAATAATATTATAGGAATGAAAAAGAAAAATGTATTGGCATGCTACCTCCTGATTGAGGTGAAGTCGGTGCCAAGTGCAGGAGTAAGGATATTAGGCATTTAAATTAAACATGATTCTAATGTTAATTAAGATTATTTAATTTTTAATTTGGCACCGACTTCACCTCATTCAGTAGGTAGCATGCCAATACATTTTCTTTTTGATTAGTCGGCCTATAATATTATTTCATGATTTTAAGTTTTATGATGGAAGTCGGTTCATTTTTTTGGAAAAAAATTTTATTTTATAATTTTTAGTGCATTTGGCGCAATTTTGTTGTCATGAAAACTTAAACTTATTTTTTTCACTGTCCGAAAGTAAAGAAATCGAAACGTTTTATGTCAGTTTGATTTGAAATGTCAGAACTTGTCGGAATTCCACGGAAATCTATCATTTTTGACACATAAATAGACCAAGAGCCCGCGATGACCAATCTTTCTTATTTTAAAATGCTCTCTGTGTGGGACTTCGAGCAACAAGGACTTCCGCGCGCGGCCCGGAAGGGAGGCGCCATAGATGTCTTTCCCCTCTGGCAAAGCTAAGGTCCAGGTGGACTTGAGCGTTTATAAAAACTGTTTGCACTCGGACTTTTCGCTAGACAGAATCCATCAGTCAGTGTGAATGACACATAGGCCGCAATACAAAAAATTCCGAATTGTTCAATTTTGTCCTGCAAAAAAGAGGTCTGGGACATCTATTTTACAGAAAAATGGTGTTACATTTCTCTAGTAAGTAAATTCTTATCATATGATTATAAATTAAACAAAAATTCATACATTTTATTATAATGTAATTGTTGGATTTGTTTACCAACATCAGTCCGGTCGCCTATAGAAACACGGATTTGTCGAGTGATAATTCCGTCCAACATCTAGATTTAGTGATGTTACTTTGCTTACATTGTGTGTTGTAGTCCTGTGTCGATAAACTGCGATAGGTATAGTTTTAAATTGTTGTATGTTGTAACGTGTATTTTCTTATTTTTTCACAGCTTTTCTAAAAATACCTACTTAGAGATGTGTGTATGGAAAAACTTGTGCAACAACTAGCAAACCTGCATGGGATGCCAAAAAGACAAGTCCCGTTTGTTTAGCTCATTATAAGGCATCTGATTTCCACGAATGGTGTAAGTCAGCTCGGATGAACAAGACAGTGATGTGTCAGAGAAAATTACTAGAAATAGTTGTTTTATTTTGATAATTTAAATTTTATAAGTATTCCTTTCTTGTCTTTGTGGTACTTAACTAATAAACGTGATAACTTTGCAACTCTGTTTTTATTTATTACTAGCTTTCGCCCGCGGCTTCGCCCGCGTGGATTTCCCACGGAAACAGTGTTCTTTCCCGGGATGAAAGGTACCCTATGTCCTTCTCCGTATTTCCAGCTATGTGTATGCGAAAATTCAAGAAGATTGTTTCAGCAGATAAAGTGTCAAAAGGAACAAACAAACAAACTCACTTTCGCATTTATAATATATAGTTAGGATTATGCTAATTCTGCGAAGTGCACACTCTGCGAAATGCACCAATTGCGAAATCCGTTAGAGTGTACGTTTTGCGAAGTGCACATTCTTCGTCAGACCCACAGATAGAACCACTAGTATATAAAAAATGCAAATTACTACTTGCTAACATACCCGGGGCTCTAGAGCCCCGGGTATGTCATTCATAAGAAGGTGTCCATATTTCCATACCTCCTTAGCAATAAATATTATAAATGCGAAGTAATACTGTTATACTCACGGCTAAACCACCCCACAGATTTTATTAAAGCTATTGATTATATAGTTGAAGGCCCGAGAAATTCGATAATTTATAATTCATCGATAATGCAGAATTACATTTTTGCCATTCACTATTGAAAACAAGTCAAAAATATGTTAATGTGTGTTCTGTCTTATATTCGTACACAAAAATCTGACGGGTGGTGACAGATTTGTCAATGTATTGTTTTATTTTTCATATGTGATGTCGTAATTTGTCGTAATTACAGATTTTTATTATGTATGTGTGTACCGAACAGCGCTTGCGTGAATTTCCCTCTCCCCGCAAAAAATGCCAGAAAGATTTGAATGAAAACATGTCGCTATGGCTTCTCCCTCCGTAAGGAGTCCGTGTTGCTCTATGGTGTGGGATATACGTGAAAAAATGATTAGCGACTACACATGAATCTTAGTTACTTATGCAGGGAATATGGATATAAAAAGTGATTTTTACATACATACATACATACATACATACATAGAATCACGTCTTTATCCCTTACGGGGTAGACAGAGCCAAGAGTCGTGAGACTCGAAGGCCACGCTTAGCTGAATAGTAATGGTGGTGGTAGTGTTAAGTGATTTTTATAGGTAGAAAGAACCCTTGGGGACCTCTCAAAGTATCACTAAATTCAGCTATTATAATAAAACAAACATAACTACAATAGTGAAGTTACAATGTCTGGCAGGGGTTTGTATCTGCACCAATTGCTTGGCAATGGATGGCACGATTTCTCATATCATTCGGAATAAAATCTTAATAAAACTTTTACTTTGAGGAAATTGAGCTATCACTTTAAATATGATTGCTACAAATTATCTGCCTAAGCAATCATGTTCCAACTTTTATAGTCGGTAATTGCTATTTCTGTGTTGGGGACATGCATAGAAAATCTTGAGTTTTAATAAAATAAGGAAGGGCATGCTGTCGCGGGCTTTTGCTCTATAATCAAATGTTTGAATTTGTAAATTTTGTTAGGTAACTTTAAAATTACCGAACAGATTCTGACGTGGTTAAAATGGGACCAACTTGGGAATAAACTCTTTCGAATAAAACAATAATTTCGGAAATCAGTCCACTATAGGCACAGAAATCGGCGATTATACATTAAAAAAATATACATACATCGAAACATACAACCTCCTCCTTTTTTGGGAAGTCGGTTGAAAGAGGACAATGGACGAAGCAAAGATAGATAAGGTAGAGAAACTGAGAGTTCTAATATTGATCAAGTCTTATGTGTTAATTAAAATATTTTCATCCTGAAAATCTATGCAACAAAGGCGATCCTAGTTTTAGTAGGACACTAGAATAACCTTGACGTGGTTGGCCTGGAATTAGGAACAAGTGGCATGTCCTGTGCACTCACTCTACAAACTCAGCTATTATCATGACTCAGACTAAATAGAGCTGAAATTCTTTTAACGTTGAGTGTGTTTATCATTAAATCCACGTTTTTGGTTCTTCTTATGAGCTATGCTCTCGTCGGTATCATTATGATGTAACTTACTGACTTTCTTGCCAATGTTGATGAAGTGGTATGGGTTGTCATAAACTAGAGATACCTGAACCTATTGATATCTAAAGTATTTTTTTTTGTTCAACTTATCGAAAGGATAGGTTTAATAGATAAACTTAAAACATGCAACTGTTATTAAAAGATACACTCTGCAAATGTCGTTGACATCCAAAACGTAAAAACAATGGACAATTTTTTACTCTTTTAATTAGTCTCTACGTAATTTTAGTATTTGCGAGTGAAAGTGCGCGATTTACTTTCAGACGTAGGTAGTAAATAGTAGTAGTTCTCTTCCGAATTCATTTTTAACTTATTTATACCACAAAAATATTTAGACGAGTACAAATTGCTTGTTTTGAGAAAAGATGTCAGAACTTCTTCTTCTTCTTCTTCTTCTCTCAGCCGAAAGACGTCCACTGCTGGACAAAGGCCTCCCCCAAGGATTTCCACAACGACCGGTCCTGCGCTGCCCGCATCCATGCGCAACCCGCGACCTTCACCAGGTCGTCGGTCCACCGAGTGGGAGGCCTGCCAACACTACGTTTTCCGGTTCGTGGTCGCCACTCGAGAACTTTTCTGCCCCAACGGCTATCTGTTCTGCGAGCTATGTGCCCCGCCCACTGCCACTTAAGTTTGGCGATTCTGCGGGCTATATCGGTTACTTTAGTTCTCCTACGGATCTCCTCATTTCTGATTCGATCACGCAGGGAAACTCCGAGCATAGCGCGCTCCATCGCCCTTTGGGTGACCTTGAGCCTTCTTATGAGGCCCATAGTAAGCGACCACGTCTCTGTTCCGTATGTCATCACTGGCAACACACACTGGTCAAAGACCTTAGTCTTGAGACACTGCGGTATTTTGGACGAGAAGATATCGCGAAGCTTCCCGAACGCTGCCCAGCCGAGTTGGATTCGACGGTTGACCTCTTTCTCGAAGTTGGACTTACCTAACTGAACTGTTTGTCCCAGGTATACGTAATTGTCAACAACTTCGAGTGTAGAGTCTCCAACCTTTAGAGGAGTGGGTGCGACACGGATATTAGACATGATTTTCGTCTTATCCATGTTCATTTTTAGACCCACTTGTTGAGAGGCTCTACAGAGGCCATCGAGCATTGTGCCTAGGTCTTCCAAGGTCTCAGCCATGACTACGATATCGTCAGCGAATCGAAGGTGAGTGAGGTACTCGCCGTTGATATTGATACCGAGTCCGCTCCAGTCCAGAAGCTTGAAGACATCTTCCAGGGCGGCGGTGAACAGTTTCGGAGATATAACGTCTCCCTGTCTCACCCCTCGCTTCAACTGGATAGGTTTCGAGCCTTGATCCTGGAGACGGACCGACATGGTGGCGTTTTCGTACAAACACTTCAGCGCTTCGATATATCGATAGTCAATTTGGCACCGTTGGAGAGACTGTAGCACAGCCCAGGTCTCGATCGAATCGAAGGCTTTCTCGTAGTCCACAAACGCCAAGCATAAGGGCTGATTATACTCCTCAGTCTTCTGTATAATCTGCCGCAGCGTATGTAAGTGGTCTACGGTACTAAAGCCTTTTCGGAAACCGGCTTGTTCGGGAGGCTGGAAGTCGTCGAACCTGCGAGCGAGACGATTCGTAATGACTCTCGAAAACAGTTTGTAGACATGGCTCAGAAGTGAGATAGGCCTATAATTCTTCAATAAGGTTTTGTCGCCTTTTTTGAAGAAAAGTACCACCACACTTCTGTGCCATGCCGTAGGCGTTTGTCCCTCGAGTATGACGGAATCGAATAGCTTCTGAAGAGCTTTTAATACCGGTGTTCCACCTGCTTTCAGAAGCTCAGCCGTGATTCCATCATCACCCGGTGCCTTATTGTTTTTTAACTGTTTGAGAGCCATTCTAATCTCGTATAGGCTGACGTCCGGGATATCTTCGGTGTAGTGTCGGGTCAATCTGGCTCTTGGATCTTTGGCCAGATTACTGACAGGTGCGCGTACGCTGGTGTATAATTGTCCGTAGAACTTCTCAACCTCTTCCAACAGCTCTGGCTTCGACGAAATGATTCTGCCATCCTCAGTCTTCAGCTTGGTCAGTTGGCTTTGACCAACAGACAGATCCCTTGCAAACACTTTCGAGCCCTTATTTCGCTTAATCGCCTCTTCAATACGGTCAGTATTGAATTGCCGTAAATCGCGCGTTAGGGACTTGGAGATCTGTCTGTTTAGACGTCGATACTGAGCAGCATCGTCAGAGGACTGCAGAACCAAGTTTCGTCTTTCTTCCATGAGTTTGTTGGTGAGGTCCGGAGATCTTTTTGGTTCCTTTTGAACAGCGGGTTTTGAAGGCCTTAGACCCAGCTGTTTGGACAATTTGCACAAACCTGTCATTATAATCGTCCAGATTTTCGCAGTCTCCCAGGCATTCGAAGCGATTCTGCAACTCGAGCTGAAAGCTCTCGGGGTTTTGGAGCTGGATAGGCGCTGGTCGGAGCGTAGACTTCATCAGTCGACACCTTTCGAGTTTTATTCTAAGATTCAATATGCCTCTTACCAATCGGTGATCGCTTCCTGTTTTTACGGCATTGATCACAGAGACATCATTGAATATGTGCCTCTTGGTCGACAAGATGAAGTCAATCTCATTTTTTGTAACGCCATTAGGATGCAACCATGTCCACTTTCGCTGTTTTGGCTTTTTGAAGAAGGAGTTCATCATAAAGAGGCCCTCCTTCTCCATAAAGCCGGCCAGCAGATGACCACGTGCATTCCTCGTTCCATATCCAAAATTCCCCACTCTCAGCTCATCATCGCTTCGTTTGCCCAGTTTCGCGTTAAAGTCCCCCATCACAACGGTATAGTGGGCCTGGGAGCTATGTATGGCTCTAGAAATATCCTCATACATAGTCTCTACCTCGTCGTCGGAGCGATATGAGGGGGGTGCGTATACTTGTATTACCTTCAACGAATACCGTTTGGTGATTCTGAGTACAAGGTACGCTACCCTCGCCGAAACGCTCTCGAACTGGACCACGTTGTTGACGAGGGACCTGTGGACGATAAACCCGACACCACCCTGGGACAGTTGGTCGCCCTCCCGGAAATAGAGCAGGTTTCCGGATTTGAGGATCATGGTGTCCTCCCCCTCTCTTCGGACTTCACATAATCCTACAATATCCCATCGTAACCTGCTCAATTCTTCCTCCAGTTCAGCGAGTTTCTCGTCGGTCCGCAGTGTGCACGTGTTGTAGGTTGCCAGGGCCAAGGGTCGTCGGGGTTGGTAGCCTGGTATCTGCCGGGGATTCTTAGCACCCCCTGCCCCGCCGTTACCGTGACCGCTACCAGAGTCCGGGATAGCGGGGCCGCCGGGGACTAGGGGCCGTGTTGTGGGTGTATCAACCATAGGGGGTTTTGCCGTAATCGCCACGCTTGGCAGGCGGGTTGGCGATCGCAGTGTGATGTCATAGTACGCGGAAAGATGCTGCTGCCCATCCTCCGGTGTTTTAGATCCCTTAGTCGCCTCTTACGACACCCACGGGAAGAGATGGGTTGGTGCTATTCTAGGGCCACACCACAGGCCGATGTCAGAACTATTGGATTTAAAAATGAAAATTGATATTTTATATCGTAGGACATCCTTTTACGTGGCACTTTATAAAACAACAAAACCACTACGAATATCTAGTGTGTTTAGGAATAAACAAAGAATTTATTATTCGGAAAATTATGATATTGTAAAAAATCATCAAAATAATTTCAGATTTGAATGAACTCCAAATTCCGTCAGAATAACAAATAATCAGGACTGTATTGGATGGTCATGCAGATCAGCGGATGGTGGAAATTAGCTTGGAAGATATCCACTCAGAGATTGCGTTTAATGCTGTCTGTCAATCAGGAAGCTATCTCTGGCCAGATTTACTTGACTCTGCGATTGGCTGCCAATCAGCTGAGTAATTTTATAGCTGATTCTGAATGCACTGGTTTAGAATTAAATTAATTTAGTTTTATTTTTGGAAAGTTGTGAACGTGGCCGAACACTAATCCCTTACCGTGCCATTTTAAACATCGATTTCAACCCCAGAAGGGTGAACTAAGACTTTCGTGTTTAGATCTTGGAATGATCAAACATTGACAGACAGGATGATTTGAATTGATTGAATTTGGATCTGGTAGTACGCCTATTGTAGAACTTTTGTTATCTTAAACGCCGTAATTGAAGGATTTAATACCTACAAAGTAAGTTATTCAATAAACAAGTACGTACTTATGTTCTTCAGTTCAGAACATGCCGAATATGACTAAACTTTCATCTAACATTACATCCAGCAGTCTAACCTAGAAGATACAAAGCGAGGTACCTAAACTTTCTCTTATGACAAAACGGAATGTTGAAATTTGTTTGACTCACAAAACATAATGCATAAAAATGCAGCATTCAGTACAAGAAATAACCCAGAGAACAATAGGGGGAACGGAGAAGGATGTTTGGGTTCACCAGACTGCGGGGCCGCCCACACAATTGATGTGATGGCTTAATATTCTCAAGCGATCGGAGCAGTTACTAAAACTGAATTAGAATTAGAATGAAAGAGTTGATAATTGAATGTTCGATATTTATATAATTTCTAAACAAAAACAAACTGCAGAAGACGCAAGCGTTAATGTAAGTACCACATCAAACGAGGTTCAAGTTGATACATAGAATCAGGCCATTTAAATATTTACGGTAGATAAACTGTTTAAAATAATTCTGAGTAACCTTATCTCCTAGTATCTTAACGGAGTCTGAAAATTAAATAAAAAAGATCTTGGCGAATGTATCTTCCAAAAAAGATACCGAACGGAATGAGCAAAAACGAATAATGGATTTCATGAGAATTACCATACAATGAAGTTCTTTAAATTATGATACAAATATATAATAACGCATGCAAAATAGTATGAATTGTTATAAAGTGGAAAACAATAAGTATGTATAAGCGGACTGTTGCATGCTTGTAAAAATAAAAATCAAAGAGATATAGAAATTAATGTGTCACTTTAATGGCACACAACGAACAAGAGAGGGAAAATATAAAAGTTTTTCCAATCAAAAACTTGTATTTTATTGTTGAGTTACCAACAAATGTAGAGCGCACTTGCCTTGTGATTTATCATTCACACGCTATGAGCTGCAATGCTGATCAAGTTTCAAACATTCTGTCCCTGACTCATCGCCTATTAAATTGCAGAGTCTGTCCATATACTGAATATCGTATAAAACTATCCAAATGCGTTGAATTTTAGCAGTTATTACCAAGGTTTAGAAGACAAATTGCTGCTGAACTACAACCAAAATGTTATTTAGGAATACTTAGGTGTATACTTAGTGTACTTTACATCAATATATATGATTAGTTCGCAACAAGTTAGCGAATGAGGAAATTGGTTGTATTAATGAACAGTCAAGACATTGTGTGAAACTCGTGAACTTCATCAAAATATATACTTTATCATATCATATACTTAGCAAGCATGATTTTATATAAACAAAAAATGATTCATCAATGGATCGGACGAACACATCTTAAATTTAAATGTACTTAAATCTAGACGTGAAAAACAAGCTTAAAAGTGCTATTTTTGGAAAATAACCTGAAGGTCAAAAACACGTCTTTGTATAGAACAAAGACATTTTCTATATTCATTTCAAAGACGAAGTTGTCTAAAACATAGACGGGATGGAAGGAACCTAACCAAAATAAATAATGAAAGTTTGACGCTCCCTCGACAAACAATCTGAGAAACGAGACAGACACTCCTATATGTTTATGTCACATGATTCAGCTTCTAAAGCCATGCCAGAAATTTGTGGAAATGCTAAACTTCAACAAATGAAGTCATAATTTTAAATGAATGGTATTAAACTCCAGAGCATGACCTTGGTAGAGCTATAACACCGATGACAATACCGATATCTCAATGACGCACAGGCCAATAACAATACAATAACAATCCTTATAAAGATCTGCTTATAGTTTCATCAAAGGTAGATCTTATAGCATCGAATGTTATCAGACTCAACAAATAAATTGTGCTAAGTAATTCTGTCTATTTAATTTAGCAGATAGTAACTACGTTGATGATGTAGATGAGCGCGGCGGAGCGGAACCGAATAATTACGTAGGTATGTTTACCACTTCATTAAACACGGCGTATAATGTGCCCCATCCACGTGGTGATTGATTAGTGGTGGTGGAATGAGGTCGTACGTGATGGGCCCTTAGAAAGTCTGTGTTATAATGGAAGTAGAGCTCTATCCACAAAGAATGCAATGATTGCTCATCTATCGAAAAGACGAATGCTATGAATATTTTTACTGTTTTCAATATCTCTATCTGCTCCTTATTATTAAGTGATTTTATTTAGATTTCCACTTACATATCCGAAGTGGAGTACCTCCCTCGAACCATTTTTAAAGCACAATCAATCAGTTCAGACTAGAAATCACTAGGTCTACTTAAGCGCTATCACAGTTGTCATCTCACAGTTTTATTGTGTTCAGATAATATCGCCAGTGTTTATTCGGCCCACAATAAAATTTATCACAATCTCAGAGAGCGTCTCTCAAATCCCAGTGCAAACTTGGCAATGTTACCGACAAATTACGCTTCATTTCTCTCATAGCATCGGGACTTATTAATAGAATCCAGATTCCGGCAACATGCGGGTGAGAGTACTGAGCAAATTCGCGTCTGGGAGGGAATCACTCAGGCGCAGCCTTGTCTTCAAAACTAGAGTGTTTAGCGAAGTTAGTGAGTTTCGTTCGATAGCGTTCGCAATTCGCAATGTTATTCGAAGTGCGTCGAGTCGTCGGGACTCCGCGCATGTCCCGGTGCGCGCGCGGACTGCGGGGGCTTCGCGTCCGTCCGCTCGTTTAGGCTGCGCGGGCGTCTTCGCGTCACCGCTGCCAAGAACAAAGTGATAACAAAAACTGTACGATTGATACTACTCCACATGTCTTCCTACCTACGCGACGGAAGCATCACCACACATTATCATCGCGATTTTCGTTTTGCCATCATTGGACGGCCGCCAACGTCGTCGATTGCAGTTACGTTAGTAATTGCTCTTGATGAGAAACAAACTTCTCTGCAAGGTCAGGACGAGAGATGTAAAAAAGATTTCAAAGCGAAAATAGTTAATCTAGGAGTTTGATATAGTAAACATAAACTAACATGAAGACGCGTGTATTATAATAGAGTTCAATGCAATTCAAATTGTTGAAGCTATAAATTTAGCTGTCATCGAACACAAAGTCAAGGCTGGAAGATTTCCAATCACTAGCTCGAGATTCATCCCAGTGTATACAACGCAATGAATGACGATCTAGTCCAGGCATAACTCATTACAAGATTACATCACATCATTCACAACAGCCAGATTCTGGCATAGACTTCATTGTTTTAAATGTGTAGGAAGGAGCGCATTTGGTACCTAAAGAAGTTTGCTGTTATTTGCTACATTTACTAAATTAACAACTAAAAACATTTATACAGCTAGAGAATGATAGAGATGGCGTTCGATATTTTTCTGTTTTCTTTTTATTCAAGTTGGCTTGCTCTTGACCACAATCTTGCCAGAGGACAGAGATGAGGTCTACGATGTATTAGTGTATTATATATTTTATTGATTTGGAACTATTGTTTTTGGCTAAATAATTTTATTTTTAGCTTTATTAAGCTCAAGAACCAGATAGAACTGAACAGAAATAAAAAATACTTAGGTACTAAGAATTTCGATAACAGAACCTTGTTCCATGCTCGTTCATGTCAAAGCTATATAAACAGGCAGTACCTAACTAAACTCCATTTATTCTTACCAGTCCTATCATGTAAACAATCTTCACAGTACTTTTTGTTGAATTTTGTTGAAAATAAATCAAATATTAGTTCAAACCTAAACATTCTAAAGTAAAACATTTATTAACCACGAAAGTAATTTCTTAAAAAGTCTATTTTAATTTATATTGTTGTAAAATCATAAAAAGACATGGTAAGATTGCTTACATGATAGGACTGGTAAGAATAAGGAGTTTAGGTAATCATTGAACAAACTATATAATAACTTAATAGGTAGGTACATTGAACAATGAACATATATTTACTAGTTGCGCCCAGGGCTTCGGCCCCGTGAGAATTTTGGCGTAAAGTGACCTGTACCCTATGTTCGATTTCCGGTATTTTCTACCCGTGTACCTTTCAACAAAATCCGTCCAGTAGATTTTGCGTGATTGAGTAACTAACAACCTCACAAACACACATTAATAGGATTGATTAATCGCTAGTCTTTGCCCACCCCTACGGAAAAAAGGCGTGATAATATGTATGTATGTATATAATAGGATTGACTCACCTATTATGAAGATCGACGGGCTTGGCCATAGTGAACTCCTTGGCGTGGACATTTAGCTTGTTGGACGCAGTGGTGTTCCCGGCCGCCGTGGTGGTCGCGGTGGCGGTGGTCCCCGACACGCCTTCTGTGCGGACACCTGGCGGTCAACAGGGGCGTCAAGAGAAGAGGACAGAGTGGGTTAGTCGGAAAGTGCTGACTTTGTGTGCGGTTAGTATGATTTATTTTTGTAACCTCATTAGAAAATATGTAAATGGCAGACGAAAAATGAAAGAAAAAAAAAAAGAATTATTATTATTAAGACTAAAAGTTGGGGGCTTTTTCTACCAGTCTACCGTGTGATGCAGAGAGATAAGAATAATGGTTGTGTGGGTGGTTGGTTGGCTGGCGATACAACCCTTCATTTTGCAAATTCAACTTTGTAGTCCAGAAGGCTTTTTTTGGGGATCCCTTGATCGAGTGGCTTTTGACAGGATTTTAATGCAAGAAAAATTGAAATCTTTTTTTTTGGTTTATAACAATCACAATCATATCTCTGCAGAAAACTTTCGTGAAAATCTCATTAAGTACCAATATGTTGTTACGGAGAAGAAGACTAACCTTCAGATTTAAAACACGTGCAATATGCCAGTCGAAAAAGGGATTTTAAAATGAAAGAGGTTAAGTATTTTTACAAGATCTTAATCGCCAATAATCGCCATGACAATTTTCTGTGGTCAGCGCGGGAACACCAACTATGTGGATAAATAATTATCACTTTTTCATACGATTTCTATATTTTCACCACTTGAATGCACCGCTGAAACCATTTGGACATATTTTACGTCTGTGAATATTTCTCAATGTTTGTAATAGCAGCACTTCGCGTGCTCAACCGTTACGCTCAAATGGAAGACTTTTGCAGCCCAACCAAACCTAGCTAACGAAATACCTTAGTATATATTTAATATATATTTTTATTGATTTGAAACAACTGGTGGGTTTGCTACAGAATAGATTAAACTGATTTTTAATACCTATTTTTTTAATTACAACAGATTTAGTTCTCTTTCCTTTTCACAAATTTACTAAAATTATAACTCTGAATTTTTATTTTGGGGCCAAGTTGGTTCTGTCATTTTGGTTTATGTATAACTCTCCCTGGGTTATACATAAACCAAAATGACAGAGAGGACAGGAGGTATAACCTAACGCTCGTCGCTTCGCTCCTCGCAACCTATACTACCTTTTTCAACAAGGTCGCTTTTGAGTTTAATCCATTCTAAAGCCAACCCCTACTGGTTAAAATATTTAGTAGTGATAGTGAATGAAGTTTTTTTGTCGCCATAAATTGTACGTAAAATAACTGATGTTGTGTCTGGGAATAAGTACTTCATTTCTCCTTTCCCTATCCTAGTACCTACCAGAATATTATGTACAAAGGATAAAAGAGTGTCAAAACATGGTCAAAACATTTGTCATTTACCAGATTTAAGTAAATGACTCTAGCCTCATAGAACTATGGGCTTCAGATGAAATATTAGTGAAACTATTGTTATTTTTACTCAAATACATGCAAACGGAAGTTTTTGTAAAATGGTTGTTTAGAAAGAGCGAATTCATAAAAAAATTTCTTATTCCCGCTCTTTTTCAGAACGAACCTGAAGCTTCAGTAACTGGTTGAGCTGTAGTCACAGCCGTTTCAGCAACTGATACTGGTGTCACGACCTTTTCTGCTACAGGCACCGGTACCGGAGTCACGGCCGCAGGTGAAACTGACACCGACACCTGAGCCACCGGCGTCACTGGCGGCGCTACAGCCACCGGCTGACTTAACGACTGTTTCACGATGCACCTCGACATAATTCTCGGGGCACAAATCACTAATCACATCGAATAAAAACAAAGAAAATGGACGAACCATGGACAAACACAACGCGTCGCAACAAACATGAGACTGTTGACGCGTTCCAAATATGAAGTTTTGTTTATTTTTAATTTTGGCGCCACATTTCGCTGTGACGCTTGCCAACCAAACACTTCCACATGCTACACAGATAATAAATACAAGCTTAATCGATGAAAATGAATCGATTAGTAAAATAAATTAATGTTAATCTGACCTGGGGGTCTATATATCTCCAGCGTGGGCTTTCCTTTAGCGTTGGTGAGAATCATACTCCGCCGTTTCCCATTGTTTGAAAACTGAAACAAGTTTGTATCAGATGTCTGTTAGTTCTTGCGAATCATCATTTTGGTGAGTTATGCAACATTCGAGGATGAACTGTCACGATTTATTTTCAGCACATTTTCAACAGCGAATGAAACTGAAGTTTCTAACATCATCGCCTAATATAAAACTTTCGATGCATGAATAATGTCTGTAAAATGCCATCAACATTATTTTTACAGATTTCTCACTTGGTCTAAAAATTGACTTGCCAAACCTGAAGTTGCAAACCTAGGTGTGTGCAGTTTATTAGCAGAGATGATGTAAACATTAAGTTAGGCTATGACTTGTAGACACAGCCAGCTCAAGTTAGTGCGTAATTCTAGGTACATAAAACCAAGGTTGTTTAAAAGTTTAAATATCTAAACCTAATGGTGGATCTCAATAAGATTAGTACTACTCGTACATGTCTGAATGGATGCGAAATATATAGGTAGTGGGTATGCTAATGCTAATACCTATTTAAACAAAAAAATGAGTAAATGAATTGAAGCTGTATTTTATTCAGTAGGTAGTATAATCATCAAATAGGTTTTTTTGTTTGTATGCTTAATAAGGTAATAAGGATAAAGATGTGATTCTGTATCTGTAGGTATCTACAGATACAAACTCACGTCTTAATTATAAACAAAGCATTACAATTTCGAAATCGAGCAAGGCTGTATTAACTAAGTGTAGACATAACGTGGGTGCTATAGATTGTAGATTGAGCAGTTCGCCTACATGTATCTGTTACAATCGTATTTAATCCATATTCAATAAGTCATACTCATATTTTAATTAGGTATCTATACAATTTATATTTAATTAAAATACTTATATTTTCAATTGACTCTGTGGTATTACTCAGTATAGAGTTTCCTTTAACGTCAGCACGATTTTTAACCTCTAGTGACCAATGTATTGTAAATTTTGAAATTATTACCTGGTTATGATGATGCATGTTGTGGTGCGACTGCGGCCGTATGAAACTGCGCTCCCGCATGATGACGCCAGGCGAGGCGAAGTCCTGCATCCTGTAACTCCTCTGCAAATCGTTGCCTACTCCCATTTGCGTCTGCATCTTGATTACGATGTATCGATTCTCAAACAAATTATTCGCCTCACTAACTTTGTTTTGTTTATGGTAAGTTAATAAAAAACCTGCCAGAATTTGTCTATTCTTGCACCGGATATTGATATTTAGTTTATTTTTAATTTGAAAAATTATTTATTCCTTTCCGGCCAGCAATTATATATCACGATAATTTTACTCTTTGGTAATTAGTGCGCTCTGGCATTAATTTTTTGTCCTTTTTTATATGCAAGAAAGATTATTAATTTATTAAATTATAGAAGTCTGAATTAACAAAATAAATAAATACACTAGATGAATGACTAGTATTAAAGTTACATTTACAAATTGTCAAACTTTTTTTGTTTAAAAATATTTTTCTTTCAAAGTATAATGTACACCTTTGAAATATGTACGTATCAATGGTACGTGTATAAATAAATTTAAAACTACCTATCTAAAACGGGCAATATACTTAAAATGCGTGTAAACAAAGCTTTATTTAAATTAGTTATTAATCACAATATAGATTGTGACGTCACAAGAGATCTCTCTTCACCAATTTATATATGCATATATAAACTTTATGTACAATTAACCCTTCTGTCGTGGCCACTGATAGAGGGCGTTATTTTTCGAAGTTTTCGTTTTTTATACGACTAATGTACAAGAGCAGTGCAGGATTTTTTATAGTGCCTGACAGCCACCGAGCGATTTGCAGTTTTTTCGAGGGGCTAAGGAATTACGCTTCTTCAGCACAGACCTCGAATCGTTTTGTCGTAGGGGTTCTTTGAACCCAATCTGTAACAAAACAAAAAGATGGAGATCCATGATCTTTGCTCACAATCTATACTAATATTATAAATGCGAAAGTTTGGATATGAGTTTGTGAGTTTGTGAATTTGTGAGTTTGTGAGTTTGTGAGTTTGTGAGGATGTTTGTTACTCAATCACGCAAAATCTACTGGACGGATTTCGATGAAATTTGGTACAGAGGTAGATAATGACCTGGAATAGCACATAGGCTACTTTTTATCCCGGGAAAAAGCACTGTTCCCGTGGGAAATTCACGCGGGCGAAGCCGCGGGAAAAAGCTAGTATAAAATATAATAAAACATCAGCAACTCACTAAATCATCTCTATAAAGGTTATCATGAATACCTTCGATTTCGACATCAATAATATCTTTTTATCCATTTGGAATCATTGTAGTTTACACACTTACCTATAATATAGTTCATATCGTTGACAGAGTAAAGAAGTTAACAAAGTCAAGAGTTAAACGTTATACCAAATGGATTTGATAAAATTTAAAAAAAAATGTAGAGATCAGGTGAGGAGCAAGCAACTTGAACAAGCTTTAACTTAAATAAAGTTTAAAACACAAGATTTATTTCTTTCACATATCGTAAACAATCGTTAAAAAGTTACCTACAAAAACGAAATTTGAAAATGAAGAACTTTAATTTCGTGAACTCGTTTTAGGAATTTCAAATCCTTTGGCCGTTTGCCATCTGCCTTTAGAAAAAGCTACGAAACATATTTATAAACGATTTCTGTTCGTTTGATACTATTCCGATTTGGTCAGCGAAAATGAAGAGCATTTCAGGAAGGTAGATTATGAGACTAGGTAGTTATATCAAGTTGTGTGTGAAAAATGTTGAATTTAAATATAAGAAAAATAACTTATTACCTACGCAACAACTCTCTATATCTTTAGAATACCCGATTTTTGAGCGAATGAAGAACAGATATGGGAATTCAAGATCCTCCATTAATCAGTGATGATGAGCGATTAGTGATGATGAGTGTCTTACCGTTCTCTCGTCGTGCGCCGTCTGTCGTTTGATCGTGCTCTGCACTCGAGACTCGTTCACTTTTCTCGTATTTATTAATATTAACACGACAATCAGTGATGATGAGCGATAAGTGATGATGAGTGACTCACCGCTCTCTCGTCGTGCGCCGTCTGTCGTTTGATCGTGCTCTGCACTGGAGACTCGTTCACTTTTGTCGTAGGCATTTATTAATATTTACACGGCAATCAGTGATGATGAGCTATTAGTGATGATGAGTGACTCACCGCTCTCTCGTCGTGCGCCGTCTGTCGTTTGATCGTGCTCTGCACTCGAGACTCGTTCACTTTTCTCGTATTTATTTCTCTGAAACAATATAGAAGTTCAAAATCAAATTTTCTGATACAAGTCTAATCATGTCAGTGCAGTAAAAAAAATTTGTCCAATGACACGTATTATCCTAAAGATACTCAATAAAGAAACTCACATACATAGATACATGAACCCTGAAAAGTCGTGTAAAAAGAAAGAAAGACGTAGGATAGGTTCTGAAATAAATCTAAATTCTAATTTTCTTGATTGGTAGTCTGATTAGTCAGTCACGTACGATCAAGTAGATTAGGGAGCCATCTCAAGTAAAATAAAAGTGACCTTATTAATTCCATAAATTAATGAATTTCAATGGAAATCATTAGGTCATCATTTAATTTTTATTACCTACTTTAGGTATATTATACCCATTCAGATTTCGGTCCCTACTTTAGTAGAAAAAATAAATGGTACGACTTAAAAAAAGAAACGCAAGAGGAGTCATGAATACGAAGACAAAATGGAACGAAGGAATTTGCTCAGACAAAATTCCCAAAGTCTGTCAGAATAATTAACATCCATTAGGTACGTCGACCTTGTTCGATAAGAGTTCGGCAAACATGCAAGATACATCATTTTAGCAGACGCGAGGTGTAATGCACTTCCTAAGCTAGGGTATAAGGTAGGTTCTAGAAAAAACTATGTTTGGTTTGTAATCCTACGGCGGCATCACAATTTTGATAATAGATTTTACTGATTCTGCTATTGATGCTAATTGCACTCGATTAGCATTTAGAGGAAAGTATTTTATAACAAATAAAATTAGTAAATGTACTTCTATTTCGAATGCATGTAAATTTTCGTGGTACTGCCATTGGAAACCTTTATTATTAAGCCATATTGCTGGTGTTTTCCACCAGCGTGTCATGGGACACATAGGCCTCTCTTCCAGCATCTTCATCCAATTCTATCATTTGCCTTTCTTCTCCATAGCGTGTTTATAATATAATTTTCCCATCTTTTAATTTGAACCCTAATGCATCACAAAAACAGTAGACTGAGTAAGAAATATCTTCTATTATACTTAATAGTTTTTCTTGCAATCGAAATAAGGTTAGTCAGTGAATGAAGTCTAATTTCTAAACTGCACTTTTCAACTCTCTCATCCAGATGGCCTTCATGACAATTTGTAAATATGATTCATAATCATATCATAGTTTTAGAGAATATCAGTGTGGTCTCAAAAGCAATGGATTGTATGTAGGCGTATCCGAATGACATTATACTGTGATTGTGTATGAACAGTATAATTAAATTGTCTCTGTGTAATTACTGTAATATTGGAAGTGTCTAAGCGTGTTCTGTCTTAAAAATAGTTCATTTGGGCACTAGCAGGATCACTGATTGAAATACTGGATTGAGTTGACCGTTTAATATGGACGCCGGAGAACTACTGATGTAGTCTCCGCTCCGTTGAAGTAACATAAACAATTAAAACAAACATAAGTATATATATGACATAATGGTACAGTGTGATGTAGGTACGTAACCCTACAACATCATCAGTTCAGTTGTGTGCGCCTTCACACACATTGAATGTTTACATTTGCAAATCATTGCATTTTCCACTTTATATCGTAAGGATAGAGATAGTTTTTGAGGAGCCAGCGTGTTATGTTGCCCGTACATTTTGTGTACTAATATGACATAAGACTGTTCTAGGTCACTGGGCACAATGCTTTTGTTTTCTTTCGGCATCTGCTATATTCTCAATGATTGCATCACAGTGACTGATCAATGGATATGATTTCCAGCCCGGTAGTCTTTAGATAGCTAGAAACACCTCCATATGTGTCTTGTCAAGTTGTATATAGAAGTACGGTGGAACCGTTGAGCTAGGTAAGTTTAAAAATAATTAGGTCTATGGGATGGGTGGAACAAAAATACAAAATGCCACACGCACACACACACTACTAACTCTGAATTTGCAGATTTCTTCTTCTTAGCTTGTCGATGTCAGGTCATTAATTATTTGTGAACAGTTATTATCTATTTATGCCACTGATTCAGGTCTTGGAGGTGAGCAGGTGGTAGCTGGTAGGACATGCAAACCAAGACTTATCTGGATATAACAAAAACCTCCCGATTTGCCAAAATTTGAAACTACCTAACCAACTAGAAGTAACAGTATATCATGTTTAAGTATTATGTATTATTGAAGCAACAGCTCCTTACTGGCAGTCTAGTCACGAATTAATTCAAAATTAAAATATGCGTTGCGTATACAAAGCTTGGAGTACGTCCTAAAGTGAATCATGCGGAACAAAAAATCGAAGAGCTTAGAATATTTATTTATAAGTATTGCTTGCTTGCAATGTTTTACGATGCCTAAGATTGAATGCAATCTTAGGCTTAATGAAGCCTAAAAGCGAAAGATTTACCATCAGACGCACCTCACACCTGCAAAATTTAATGTTGGTTCATGGACTTTTGTAGAGAAAATTTAGCTGACATTAAAACCAAGCAATGTACCTATACGTTGAGATTTGTCGAGGTTTGGGGACCGTGTAAACCTAGCATAAGTGGGCATAACATTGTTTTTACCAACATCCACTGATTGTATGCTTAAACAATCTACTCGATGCAATCTACCACCTACACTGTGAAAGGATCCTTGCTCGTATTGCCAGGGTTTCCCGCCCACTGCTAGAACAATGACCCAATAGAATTAACACTCAAATCTAGCCTCAAAGAGTAGCTAATTCATCACCTAGAGGCTTTATTCAGTATAGATTATACTATTAGGTGCCTTAACTTTATTATTATTGTTTACGTTACTGAATAAAGCCACTAGGTCTAGCCTCTCTCTATAAAATACTTGTAGTATGTTCCACGTCGTCCACCAGGATCCCCCAGCCTGATCCCCCAGGGGATCTCCATGAACTCATCAGTTTATCAGAATCCACTTTCTGTGATGAATCTATATGAGCAAATTTTTGGAAATTTCAGTGGAAAAGTTTCCTGAAAAGTTCTTCAGAGACGCTAGGATGGGCTTAGGCTCGTTCGGCATTTTTAAGTACTGAAACATGTTGTATTCTTGAGAAAGAGTCGGTGAAGGTGTATGCTCAGAAGAAAGATTTAGTTTTATTTCAAACTTCATCAAACACAACGCATGGTTCTTCGGAGTTAGTCAACTTGACTTGAACTAATAGTGGTGTGGATGGTGACTCACTACCTGTTTTACAAAAACTGCTTGCTTTGTATCTACCGTTGTGCAAAAAACACTCTAGAGATCGCTCACTCAAACAAATAAAAAGTGAACAAGGATAGATTATGTAACTCTGTAGTTATAATTACCCACCTATTTAATTGAAAAGTTTTTGCAATTATAAGACATTTGCCCGGTTCTACTCAAAGATCCAAGAATCTAGCATAAAATAATTTGCCTATACAAATGTTGAAATGCAGCAAAAATTACTTATGAATCTAGAAAATAAGTAACGATGGATATCCAGCCATCATGGCCGCCGGCCGTGCCCAATTCGCGCCTTTTTTGCTACCCACACAATGGCCGCCGACGCGACGACGCTACGTGATCTTTACCAATCAAACGACACTTCCAAAATGGATTAAATTAATTTGCGCTACAACTATTGCTGGTCGTCTTTACGTATTACGATCATTGACGTATGATAAAACAACGATAAATACTTGCATGTAATGAAGCAATCTATAATGCATATCGTAGCGATTGATTGAAAATGGAAGTCAGTACGAGGGAATTCCAAACTGTTGACGACACCTATGGAAAACTGCAATTAGCATTCAAAGGAACGTAACAGGTGTGCAAGATGGCAGACAAAATAGCAAGACATTGTAACTAGAATGGAAAATGTGACAGATCATTTGCAAGACGTTTTCTAAGAATTAGAAATTAATTTTCGCATTACTCATTTGACTCGGTAGGTAACCATGTAATTATGGTTCAACGACAGATAATGTTTGCTATAAGGATTTATTGTGTAATGTCTTGATTATCTAGTGTTATGGTACTCAAAACGCATTCTTAATTTTTTTTTGCATATTTACTATTTTCTACGGGATAAAAGGTTCATCGGTATCGGAAATCTTTGGGTAAAGTTTCAGGTATCAGTCAGTCATATCAGTATCTTGTTATAGATCGCTAATTGATCTCTTTTATGAATCTCTCTTTTGTAATTTCTTTCTACTTTCTCCTGTTTCATTATTTACATCTTCATCTATAAAGACACCTTCTACAATTTCATTTTCTCTTTTTTACTTGTCAATTATCAAAATGATAAGCAATGGATCCCAAACCACCTGAACCCAAACAATAACTAAAACCAATACTATTTTATCATTACAACCATCAGCATCACGTTGAAAATCCGATAGGTATTACTGTACTTCTGTTGGATGGAGGTGAATGACCCGGCTCAATAGCCTGCGTCCATTCGTGCCTCGGCAACTCTCATTACCTAACGCCAAACCACAATAACATTGTAATTTGATGGAGCATACGAAACTGCTTTAGTGCAGTCAGTTTTAAAATAAAAAAAATTGTTTTAGCTTTTTTGGGCTTGTAGAATTAGGGCTCTACATGAGATCTGATGCCTTTTTGACAGTGCGAGACATTTTACATTGTTTTTGGTGGGATTTTCTTTAATTTCTTTTTTTTTAAATAAACTTCTTGTACCTACCTAATTTAAAATTCGACCCGAAAAAGTGTCTGGGAATGTATAATTTCTAATTTTTAAAAAGAAAGGAAGATGAAGGCATCAATCACTTTAGGATACTAATAACAATAGCATAAAACTTTTTTCCAAAAAAAATGAACCGACTTCCATCATAAAACTTAAAATCATGAAATAACAATAAAGAAAAATGTATTGGCATTCTACCTACTACTGAATGAGGTGAAGTCGGTGCCAAGTGCAGGAGTAAGGGTGTTATGTAATTGTTTAGCTAGGCATTTTATATATTTGTATACACGATTCTAATGCAAATTTAGATTATTTAATTTTTTCAGCACCGAATTCACCTCATTCAGTAGGTAGAATGCCAATACATTTTTCTTTATTGTTATTTCATGATTTTAAGTTTTATGATGGAAGTCTGTTCATTTTTTTTGGAAAAAAGTTTTATTTTATCATTTTTAGTGCTTCTACACTTATTTTCTTTAATAAAAACTTAAACTTTTCTTCTGGCCGAAAATAAAGAATTAAAAATTCGAAACTTTTTTATGTCAGTCTGATTTGAAACGTCAGAACATGTCAAATTGTCTATTATTTTTGGCACATAAATAGACCGAGAGCCCGCGACGACCAAACCCTCCTTATTTTAAAATGCGGAATGTTTCTCTGCGTGGTATATACGGGTAAAAATATTAGCGACTAGGTATGAAGTTTGGATCTTAGTTGTTTATGCAGATAATATGGCAAGCAAGGATGAGGTTCATAGGTATAAAAAGCACCCTTGGAGCCGCCCAAAGTAACATTAAATTCAGATTTTGTAATAAAACAAATATAACTATAATTTAGTAAAGTACTCGTAACAATGTCTGGCAGGGGTTTATATCTGCACCAATTGCCTGGTAATGGATGGCGTGATTTCTAATATTATTCGGAATAAAATCTTTAAAAAACTTTACTTTGAGGAAATTGAGCTACCACTTTATATGCTATTGCTACAAATTATCTGCCTAAGTAACCATGATTCAACTTTTATAGTCGCTAATCGCTATTCCTATGTTGGGGACATACACAGAAAATCTTGAGTTTTAATAAAATAAGGAAGGGTATGCTGTCGCGGGCTTTTACTCTATAATGCAATGTTGATATTTTTATTGTTTGTTAGGTATCTTTAAAATTACCGAACAGATTCGGACGTGGTTAAAATGGGACCAACTTGGGAATAAACCCTTTCGAATAAAAAAACAATTCTGGAAAACAGTCCACAATTGGCGGAGAAATCGGCGAACATACATAAAAAAAAAACATACATACATCGAAACATTACATACATACATACATACATTTTTTGGGAAGTCGGTTGAAAAGGATAATAGGTAGGCACTACTACCAGGCGGCTCATAAATTGAATGCAAAATTAAAACAAGAGATTAAAACCTTGTTAAAAATGGTATCCTGCCGCTTTGAGTGTTGCAATTAACAAATTATAATTAAGCAAACACTAATTAACGTTACATATTTTGGCGGGAAGTCAGTGAAAGTTATTACTTTAGTTTTCAAATCGCGTCGCTGCATATTTTTGTTTTATTGCTAACTTTTATTATAAAAGTGACAGTAATTACATTTAATTTGGGCAAATATTAAGAACGAAAACCATATCACAAGGACCCAATATGTAAGTAAAAGGACAAAGAAATAAAGAAAGACCTTTAAAACGATGGATGAATTTGTGTCAAAGAAAGCAAGAGTTAGGAAGGGAATATCAAATGAGATGGCAAGCGATGAATTAAAATAAAGAAAATGATAAGAAGAAGAACTACATGTTAATGACAGATTTACATATTATCATCTAACTAAGGCTTTGAAGCCTCCTCGGTTGAGCATGAGTCCAGTCGAGTAAACTTTTCTAGATATCCGTTCTGAGTATCTCCCTCATAAAGCGACAGGACTTGAAACTACTGTTTAATTAGGTACGAGAACTTAAGTATTTCCAAAATGTCATTCTTGTCTTGATACAAGCTTTTGATGAATGGATGTTAATTTAATACCCGATCCTTGTAAAGACGAAACTGGGATGCGGCGTTTTATAGTTCGTGACAACTTAAACAGAATTAGGTAGGTCCCACTCCCAGGTACGACGTATCAAAGTGTCAAATCTATTTACATAATTTTTCCCACTTATACCTACTTACCTCTATATGCGACTCTACAAGTCAAGGACCATCCCGCCCAAACGTATATTTATTGTTATAGTGAGGCATTTCCGGAAACTAACGTCACCGCCGCTTTAAATGTTACGATCTGTGCGATCTATGAATGTTATGTGCCAAATATTTGAGCAAAATTCATGGTATTACTAAAGTAAATAGGTAAGTACCTAAATGGTTGAATATTAAAATGTGACCGTACGCTTAGGATATGCAATAGCACTTTAAAAGGGCGAAAAATAACAGTTTTACAGTTCCAAAGCAACGACTAAGGGCCTGGACGACTCAAATGAAAAATTATCTTTTTTAGATGATGATGGATGTAGTACCTATAGTCCATTGATGTACCTAATTTATAGGTCCTCCAGAAGTACCTATAAATTAGGTACATCAATGGAATGCAGATAAAAGACATAATTAATCAAATTAGCTCTTGCTAGGGTTTGCTAGGGTTCTTGTAAGGTTTGAGAGTCGACGATTGACGATTTGTTGACGACAAGATAGAAGAAGTAGGTGATGATTTAAAATCTTTCTGAATTCTTAGGTTTGCTAGAATAAACTACAAAAATACGCGTTTGTGCCTTAGGTCTTTAAAATAAGAAAAACATCGCAAGCGCGCAGATGTCTATGGTTTGCGGCAAAAGCTTTCCACCGCGGGTGTCTCGAAAGTTTTCCCGCCCAACTTGCCTATAGCTATACCAAACCCATCTCAATTGAATTGAACACACTTGTATTGTACATGTCCGAGTTCCACGGCACGAGACGCTACGGCGCAGTATAAATTGTCGGAATTTAGGCCATCAGAGCAGCGCGCCTACAGATCGCACACAAGAAAATCTATTTTTTATCTCGCTAGTAATTTGTAGAAATCGACGTTTCGGCACTTCCGAACATTGCCGCCTGCACTTTCCATTTGCTTATTTTAACCAGCGAAATCCTCAGTTACATGATCACACGCAAGTGTAAGTACTCTATTGATCGAATGTTCAAATTAATTTTCACGCGGGAAAAGCGGCTAGCGCGCTCTACCCGATGCAAGCGTACGAAAATACGATCCCTCAACATCTAAATATAGGTGCAGTGAAATCTATGGAGAGGAATAATCCTTGATTGGTGTCAATAAGTGTGCTTACCAGAATCGTGCGCTCGCATGGTACGGCGTTGGCGAATGCGTGTTTATTTCACTGAAATTATTTTGTACGCGACGCGTGCGCAGACTCCGGTCGTGTGGCGCCCGCCCGGGCGGTGTGCCTACTGACTCGCGCGCCGCTAGCGCTCCGACGACCCGTTTTTTACTTGGATGCAATGAGTGGGCTATGTTTTTCGATCGTTCTGTTGTTCTTTATCTTGCGACATCATCTATGGATTGTTGAGCTAAGCTAGAATTAGACCATTTTTAAATTTAATATATTTTAAGAGTTCCACGTCCAAAAGGTTAGTGACAGTCGCAACTTGCACCCTGCGCGGAAGTCCTTGTTGCTCGAAACTTGCCCTTTATATTGTCTAGAGTTCTCTTTCTGTTTTATTGAACTATAATAAGTAATACACATTATCAGAGCTGACAAAATCCATCATATTATAATCCACTATAGATAATTTTACAGTGACTGCTCGCCTGTAACTGTGTCGTGCATACAACAAAGCCGTCTGCGAAATGCAATTGAAGTCATTGGTGCGTGAGTCACAACCACCTCGGTCTACATCTCGTATAGTTGTGGTGGCAATTTGAATCTTGAATAAACTGCACATCAAAATGATGAAGTGAATCTTTTTAGCGGTGAAGGATGAAATTTACTATAGGTAAAGATCATCATCAAAAAAAGCGAGGCTCTTGTCGGTGGAGTTCATTCCATTTTACTCTTTTCATTGCCAACTGTTTCACTTCCTGATACGACCAGACGCCAACTTTTTCCTTTAATTGTCTCATGTAAATCTGTCTTGGTCTTCCTGGGCCCCTTCTTCCATTACCTTTCCTTCTATGTTTCGTACAAAGTCATTGTGTCGTATCAAGTGACCCAACATTTTCCCTCTTCTTCTAATAGTATAAGATAATAATAAGGCGTGATAATATGTATGTATGTATGTACTTTCAATAGTTATGATAATGTTGTTTTTTTTTTATATTATATTTAGAACCTCCTCGTTCGTTATTCTTTCTGTCCAGCTAATCCTTTCCAATCTACGAATACTTCCATATTCTATAGAATACTAAAGAAATCTTAGAGGAGACACTACTATTACCGTACATCTGAAAATACATGCAACCCCACGCGAGGGCTCTTTAGTCAATTGATCCCGCACGAAGGACCAAGTTCTTCAATTTCTATCACGAGCTGATAGCTATACATGTGTCTAAAATTATAATGTATACAAATAGTGTAAACTCCATTTATTCTTACCAGTCCTATCATGTAAACAATCTTCACAGTACTTTTTGTTGAAAATAAATCAAATATTAGTTCAAACCTAAACATTCTAAAGTAAAACATTTATTAACCTCGAAAGTAATTTCCTAAAAAGTCTATATTAATTTATATTGTTGTAAAATCATAAAGACATGGTAAGATTGTTTACATGATAGGACTGGTAAGAATAAATGGAGTTTAGGGAAATTGGGATTAAATAGTATTGGTTTGGGGTTTGACCGCTCCCAAGCACTGACGTTTAATTCTGCCCCTTCTATTAGAGACTTCAAAATAGGTTTTAAAGATATTAGTAAAAATGAAAGTTATGCATGAATAAAACTATGTAGCTGTTCGGAATGTCTCTATTCTATAAAATTAACTAATTTACATCAAATAAATTAACTAAAAAAAACGGAACATACATGTTTAACTAAGTCTGAACTTTGGCGGTATAACCGTAATGACACAGCAACATAACTTTATATTTTTAACACTTGAGTAATTTTATCTTCAAAAATTAAATTAACATGTTAGATAAACCTAAACTTACTGCTTCCAAAAATGTATAGTTTGCGTTACAAGCATCAAACGTATTCATAAAACATCCCCCTTACATTACTCAATAATTTAATAGAAAATACTTATCTTACGTGCTAACATTTTAAGTATATTCAAGTACAATTTCACGTATACTTTTACAAAATTGATTTTAGCATCTACAATACAGAACATTATTCACAACAATTTTAAATAAGAAATCACCCAACATACATTTTGCAGCATTTTATTTTTGCACTCTTCTGCTGAACTACCATAAAGTTAGAAAAAAATCATTTTTGTAATTTTTTTTCTACGCCTACGAATAATACACATAATATTTATTTATTATAATAAGCTTAATCAAAGAACTACCTAAAATGTATCAATTAACTAAAATATGAGGACGACAAGCATTTATATATATTGATATATCTTTCTACATTTTTTCAACAAAATATTGCATATTTTATTTATTCTCACTTTTGTAGCTTTATTGTTACCTATACAAGCAATTGTAGATTAAATATATACTCATATGTATCATGGGTGAAATCCAATTATTTATATTAGTTGTACAAGTCCATTTATGCACTGTATTTATATTTGTTTATATTCAGGGAAATTATTTTAATTTAAATCTATACTATCATGATTTATTCAGTCATTCTGCAATTATGATAAATATATTTTTACATTTCCTATAGAGGAAATATATATTGTTATAATACTTCCTGAGGATGTATATTCTAGTCATATTTACATTTTTCGAGCATAACCTATGTAATATATAACAAAAAGGTTGGCTATAGTGTTTGTTTTTAATGAAAACTTGATGATATAATTAGGCTCATGTTTTTATATGGATTTGCTGCTAACACTAAAATTGTTAGCATATTTATATCATAAATGCATATACCACCATTTTATTATTTGGCCATGTCTAAATCTATGATTATATTTTTAACAAAACATATTTTCTACATAGGAAACAAAATTAAGACAAAGTCATAATCCATTTGAGAAATCAGATCTTTAACATCAGCATTACATACTTATGTAATACAATATATTGTTTCTCACAATTAGGTATATTTTATTTCAAACATGTTTTAGTGAAGTTACATCTTCGAACATCAATTAATTTCACAAGATCAATTACTATTATACTATAAAGAATACTGTTATATTTAAAATCATAGGGCGATATTTTCTTAGCACTATTTAGACCGGTATAGATGCCAATTTGAAATAATGATTTGTCTATAATGCTTGACTTAAGTCACTGTTCTTTTAAATAAAGTTAGCTTATTATGAAAATACATTTTTATATTTCCAAAAAAAAAATGGAGAACCTGACCAAACCATATGTGACAAGTATTTTTTGTCATTGCACTTTGTAACCTGATAATTACTACGGTCACTCACATATAAGAGATACTGATGTTATCTTTTGTTAATATTAGTATGCCATTGTCTGTACACCGCCCGCGGCTATTTTTAACCATTTTACTATGTGCAAGGTGACCGTGACCATAACTAACTGAATGCACTATATCAGCATTCACAAGTCAAAATAATTAAACTACATACGAAAAAACTGACAAACAATAGCCAATACATTTACAATTTACACATCCAACACCTAATCTCTATTTATGAATATAAATCCACAAATATTCACACATAAATTTATACCTATCAACATCAATATATTTTATCGATGCTATCAATCACAGTGCATGGTCATTACACATACCTTCCAAATTGTCAATCACTGTTTATACTCTAGTATTTACATAAAAATACACATCTATATATTAATTCGTAATCATTGCCGTTAATTTGTAATAATTTGGGCCAATTTTATTAAGTGTGCTTCGTGAACCATTCGCCATACATGTATAGCTTGGTCATGCACACTTTGAAAAATTCTCATTATCCTATCAATCAAACTAACAGGAAATAAAATAACTTCGTCTTCTGACGAGCAGACCAAACAATGTGGCTTAGGGGTTTCACGACTGCATGATTCGACTTGACATCCCATCACAAACGAGGACTGAAAATGAATGCAGAGGATGATATCTTTGTTCTTCCGCCTGTAGGATTTATGGTGTGGTCCTGCGCTTACAACGAACGATTACTGGACCCATAGAAGTGAGGGTCGCCACTTCGAAAAATGGCTCCTTTGAAGTTTGTTGCGACGCTTCTTCACTGGTGCTTTGGAGGCGGTAGTAGTAGATAATTGGGGTCAAAAAGCGATGTTTCGCATCCTGCCCTCCTTTAATAATATTCCTCATGACTGGAGGGTCGTGGTCATTACGTCGAATGAAACACACAACAACTATCAATGCAATGGAGTGGTTTGCCATTGCCTTCTCCATTTGTTCCTCCATTGTTTCGCATCAAATGTAGCAAATAATTATTTTCATTTCATTGAGAGTAATGCACTAACCCACGCTTTGCGTTATGAGACACACAAAAAAACTATTAGAAGAAACACAGCACATTTCGTTTATCACACACACATTTGCGTTTATCAGACACAGATTTGCGTTTATCACACACTTTTTTCACATTATTGTGTACTAGTAGTCATTAGTAGTTGACAATGGGTCGCTGGGCGTTTTTCACACACTTTTATTCACACTTTTGTGTAGAAGTAGTCACTAGTCGATTTCGATGGGTCCGCTGGGGGCCGACAATCATTTGTTGGGCGACGTGAGACCCAACGCCGCTGACAACAGCCGCACTACATTCTTCTGTTCCGTAGATTCGTTCTCTGTAATTGAGAAAAATATTGCTTATTATTCATAGAAGGTGTAAACTTCGTTTCCTACTTGTCCTATTATGTAAACAATCTTACCATGTCTTTTATGATTTTACAACAATATAAATTAAAATAGACTTTTTAGAATATTACTTTCGTGGTTAATAAATGTTTTACTTTAGAATGTTTAGGTTTGAACTAATATTTGATTTATGTTCAACAAAATTCAAGTACTGTGAAGATTGTTTACATAATAAGACAAGTAAAAACGGTTTCACGTCGATAGATTGTAAAGTATCGAAAAATAATTCGTTAAATTGTAAATGGTTTGAACTGTTGACAATTTCTCAACATTTTCAATCTCATCTGACGGTATATATATACGACATATAGATTGTCCTTTGAATAAGCAAAACATAAAAGGGCCCAAATTGGAAGCCTAATTGCGGAAAACAGTCCTCGAAAGAAGTAAGCCAAACATACCATCTTCTCCTGTGACATGTTTCTCCAAGTTGAGTTTCTCCTGCGCCACTTGGTAGATCCCCTCTTCGATGGTGCCCGCACTGATTAGTCTGTAAATGGTGACGGGCCGCGTTTGACCCATACGGTGACATCTGGAATTATAAATTGTTTCATCAATATAAATAACTACTTTATAATATACTGAGTGACTGACAGACAACACACAGCCAAAACTACTGGGCGAAGGAAGCTGAAATTTGGCTTGTAAGTTCCTTAGAGAGTGTAGGAGAGTACTAAGAGATTATTTCCCGAAATTCACACGGGGCCATGCTAGTTTTTTTTATAAAAATTTTGTTTTCTGTACTATTTCTTGTCAAAAAAAATTATGCTGTACTTATGTATACTTAATCAATTTTTTATTACAAAAAACTCTATTTTGGCACAAGCTTTTGATGCAATAAATGATAACCGTAGACTCATCATTGTTCGAAGTCGATCCTTGGACTATCAGGCCATACTATCATAATGCATTGTCATCAGAACTGAGCCACATGTGGAAAATTTACCGTCCAAATGTCACATAATCCAAAATACCAACAAAGATAGACAAGGATGTTATTGGACTGTACAGAATCAGAAGAGCCTTTCAACTAAATGATGCGCAAAAGTAATTCTAATCTAGCTAACAAGATTTATTGCTAATGATAAACGATTACTCTGAGTATACCACAGACGATGTATACAGACCTGTCTTCTGCCTGCTTATCGTTGTACGGGTTGAAGTCTATATCATGTATGATGACGGTGTCCGCTGCTGTGAGGTTGATGCCAAGTCCTCCGGCACGAGTTGACAGCAGGAACACGAAGATATCTTCTGAGTTATACTGGTCTATTAAGTCTTGTCTGGAAATGAATAAAAGGATAATTCATTAAAAATTCATTAAAGTGTGTATATTCGTGTGTATGTTTGTGTGTGTATGTTTATGTCATCATACTAATAAACTTTTAAACGCTGAAAAACCTAGTAACAAGCTAATTATTAAAAAATAAAAAACATGACTGACAACTCATGTCACACAGAAGAATGCAAGGAATCTAAAAATACCTTTCACATCAAAATCTGTTAAGCCGTTCAGGACTTATGGTGAAATAAAGAAACTTACATCATCGATAAATTATTACTAAAGTATAGTAATATTTTATCGATGCTTACATACATCCTACTAATATTATAAAAGCGAAAGTTTGGATGTGATTTTGTGAGGTGTTTTTTACTCAATCACGCAAAATCTGCTGGACGGATTTCGATGAAATTTGGTATACAGGTACAAAAATACCGGGAATAGCACATAAAAGTACTTCATATACCGAAAAAAAGCGAAGCCCCGGGCCGCGGCTAGTATTACATACATGAACCCTGAAAACATAGCACTCCATTTTTGGTCAGTCGTGTAAAAAGCAATACCGTTCGTTGACAGCAGTGCTGCCATCTAGCCGCAGATAGCGGTGCCCTCTCGCGGCCAGGTAGGGCTGCAGCACGTCCAGCACCATGGTGAACTGGCTGAACAGCAGGACGCGGTGACCGCTTGCCTTCAGCTGCGGCAGGAGCGAGTCCAGCCGGCGGAACTTGCCAGAGTCCAGGATCAGGTGTTCTGGCAGACCGAACGAGCTTATACACTGGAATTGCGAATGTTTATGTTAAATTCTTAGCGTGTCGACTCGGCGGGTCAAATTTGTGATGACCAATATGACGTCACAGATACAGATGCGTATAGGTAGTAGGGCACGCTGGGCAAGACAATAATTGTGCCATAGTTTGGGGAGAGACATACATACATAGAATCACGTCTTTATCCCTTACGGGGTAGACAGAGCCAAGAGTCGTGAGACTCGAAGGCCACGCTTAGCTGAAGAGAACTGCTGGCGAGAGACACCACATGTTATATACGAGTACTAATATATGCAACTTTTTTTCAGTTTTGCTATATTTTGCTAGGTTTTCGGGGATGCTGATTACGAAAATTATATTTACTTTAGGATCTAAGATGGCTGACACATGTTTGTAAGTTAAGTGCATGGGCATGGTATTCGAGATTTACGGTAATGAAGAAGGCGAACACAGTCGGTTCTCATTTTAGCAAGATGGGTATCGTTTTCTAGGTTTTTGGGAATGCTGATTACGAAAATGATATTTAGCGTGGGATCCAAGACAGTGAACGTAATCTGGGGGTCTAAAAAGGCCACTTTGACGAATCAGAATAAGATTCATTTTGAATTTCCTAAATATTTAAAAATGAACCTTTTAAGTGGTAGCATAAGCTTCATTTTTAAATATTTAGGAAATCAAAAATGGATCACATTCCGATTCATCAAAATGACCGTTTCAGACCCCCTGGTCTCATTTTAGCAAAATGGGTATCGTTTACAAGGTTTTCGGGGGTGCTGATTACATAATGATATTTATTTTTGGATCCAAGAAGGCTGATACTTATTTTTGGATCCAAGATGGCGGACACATTTTTTTCTATTAAGAATCGATATTGATATCCGATTCACATGTCTAAAGATCAACAACAAAAAAAGAAACTATTAGAATCTAGAATGCCAGTTGACAATCTCACGTTGATACTTACATTATGGTTAAGAGTGAGCTGGTGAATTTGGAAATCGGACAAGCACATGAGGTCTTCGTACGCATATTGTTCATTCTTCTCTTTGTATGTCGGGTCTCGGGCCAAACGAGCCGCCATTTTGCGCACCTGATAAAAAACACTTTTTTTAATAACTAGGTAGGCGTTTCGTAGTGTAAAGTCAATATTTATGATTTAAAAAACTATTTCTTGAAAAATTCTGTTTTTACACGACTGGCCAAAAAAGGAGTGTTTTGAGTATTCATGTATGTGTGTTTGTATGTATGTAAGTTTTATTGCACCATAAGTCCTGAACGGCCTAATGAGAGGTATTTTTAGATTCCTAGCATTCCTCCGAGTGACATAGGCTATGTGAGTTGTCAGTAGTGTTTTTTTATTTTTAAATAATTAGCTTGTTTTGTTAACTAGTCAATATTTATCATTTAAAAAATGGTTTCATGAAAAATTTTGCGTTTTTAATTAATTTTGCATGATTCCTGTACTAAAGCAAGTGCAGCAATGTTACCTGGTGCTGTTGGTAGTAGTATCTGAGCAAAACCGGGTGGTTCGCTAGCTTCCTCATGTCCATCATCATGGACATGCCGCTTTGTTCTGTTGTTGCGTGGACCTGAAAAAAATAGGATAGTTTATTGGCATAAAATATGGTACAAATTATGCTAAGTAATCCTAACTATAGTTTATTTATTTGTTACCTCTTCACGCTTCATCTACAGAACCAATCATCCTGAAATTTTGCATACACATAGTTTCACCTGTACTGCACTAAGAGGGGATTTTCTGAAATTCCCACAGGTCCAAGGCCCAGGCTAGTTTAATATAATACAGATCAATAACCAATCCATCTTTATATATATATATAGCTGTTGTTGTCTATCGACACAGCTCCATAAGGTTGGTCTTCTTCAGCAAGTCTTGTAACACGTCTCGTTTCAACCGTCTCAGCACGAATGGTTTCATGATCCGTTTATATAGATAGATTACTTACCAATCCATCGTTAGCAGAAAAGCCAGCAATCAAATCCTTATACAGCTGCTGTTGTCTATCAGACATCGGACACAGCTCCATAAGGTTGGTCTTCTTCGGCAAGTCTTGTAACATGTCTCATTTCAACCGTCTCAGTATGAATGGTTTCATGATCCGTTTATATAGATAGATTACTTACCAATCTGGGGCCGAGCTGCAGGCTACCAGAGGGGTCACAGGTCGTGGATAGTGAAGGCCATTAGATATTAATGGCTAGCCGTGAATAATCCCTAGCGGAAGGGAAAATAAGCGGTCCCCAACCATGCATGCCAGAGAAGGTCACTCTGCAATCAAACCAATCCCCTCCAGCGGGCTACCCGGACATATTCTGGTACTAGGTCGCTGGAGGTCGGCGGTGTCGGGATAGCAGGACGCCGGCGTATCCAGTCGGTGATGGCGTAGGTTTGCTCTGTAGCACTCCTACAAAATCACCTTCTGCTAGGGGCGACCCAAGCAACATGGAAGCGGAACCTACAAGAGAACTACCCCAGGAGGGTACCGGCGTCGACTTGTCCGCCGGAGAATCCCTCCCCGTAGAATCTGCGCGACCCAGTGGTGGACGCGTAGAGGCTGCGGGCTGCCCCTCGTATTCTGGGGGGGGCAAAGTTTCGCAGAAAGAAGAAGAAGAAGGTTGGACCAAAGTGTCCAAAAAAGGACGGACTGTATCGGAAACGCTACAGACGTCCGTTGAGAAACTCTCACTACGAGAGGAAAGAGACCGCAGAGGACCATCCTCAGCCAGGCTATCAGCTCCGGTATTACCGGAGAAGGATCGGGGAGGCAAGGAGAGGTTATCTCGGTCAAAGATAAGAAAACTAAAAAAGAGAAACGCGGAAGCTCACGCAGCGGCCAACAAGCGACCGACTACCTCGGCCCCGAGCCTTGAGGTTGTCGCGGAAGGCAGTAGCTCGCGCAAGCTGAAGCGCCAAGGCACAGACCCGGATGAAGGACCGTCCCAGCAACTTCCGGCGAAACGACCGAACCGAGGGCATGGTCGCACGGAGGGACCACGCTGCTCCGCTAAGGAGCAGAGTGATCTCGCCGTGATGATACACCGAAGCGACGGGGTTTCGCTTGAAGAGGCGGAGGCGTCCTCCATCAGGAAGAAACTGACGGAGCATATACAGACCGCGGTGCGTGCCAAGGTCGGGGGCCGGAAGCTGGCGTTCGCCACCTCGGGCTTGGTGTCGGAAGGGTTCTTCCTTGTGACACCCATGACCGAGGAGGCGAAGGGCTGGCTCCTGGGCCTAGACTTTGGCAGGCTCGGCGAGGTCTGTCTTAAAGTAAGTCCTCTGGACAGAGAAAGGGCTTCGATTTGGTTGCCCGGCCAAGAGGACGAGATTCCGTCTGACCCACTCGAATTGCTAGTGGGTCAGAACGATTATAAGGAGCACCTGATGATTCCGGAGTGGTCCCTGATCCACAAGGAGCGTTTTGCCCTGGGCACGCGACTGGTGGTCGGGATACCTCCGGACATCGTTAAGGACCATGTGTGGCTAAATTTCCAGGCCACACAGGTTCAGGTGCGACTTGTAAAGTCCTCGGCTAGAGCAAGCACATCGAAGGAGAGTGCCCCTCCGGCAAAAGAAGGATCTGGACTGAAAGCCAGAGACATAGACGTACAGACGGACGAGCACTCGTGCTCCTGCAGTTGCGGTGGCAGGCAGCCGATTGCCGGTAAAGGATCTGATCAGCTGATAAGGCGGTCCCAGGAAGCGGTCGAAAGCCTGACCAGGCGATTGGCAGCCTTACGCCACAAAGTTCCCGTCCTAATGAAGACCGGGAGTCGCGGCAGCTGCCTCCTCTTGATATGGACTTCGAGGAGTCCCGTATACTGGAGGAGGATCTGCTAGACGACCCTGAGTCAAATTAGAACGGGACATAGCATATTTGGTGTGTGTTCTTCTAACACACACACACACACTACACAATGGGTCACACCATAAATAAAAAACACACAAACACTTTAAAAATTCTTCAAGTAAACCTTCACCACTGCCGAGAGGCTATGACAGAACTTAACCGGTATGTGGTTGAGAAGGGTATAGACATCGCCCTGGTACAAGAGCCATACGTGGCCAACAAACGTGTGGTTGGCCTCGGCTCCCTGGGAGGGAAACTCTTCTATCACAACGATGGTGAGCAATCCCCCCGGACGTGCATTTTTGCAAGTAACAGGGTCAGATCGCTAGGACTAATAGAAACTCTATGTTACAGAGACCTTGTTACAGTGGAAATTACTGTAGAAAGGAAGAAGAACAAGAAATCAAGAGTGGCGCTTGCTTCGGCTTACTTACCCAGTGAGACCGATTATAAACCGCCATCCCAGGAGCTAGAAGAGGTGATAAGGATGTACAAAGGTAAGGACACCCAGATTGTTGTAGGCCTTGATGCCAACGCCCACCACTTGGCCTGGGGCAGCACGGACTGCAACAAGAAGGGAGATCTGCTTTTGGATTTTATTGTTGCCTCTGATCTAGAAATTTTAAATATAGGAAATGTGGCAACTTTTGTCACACGCGCACGCGAGGAGGTGCTTGACATCACCATATCGACACGCGAAATTAGTACCTTTGTCAAGAATTGGACAGTCGATGAATCCGACGCTTTTTCGGACCATCGCCGAATAACGTTCAATATAGACTGTGTATGTGATAGTGTTACAATAAGGAATGCCAGGAAAACGAACTGGGACATCTTCGAAAACGAAATGAAAAAATGGGTCCCGGGGGAAACAATGGCTCTCAGAAGCAAAGAAGATCTAGACAAAGAAGCTGAAAGACTTAATAATGCCCTGAAAGAGGCATTCCACAAGGCTTGTCCATTGACGGTGATCAAACCAGGCAAGGGACAACCATGGTGGAACAAGTCACTGCAAAAAGCCAGGAAAAGAACCAAACGAGCTCTCAGAGTTGCCCTAAAGAACAAGGATGACAATGAGAGCTGGGAGAGGTATAGACAAGATAGAAACACATTTAAATATGACTGTCGTAAAGAAGACAGGGGAAGCTGGAAAGTATATAGTGGGGAAATCTCCAGCTACTCTGAAGCAGCAAGACTGGTGAAAGTACTCACCAAGGATAGAAGCAGCCAACTAGGTAGCATTAGGAAGGATAAAGTTCTAATTACTAACCCAAAAGAAATCTTAGAGAACATGATGGACACGCATTTTCCTGAATTCGTGGACTTCGTCGATGAAGAAATGACCACGGTGACCTACTCCGTAAGTGCTACAGCGGTCATAACAAGAGAATGGATAGAATGGAGTGTGGAGTCCTTCCAACCCTACAAATCACCTGGGCCGGACGGGATTATCCCGAAAATGCTCCAAATAGCACTGAAGTATATTATAGAAGACCTACTGAAACTGTTTTTAAGCAGTATCGGTACCAACTACATACCAAAACGTTGGAGAGAGGTAAGAGCAGTCTTCATTCCAAAGCCGGGAAAAAGCTCGTACCAAGAAATGAAATCTTTCAGGTGCTTAAGCCTTTCCTCCTTTATGTTAAAGACAATAGAGAAAATTTTAGACAAACAAATAAGAACTGAAATAGAAAAGACCTCAAATCCACTACATGGAAATCAACATGCATATATGGAGGGCAAATCTACAGAGACTGCCCTCCATAGCATAGTGACACGGATTCAGAGATCAATTAGCGAATCGGAATATGCCCTTGGGTGTTTCTTCGATGTGGAAGGAGCATTCGATAAAGCAACCCCGGAAT
The DNA here is from genome assembly GCA_018467065.1 of Ephestia elutella. Taxonomy (NCBI): domain Eukaryota; kingdom Metazoa; phylum Arthropoda; class Insecta; order Lepidoptera; family Pyralidae; genus Ephestia; species Ephestia elutella. The sequence goes on from CM031571.1 coordinate 3,183,763, forward strand.
CAATAGAACAAGCTCTTGAACGAGAGGGTATAGACAAACAGATTTCAGGATGGATAAAAAACATGCTGAAACATAGATCAATCACTGCGGAGCTAGCAAACACCACACATACAATTCAAGAGGGGGGGAGCAAAGAGGGGTTTCCCACAAGGTGGTTGTCTTTCGCCCCTCCTGTGGTGTCTGCTTATAGATGAACTTATCCAAAAACTAAACAAACTGCACATATACACACAAGTATATTCAGACGGTGCACTTCTAGTATCAGGAAAAGTTCTTAGTGTCATAAGAGATATTATGAATAGAGGATTAAAAGTAACCCTAGAATGGTGTAGAAGCAAGGGACTAAACGTGAATCCAAATAAAACCAAGCTCGTTTTATTTACCACCAAAAGGAACAAGTCGTTACCTGCTCCTATCCAAATCAATAACACCAATCTAGAGATGGTAAGAGAAATCAAGTATCTGGGTGTTATCATAGACGACACACTTACCTTCAAGTCTCACATCGTGGACACTTGCGCAAAGGCGAAAGTGGCCATGATGCAGTACGGAAGAGCGATAGGAAGAACCTGGGGAATGAAACCCGAAATATTCATATGGGTATACAAGGCAATAATAATGCCAAGAATTCTTCACGGTGCCATAGTGTGGTGGCATAAAGCTGCTCAAAGTACCAACAAAAGGGAACTAGACAAGGTCCAAAGACTGGCTGGACTGATGGTATCGGGGATGATAAAATCAACCCCGACGGCGTCACTAGAAATGGCCCTCGGTCTAAATCCATTGGACATAGAAATAAAAAGGAGGGCAACAGAGCAATGGTTTCGACTAAAAAGCCATAAACTCTGGAAAGGGATACACACAGACAAAGGTCACGAGGAAATAGAACGCGAATATAAAGGTAACCTGTCAATGATCCTAGCAAATAATGATCTCATCAGGAAAGCAAGGATCTTTGACAAAAAGTACAAGATACACATAGGTACCAGAGAAGACTGGAAAGTCGCAGATGAGGCGGGCATTGTCACGACAACCTGTTTCACTGATGGCTCCAGGAAAGAATCTACAAAGCTATCTGGCTCCGGTATACTGATCACACATCAGGACGGTACAGAATATGAAAGAACCGTAAAATTGGGTAAATACGCTAGCGTATTCCAAGGAGAAATAAACGCAATCCTGGAGTGTGTGAACACTATAAGCGAATACAGTCATCATATACAGTGACAGCCAAGCAGCGCTAAAAGCACTAGATAAAGAAGAAACAACGTCGGCGTTAGTTAAAGAATGCAAGGATGCTCTGAACAGGCTGGCCAACAATACTGCGGTCACTGTGGCCTGGGTTCCAGGTCATAGAGGCATAACTGGCAATGAAAGAGCAGACAAACTTGCTAGGAAAGGAGCAGATAAAACCTTCATGGGACCTGAACCCAGACTTCCCATAGCCTATGGGATAACGAAAGGCGTCATCAAGCATAGAATGAAAGTAGAATCCAATAGAAGATGGAGAAGAACTAGAAGTCTAAGACAATCTAAAATCTTCATCAAAGCAGCAGACCAAAAGAAATCAAAACACCTGCTCAAATTGAGCAGGAAGAACATTAGAATCATTATAGGAATCCTCACAGGACACTGTCAACTGAACAGGCACTTGACAGTGATTAAGCAAATGGACGATCCCATTTGTCCCAGCTGCCTGGAAGAAGAGGAAACTAGCTTTCACTTAATAGTAGAATGTCCTGCATTTGCCGCTGCAAGGAGAGAAGTATTGGGCTCAGACGTCCTATCTGAGCAACATTACAATAGGGCAGATGTTAAAATTCTGCAAAGTAACAGGTAGATTCAATGGGTCGCCACCAACGTGAGTTACCAGGTAACTCAAAACCCTATACGGGTCTCGGGGAATTGGGTGAAATGGTCCCAGCATAAGTGGACTGATCACCCGTCTGGTGCTCGCGCTGGCGTCCCCACATAGTAAATAATAATAATAATAATACCAATCCATCGTTAGCAGAGAAGCCAGCAATCAAATCCTTATACAGCTGCTGTTGTCTATCAGACATCGGACACAGCTCCATAAGGTTGGTCTTCTTCGGCAAGTCTTGTAATACGTCTCGTTTCAACCATCTCAACACGACTGGTTTCATGATCCGTTTATATAGATAGATTACTTACCAATCCATCATTAGCAGAAAAGCCAGCAATCAAATCCTTATACAGCTGCTGTTGTCTATCAGACATCGGACACAGCTCCATATGGTTGGTCTTCTTCGGCAAGTCTTGTAATACGTCTCGTTTCAACCGTCTCAGTACAAATGGTTTCATGATCCGTTTGGCTTGTAATATTTGTGTCTTTTCGAATGCTGGCTCGTCGTCTTCCTTGTCGTCTGCCTTCTTTTGGTTTGTTGTTTTTGTTTTCTGTAAAGAATTTTTTTGTTAACCCAGATCTGAATGGCAGGAAGTAGTGCAGAACAAGGAGTGGAAGCTTCTGGTATCGGAGGCCAAGATCGTCTTAGGGTCATCAAGCCATCGAAGTAACTAAGTAACCCAGATACCGTTAGAGGGATGAAGTTCTGAGAGATCTGAAGCCCTCCAAAGAGCCGACTGGCAAGAGCAGAACAGGAAAGAGTGAAGTGCCTCTTTGGGTCGTCGAGACATCGAAGTAAATATGTATGTTCAAGTACAACAAAACCTAAGGTTTGAAGGACTTCCGTATATCGGACACCGCGTGTTAAGATAAGTATGTAGCCTGAAGATGGTAAGTATAGTAAAAAATATATGCATGGATAAATACAGTTAGACTATGTCTCTCTCTCAGCCGAAAGACGTCCACTGCTGGACAAAGGCCTCCCCCAAGGATTTCCATAAAGACTATGTCTACACCAGAAATATTTGCTAAAAGTTAGTCAGTTCTTCAGAAGGCACGTTAATCTGTTGGTCCCAGCTTTATTCGAATCGAAGTAGTTAAAACCCTCAAATCTGTATTGGGCCCGTTTAGTGGGTCATGGCCCATCCTGCTTCACCATATATAAAGCCAGTGTCCCAGTAGTGGAAATATTAAAATGGTTGATGATAATTATGATAATGCAATATAAGATTTTGGTCTGAAACAATTTTTTTTTATTATGAAAATTGTGGAAAGAGAAAGAGAGGCCTTTGGCCAGCAGTGGGGCACTTAAATACGCTAGGAAAAAATACATAAAAATCAATGAGCGATTTTTCTGACAGCTAAATAAAAAAAAATAAAAATCAGTATGAAGAAGTCTCAACAGATGGCGTTTTATTGAAAGCCGAGTCGTAATTATGGCTGTACCTATATTGTGCGCTTTTTATTGTCAGCCAGAGGCAGACAAAAAATCACATAACAGTTTGACAGTTGCGCAAATCACAATATTCATTCTTTTTAGTTTTTTTATTAGGTTTTATTTTTTTAAATGCCAGTACCGTGCATTATTGCTTTTTGAATGGTCTCGCCTTTTACTAAGCGCCACCTATGAATTCATCTGGAACTATTTTTTTATTATTTGGGTCTCGGAAAATCCCTCATTGGATTCAGCTTTAAGCTGCTAGTGTATAAATAATAACAAAAATACGTACAGAATTCTTCTGAAACAAGCTCTTGAGATCGTCCGTCTTGCCAGAGAACATGTGTGGCATCACGAAGCAGAGTAGTGACATCAATTCTAAAAGGTTGTTCTGTAGTGGAGTACCCGTTAGCAGCAGACGGTGTTTAGACTGAAACCAAATTGTAGCTGATCACATAACAAAGAGGTTGTGGCGCCTCCTATCGAGCCGCAGCAACATCACTAGTTCGCAAGATCAAGATAGATGGCGCACGAAATAATTACTCTGGTCTCGCCCCTATGCCAAGCAGAATAAGAGCTATGTTTAAGTGTACTTTCTCAAGTTACGTTATTTTATCTATACTCTCCTTCGATTACAAATACCTACTTATTCTAAATCTATGTTACTCTCTTACAACCACGTTCGAACGTTTTTACATCGTCATTACTTAGGGTATGTGTTGTGTATCTTGTTCTTTAAGGATTTAACACAACACCTCCGACATGACATTACATTCCACTCAAAACAAAAAAAAAGCTTTTGTCAGCGTAACTGTCTTGGGCATTATGGCAAAGTGCGGGCGCTTCATAGAAACGGGGCGTCAAATACACCTCCTACTACTACAAATGAAACTGTATATGTATATCCGTGAACACGTCAATGTGTGCGTTTTCATAGTCATAACGTCGCAATACACAAAAGAACGGGGGGGGGGGGGACATATTTCGGGAGGGGCAGGGAGTTCCCTTTCTTTACGTTGTACTTATATTAATTCTGTGATTATAGACTGTCGGTCTTGTGGCGCGGAAGAAGTAATTTTTTTTTTTTTTAATATATTTTTACCTTAATTTTGAGCAGATTGTCGTATCGCTGTGTAGACATGTTCTTGAGCATGTGCGCCTCGTCGTATATCACGTAGTGCATCGGGGTGATGCGGAACATCTTGCGCTCTTCCGGACAACTGCTCACCATCGTGTATCTGAAAACATGTTTTATTTTGTTTTACAGGTATTGCTATACAATGAAGGTAAAGTTATTGTTAGACGAAAAAATAAAAGACATCAATTTCATGTCAGTTCGATAACACGTTAGTGTCGGTAAAACAGCTCATACAATACGCGTCGATAAAGTGGTACAGATATGCCACTTGTTATTACTACCCCCTCTTTGGGATATTATGGCGTCAACTAAGTATATGACGATATAAAAGTGTTACTTTATTTGCACACAACAAATTACATGTAGGAGTATAAAGTACACTTAAATCTAACAAGATAATAATAAAAAAAATCCTCTCACATCAAAATCTGTTCAGACGTTCAGGGCTTATGGTGGAATAAAGAAACTTACATACATATGTACATGAACCCTGAAAACATAACACTCCTTTTCTTGTCAGTCGGGTAAAAGTCAAAGTCAATTGTTTTTATTGAAATAGGCTTAAAATTAGCACTTTTAAATCGTCATATTCTTATTAGTTAGTTGACGTCATAAAATTACTTAAAGCTAAGGTTACCACCGCATCCAAATCGCAAGTAGAGAAGAGGCGGCGCAACAAACTCCACTGTTGCATTTGAAAATGCTCCATGCTGAAAAAGATTCGCAAAAAAAGCGGCCTTACGTGGTGAGAACAACGTCGTAATTGCTAAGATTCTTGGCGTACTCGATGCGCAGCTGGCGGCGCTCCTCGGGGTGCCCGTAGTACTTGCTCACGCGCAGCGACGGGCACCATCTTGCTAGTTCGCCGCTCCAATTGTCTGAGTAATTAGGGTCATTTTTATTTTTTGGGCATCTCAGATGCAATCAGTACTAAAGTACTCTCATATAGAAATTAGATATGGTGAAAAAATTCATGCGAGCAGGACTTGAACCCGCGACCAGGTCTTTTTACGACCTTACCAACTGAGCTATCACATTTTAATCCTGCACATCGGAAATCTTCATCATATCCAATATGTATTGAAACGCATTAGGCATGCGTCACCTAACACATATACCCACTATACGAGTAAGGTATTTGATTTAACCCATATTCGATGAAGTTGAAAATCAATTAAAGTGTCATTTTTCATTATTAAATTTCGTTAATTTGTTACTACTGAGCTATGGCCTATTTTAATTGCTGCAGCGCACACTTGCTGTTTCTGTGTATTGTTAGTTTTAGTTTTAAGTGCCTACTTATAAGCGTGCTAAGCTGTTTCGAATAAACAAATTTATTCATTCATGTATGTTTCTTGCTCTTTCACCCAAAAACTATTAAATGGATATCGATGAAATTTGGCAAACATGTAGAATGAAACCCGGAATAACCAACAAGTTTTTTTATCCTAAAGATCCCACAGAAGCAAAGCTATGGGGCTCAACTAATACTTAAATACGATACTTACCCAGGGTAGAAGCTGGCACCACAATCAGATGAGTCCCCCGGGCCTGCTGGGTCTCCTTGAGATGCGCCAGGAAGGCGATGACCTGCACGGTCTTGCCCAGCCCCATCTCATCAGCTAGATGCCGACACATTGTGAACTCACCCAGTGTAGAAGCTGGCACCACAATCAGATGAGTCCCCCGGGCCTGCTGGGTCTCCTTGAGATGCGCCAGGAAGGCGATGACCTGCACGGTCTTGCCCAGCCCCATCTCATCAACTAGATGCCGACACATTGTGAACTCACCCAGGGTAGAAGCTGGCACCACAATCAGATGAGTCCCCCGGGCCTGCTGGGTCTCCTTGAGATGCGCCAGGAAGGCGATGACCTGCACGGTCTTGCCCAGCCCCATCTCATCAGCTAGATGCCGACACATTGTGAACTCACCCAGTGTAGAAGCTGGCACCACAATCAGATGAGTCCCCCGGGCCTGCTGGGTCTCCTTGAGATGCGCCAGGAAGGCGATGACCTGCACGGTCTTGCCCAGCCCCATCTCATCAGCTAGGATGCCGACACATTGTGAACTCACCCAGGGTAGAAGCTGGCACCACAATCAGATGAGTCCCCGGGCCTGCTGGGTCTCCTTGAGATGCGCCAGGAAGGCGATGACCTGCACGGTCTTGCCCAGCCCCATCTCATCAGCTAGGATGTCGACACATTGTGAACTCACCCAGGGTAGAAGCTGGCACCACAATCAGATGAGTCCCCCGGGCCTGCTGGGTCTCCTTGAGATGCGCCAGGAAGGCGATGACCTGCACGGTCTTGCCCAGCCCCATCTCATCAGCTAGGATGTCGACACATTGTGAACTCACCCAGGGTAGAAGCTGGCACTACAATCAGATGAGTCCCCCGGGCCTGCTGGGTCTCCTTGAGATGCGCCAGGAAGGCGATGACCTGCACGGTCTTGCCCAGCCCCATCTCATCAGCTAGGATGCCGACACATTGTGAACTCACCCAGGGTAGAAGCTGGCACCACAATCAGATGAGTCCCCCGGGCCTGCTGGGTCTCCTTGAGATGCGCCAGGAAGGCGATGACCTGCACGGTCTTGCCCACCCCCATTTCATCAGCTAGGATGCCGACACATTGTGAACTCACCCAGGGTAGAAGCTGGCACCACAATCAGATGAGTCCCCCGGGCCTGCTGGGTCTCCTTGAGATGCGCCAGGAAGGCGATGACCTGCACGGTCTTGCCCAGCCCCATCTCATCAGCTAGGATGCCGACACATTGTGAACTCACCCAGGGTAGAAGCTGGCACCACAATCAGATGAGTCCCCCGGGCCTGCTGGGTCTCCTTGAGATGCGCCAGGAAGGCGATGACCTGCACGGTCTTGCCCAGCCCGATCTCATCAGCTAGGATGCCGACACATTGTGAACTCACCCAGGGTAGAAGCTGGCACCACAATCAGATGAGTCCCCCGGGCCTGCTGGGTCTCCTTGAGATGCGCCAGGAAGGCGATGACCTGCACGGTCTTGCCCAGCCCCATCTCATCAGCTAGATGCCGACACATTGTGAACTCACCCAGGGTAGAAGCTGGCACTACAATCAGATGAGTCCCCCGGGCCTGCTGGGTCTCCTTGAGATGCGCCAGGAAGGCGATGACCTGCACGGTCTTGCCCAGCCCCATCTCATCAGCTAGATGCCGACACATTGTGAACTCACCCAGGGTAGAAGCTGGCACTACAATCAGATGAGTCCCCCGGGCCTGCTGGGTCTCCTTGAGATGCGCCAGGAAGGCGATGACCTGCACGGTCTTGCCCAGCCCCATCTCATCAGCTAGATGCCGACACATTGTGAACTCACCCAGGGTAGAAGCTGGCACCACAATCAGATGAGTCCCCCGGGCCTGCTGGGTCTCCTTGAGATGCGCCAGGAAGGCGATGACCTGCACGGTCTTGCCCAGCCCCATCTCATCAGCTAGATGCCGACACATTGTGAACTCACCCAGGGTAGAAGCTGGCACCACAATCAGATGAGTCCCCCGGGCCTGCTGGGTCTCCTTGAGATGCGCCAGGAAGGCGATGACCTGCACGGTCTTGCCCAGCCCCATCTCATCAGCTAGATGCCGACACATTGTGAACTCACCCAGGGTAGAAGCTGGCACCACAATCATATGAGTCCCCCGGGCCTGCTGGGTCTCCTTGAGATGCGCCAGGAAGGCGATGACCTGCACGGTCTTGCCCAGCCCCATCTCATCAGCTAGATGCCGACACATTGTGAACTCACCCAGGGTAGAAGCTGGCACCACAATCAGATGAGTCCCCCGGGCCTGCTGGGTCTCCTTGAGATGCGCCAGGAAGGCGATGACCTGCACGGTCTTGCCCAGCCCCATCTCATCAGCTAGATGCCGACACATTGTGAACTCACCCAGGGTAGAAGCTGGCACCACAATCAGATGAGTCCCCCGGGCCTGCTGGGTCTCCTTGAGATGCGCCAGGAAGGCGATGACCTGCACGGTCTTGCCCAGCCCCATCTCATCAGCTAGATGCCGACACATTGTGAACTCACCCAGGGTAGAAGCTGGCACCACAATCAGATGAGTCCCCCGGGCCTGCTGGGTCTCCTTGAGATGCGCCAGGAAGGCGATGACCTGCACGGTCTTGCCCAGCCCCATCTCATCAGCTAGATGCCGACACATTGTGAACTCACCCAGGGTAGAAGCTGGCACCACAATCAGATGAGTCCCCCGGGCCTGCTGGGTCTCCTTGAGATGCGCCAGGAAGGCGATGACCTGCACGGTCTTGCCCAGCCCCATCTCATCAGCTAGATGCCGACACATTGTGAACTCACCCAGGGTAGAAGCTGGCACCACAATCAGATGAGTCCCCCGGGCCTGCTGGGTCTCCTTGAGATGCGCCAGGAAGGCGATGACCTGCACGGTCTTGCCCAGCCCCATCTCATCAGCTAGATGCCGACACATTGTGAACTCACCCAGGGTAGAAGCTGGCACCACAATCAGATGAGTCCCCCGGGCCTGCTGGGTCTCCTTGAGATGCGCCAGGAAGGCGATGACCTGCACGGTCTTGCCCAGCCCCATCTCATCAGCTAGATGCCGACACATTGTGAACTCACCCAGGGTAGAAGCTGGCACCACAATCAGATGAGTCCCCCGGGCCTGCTGGGTCTCCTTGAGATGCGCCAGGAAGGCGATGACCTGCACGGTCTTGCCCAGCCCCATCTCATCAGCTAGATGCCGACACATTGTGAACTCACCCAGGGTAGAAGCTGGCACCACAATCAGATGAGTCCCCCGGGCCTGCTGGGTCTCCTTGAGATGCGCCAGGAAGGCGATGACCTGCACGGTCTTGCCCAGCCCCATCTCATCAGCTAGATGCCGACACATTGTGAACTCACCCAGGGTAGAAGCTGGCACCACAATCAGATGAGTCCCCCGGGCCTGCTGGGTCTCCTTGAGATGCGCCAGGAAGGCGATGACCTGCACGGTCTTGCCCAGCCCCATCTCATCAGCTAGATGCCGACACATTGTGAACTCACCCAGGGTAGAAGCTGGCACCACAATCAGATGAGTCCCCCGGGCCTGCTGGGTCTCCTTGAGATGCGCCAGGAAGGCGATGACCTGCACGGTCTTGCCCAGCCCCATCTCATCAGCTAGATGCCGACACATTGTGAACTCACCCAGGGTAGAAGCTGGCACCACAATCAGATGAGTCCCCCGGGCCTGCTGGGTCTCCTTGAGATGCGCCAGGAAGGCGATGACCTGCACGGTCTTGCCCAGCCCCATCTCATCAGCTAGATGCCGACACATTGTGAACTCACCCAGGGTAGAAGCTGGCACCACAATCAGATGAGTCCCCCGGGCCTGCTGGGTCTCCTTGAGATGCGCCAGAAAGGCGATGACCTGCACGGTCTTGCCCAGCCCCATCTCATCAGCTAGATGCCGACACATTGTGAACTCACCCAGGGTAGAAGCTGGCACCACAATCAGATGAGTCCCCCGGGCCTGCTGGGTCTCCTTGAGATGCGCCAGGAAGGCGATGACCTGCACGGTCTTGCCCAGCCCCATCTCATCAGCTAGATGCCGACACATTGTGAACTCACCCAGGGTAGAAGCTGGCACCACAATCAGATGAGTCCCCGGGCCTGCTGGGTCTCCTTGAGATGCGCCAGGAAGGCGATGACCTGCACGGTCTTGCCCAGCCCCATCTCATCAGCTAGATGCCGACACATTGTGAACTCACCCAGGGTAGAAGCTGGCACCACAATCAGATGAGTCCCCCGGGCCTGCTGGGTCTCCTTGAGATGCGCCAGGAAGGCGATGACCTGCACGGTCTTGCCCAGCCCCATCTCATCAGCTAGATGCCGACACATTGTGAACTCACCCAGGGTAGAAGCTGGCACCACAATCAGATGAGTCCCCCGGGCCTGCTGGGTCTCCTTGAGATGCGCCAGGAAGGCGATGACCTGCACGGTCTTGCCCAGCCCCATCTCATCAGCTAGGATGCCCGACACTGCTTGCCGGTGCAATACCGCAAGCCAGTTCAGACCCACCAGCTGGTAGGGGGCTAGGGTTAGGCTGGAATGAGATAAAAAATTGTTTATGCTATATTGGAGACTGGAAGTCTTCAGCACAGAGTAATAGGACAATGGTGACCCTAACGTTGAGCAAGTGCTGCATTTTTAAGATGCTTATGTCAGCATAGACTACAAAAAAACCTCAAGAGAAAATCTAAATCTAAATGGAATCAATCTGTACCTCGAATCTAGACTCTTCGGCTGCTGCAGCCTGCCGGCCCCAGCGGCCACCGCAGCCTCTAACTGCTGAGCTAGGCCCACACACTTCTTCATCAGTCGCTGGATATTGTTCCTAGTTGAGAGCAACTCCTGAGTGGAGTTGAGCAGTTCTGTGCTAAGGCCTTTGTTGCTGTTGAATTTTTCTACCTGAAATTAAATGGAAATGTAGAATTAGATAGTAGAAAAGACGTCGAACCTTAGTGGCATAGCTACAGTTGAGGGAACATACCAAAAATATCGAATTTTAGTGATATGCCAATTGATATTGAAAAAAATTACAAACAACAAATGTTCTTTGACAAAAATATTTAAGTTTAAAGATTTGTGAAAGGGACATTTTGAACCTCAAGAAAATTAATAATAAGTAATTAATTATTATGTTATTTTTAATTAGCCTTTGTTTATTAATGTTTTAGTGTCTGGGGCAATTCAAATAAACTTATTCTATTCTAAGAACAGAATGTTACCATATCCAGCCATCCTTTGAAAGGCCTCAGAGATATGATGGCGTCGGCTTTCTTCTGAGAGCAGCCGCTGAGGAGAGACAGCTCATTCATGTTGCTGGTGTTGAGGAACTCGAACACCTTCTTCTTATCCCCAACGAGGTCGTCTGTGATTTCATTGTCTGAATCGTCACTGGAAATAGAACATTTTATAGAACACTTGCTGTGCTTGGAGGTTAAGCTCTTAAGACTATTCAGAAGATTACGACATGTTAGCAGAATGGACCGAGGTGTCCACCCTGATAAAATGTAAGAACTTAAAAAAATATTTCATTGATGGTTTCTAATCTTTTTGAAATTGAAATACTAGGAAATTATTTAAAAGCTTAATGATGTAAATTTTGAGACCCTTTTTTACAAGTGTCATAACAGATTATGACACTGTAAGATTCAGAAATCTTACCTGTCATAAACCCTATCATCTTTCCCTTTCTTGACCCCATAGTCGTCATCCTCACTGCCACTGCTTCCTTTCCGGGCCCTGCCTCCGCTGCCGTTCAACGGCTTCTTCACAATCGCAGGCTTCACTGAAGGCCCACTGATCACCCGAATCTGCATCCCGTTGTTCTGGCCAGAGAAGCCTGGACGTGGTCCAAAGTAGGATCTACCGGTGGTCTTGTCGTTGCTTTCTGGGTCGTGTTTGAGGAGCTCGTCTCTTGCACGTTCTTCGTTCCAGCCATTCTTGTGTAGTGTTTGTTTGACAAACTGCAATGTGGGAATTTTTATTAACCGTGTGCCCAGGTGCCCGCCTGTGGGAATTTTGGGATTCCTGATAGCCTATGCCTTCCTGGGTACCATACACACAAATAATTTTTAAAATCAAACCAGAGGATGTTCCAGAGATTAAGAGCCCGCACTAGGCCAATGACAACTAAGATTTTCCCCCGCTACCCGCTACCCAGTTCGCCCGCACGCATCCAATCCGCGTTCTAAATAAATGCTCGCGGGGTCGCGGGCGGCGCGGCGGCTCAGAGGCGGATGGTTAAAGCATGCGGGCAATTATACGTATTATTTTTTTAAAAGCTTTATAAAAAGATATTTAAAAAAGTAAGTAACATAATCCCTGCCTTATCTATAGAGTACTTTATACAAAAATTTTCAATCTTTATTTTAATGTATTGCTTGAATAATAGCAGTTTAAAGTGTTAATTATAGGTGATTTGGAGGCAACTTCGCAATTTTTTTCTATCGAGAAAATTTTATGCAATCGTGTTTTTGAGTAACATAATCCCTCGTGCTAGTCCTGAAGTTTGCTATATCTTAATTTTACATTCAGTTTTACATTAATGTAGATATTACAGACGATCATGTGAAGCAATCTAGCCTAGTACGGGCCCTTAATAGGTTCAAACAAAAATCAACTTCAACTTTATTATGTTAGTTGATCACTGCACACTGTTAATATATAGATCTTTTTACACCATGTGTGGGTGTGGATGTTAAGTGCTATGTAAGGGTTTCTACAAGTGTTAACTTACCAAAGGTGGCACATCTGGGAACATTTCAAGCATGTTTTTGAACCTTCTCTCCCTGACAGCAGTGGTAAGTTCCTGTTGGGCTGGTTGGGCTTGATTGGGCACAGTAGCTGGAACTGCTGGTCTTGCTTGTGTTGCTGGTCTCACTTGTATTGCAGGTCTCTGGACCTGGACAGTTGGCCTCTTCGGAGGAGTGCCAGCATCGTCTGAATCAGAATCAGCGAGTCTGATGCGTTTGTATACTACAGGGCCGTTTCGGTTGACGACTTGTGGAGTAGGTCGGTTTACTGATGTTGGTGCTGGCATCCTTATGGTTTCTGTCAAGAGAAAGCATATAAAACTTCAGATATGACAAAACTTAATTTTGATTCACACTACACTCATTATTGTGTTTCTCAGCTTTAACATTGACAAAATCATATGTTGTAAAGTGATGTCCTTGGAGAAAATGAAGCAGTGAAGTTTGTTGCGTCCCCTCTTCTCCACTTTGGAGGAGCTTTAAGTAATTTTCTGACGACAACTAAGTACCAATATGACGATTTAAAAGTACTATTTTTTAGCCAATTTAAATAAAAATTAAAGTAGTTCACTCTTTTGCCACAAAATTTTATATTAAGTAATAAGGTTACCTTATAATACAATAAGGTTACTAAAAATTAGGGCTTGAAAGACCACATGACTAAAGGACTTATATCAAACTAGGTTTTGCCTGCAGAATCAATTTTAATAGCTATTGGGAACCAAAATCCACATCCACATGTCCAATACTGTTTTCACTATACAATGGGGAGCTCCCCATTGTATAGTGAAAACAGTATGAAAATTCATTCAGTAGTTGAGTTTTAAAGTGTTCAGATGATAGTCAGTATTGCTAGTCCTTTTGAAAATCAACAACTCATCGACTGGTTAAGCAATAAAGGCTAAACAGGAGCTTGAAGGTACGAGATATGTTAAGGACATTAAAATTATCAGTTTATTAAAACCTAAAAAGTACTTAATAAATAATAAAACTGTAATCCTACTTCCTACTAATATTATAAATGTGAAAGTTTGGATGTGAGTTTGTGAGGATGTTTGTTACTCAATCATGCAAAATCTACCGGACAGATTTCAATGAAATTTGGTATACAGGTAGAAAAATACTGGGAATAGCACATAAGGTATTTTAATCCCGAAATTCCCACGGGAGCGAAGCCCCAGAGCGCAGCTAGTCTTAAATTGGAAAATGCTGAATAAGAGGTTTAATCCATCAATCACAGCATCTTAACAATAGATGCAATGCCTCATGCAACCTAAAGTATTCTTGTGGTACGTAGGTAATAATAAACCTGAAGTTATTATAAAATTACCATGGTTTACAGTTAGCATTATAATGAATATTTAAATTCCTTAAAATATATTACTCCAAATTCTGACTGCTTCACCCACTACTAGGTCAAAAGTTTAGGTTGCAAAATGGTTGATGTCAAACTGGAAGACAGGCATCTCAGAGACATTCATTGAGGTTGAAAATCTTCACCTATAGGTAATATCATGCAATTATAAATAACATGGAAAAACTGCAAATTGGCTTTCTACTTGATAAAAGCTGTTAGAAAGCATAGGGTACATTGGTTATGATTTTTGATCATTCAAGCATAGCCATGAAAATACAAAGTAAAATCGTAATTTTACTGAACTCATAGGTCCATCATTTTGCAACGTTCATACATGGAAATTAATGATGAGGCATAAAGAGAAGAGAACCTTGAAAATTGAGTGTCACTGCTCATGAACATGACTCCTCGTGGCTATACGTTAGCAACACGTGTCGTAGCGATCTCCACAGAGCGATCATTGCAAAAGAGAAATTAAAACTTTACTCACGGGAACCTGAAGGATTGTTGGTGACAACCACACCACCGCTAGAACCTGCGGCGGTTGGTTTCCTTTGAAACCTGTACTGTCTCAAGTAACTGATCACATTAGGACTGTTACCGTCCGACATCTTGACACAAAATATGCGAAGTCAAATAATATTCAAAACAATAATATGTTACAAAAGTTTGGAGAACAATATTTCGAAAGTTTCACGAGAAAATCAAGAATTTCACGGAGCAACCCACGAAGTCAACAGTACGGCCATTTTTATGCGCGAGACTGAAAAAGAAGAAAAAGCCGGCAGTAACCAATCACATTTATGCTTACTTTTGACATAAAAGATACAGCCAATAGAAATGAAAGATAATGTTTGTTGAACAATAGAGTTGTTTTACTGAAAAAAACAACCAATAGTGCACTGTAGTGAGATAGTGATGTCCTTTGTTTGACTACAACTACATTAGTACAAAACTTTTTTTAAAAAAAAAATTTACTTCTGTGAGTACAAAATCATTACAGAGAACTTTCACAGATACAGACTTATATGAGAAGTCTCGACGATACTTCTCGCCTAAACTTGACCCGAGAACGAGAACTGTCGGTCGCGTGAGAATGAAGGTCATGCCGCCTCCAGACTCACGCCGAGAACCCTCGAGAACACGAGAGAAGCGTGAATGTGATCGCATTCTCGCCGTCTCGTTCTCGCACTCGCCTGTTCTCCGAACGGTGTCTGTATTTTTGCCCGCTTCAAAGGGTTTCTCGGGCGAGAAAAGAGAACGGTATTACATTCTTGTTCGGTCTCAGTCTCAGTGCGACCGTGGCATTGATTTTGTTGTCGTGTAGGTACCTACATTTCTACTATCTACTGTCTGTGGTCGCCTAGGTCTTCTTTTCTTTCTAAAGCCTGACCAGGAATATAAAAACCCTCGCCATGTTGCGGAAAAGCAATAGAACTAATTTCTTTTACTGGCAACAAATTTAAAAATCCATCTGTCATTTCTCCTGTCAATGTTTGACTTTCAATCAAGGGTGGATCCAGTACATTTTCATTTCTGGGAAGGGCACCGTTTTCCGTTCTCAAGAATATTTCTGATAATAAAGAAGTTTCGGCTCGTTCTTTGAAAAATTCGAAAACGGCACATCACACATGGTGCCGGATTATGTTTTTGGAAATAAACTTGTAAAAAACTATTACTACTAAATCCTGTTATTTTAACAACTCGAATCTTAATTTGATATGTACTGTTATTGAACCTGCCTCCACAGTATACATATATACAAAATATCAGTCGGGGATGTAGGGAGGGGGGGGAGGGGGGCACGTGCCCCCGTGCTTCCACCCTATAAATCCGCTACTTCTTTCAATAATGTTGCAATATGAAACGCATAAGTGCTGCCTCTAATTTAGGGTTATATTTCTGGTCAGGCTTTAATTTGATTTACAATTTCAGAATTCACAAGATTATTATATGCCAATGCACACAAAACCAAAGCCGCTGCACTGTTGTCGTTAGCGATGTGCCGCCGAGAATTTCTCGGTTTCCGAAAATTTCTTTAATGGAAAATTTCCGAAACTTTCCAGAAATTTTCGGGAACGTTTTCTCTCAATTTTTTGCGAAAGTCTGTCTGTCACTATTTCACGGTGTTTCAAAGTTTTTATGAAAAACATAAGACTTTTTACCGCGAGTGGAACCGCGGGCAACAGCTAGTACTAAAATATTTTTTTCTGAAAAATTCTCAGGAATGAAATTTTCTCGGCAATTTAATTCTCAAGAAATTTCTCGGGAATTTCTTTGAAATTTTCTCAGGAATGAAATTCTCTCATAAACTTGAATATGGAAAACTAGCTGCTGCCCGCGGCTTCGCCCGCGTGAGTTTCCTTAGATGAAAAATCTTTTTGTGTTCCAAACTGTAGTAACCTAAACTCCAGTACTCAAAATTTCAGCTATTTGGTTATCCCCTGTCCCGCGGGAATATATTAGGTACTCGTAGTACAGTCGCGGTGTTAAAATGAATCAAAAGTGATATTTCATTCAATAAACGATCTTCGTCTGCTCGTTATCTACAATTTCCCGTGTACCACCACTCCCACCCCGAGTCCCTCTTTATCCTATCCCGTGTCCTGTCTTCATGTTTCTGACGTATATTTATATTTTTTATTTATTTTTTATCGTCGTTTAGAAAATGCTCATCAGGTTGAACGACTTTGGCTAAGGCCCCATTTCCATTTTTTATAGAGTAGCTGGTCTCTTGGAGTTCTTCATCAGATGTTGCATAAACTAAAATTTTTATACGTCAGCAGAAAATGCTCATCAGGTTAAACGACTTTTGCTAAGGCGCCATTTTCATATATGTAATAGTGTAGCTGGTCCCTTGGAATTCTTCATCAGATGATCCTGATCTTCGATTTTTATACGTCAACAGAAAATGCTCGTCAGATTGATAATTTTTTCCAAAGGTACCATTTCCATATTTCTTATACAGGGTGGGCCATAAAGTTAAGCGGATTATAAAAAATCATATAAAAAAAACTACAAAGCCCAGGATAGAAAAAATATATTTAAAATAAAGAATACAAATGGGAATTTTATTCTATAAAAATAACATCGCCGAGATATGTACCAACTAAACGTACACACTCTTCCGAACTAGTCCTCAAATTCGGGAAAACTCGCTGGCACATCGCTCGTGGGATAGCAGACATTTCCTCGCGAATATTGTCTTTGAGCTGGGCAATTGTCGTCGGTTTATTGGCGTTAACGCGACTCTTGGGATATCCCCAGAGAAAAAAATCCAGTGTCGTGAGATCTGGGCTCCGGGGAGGCCACGGAATGTCCCCTCGACGCGATATCAGTTTTTCATTAAACATTTCATTAACAACTGCCAAAGACTCATTGGATGTATGGGATGTCGCGTTATCTTGTTGAAACCAAGTCCTGCTGTTGTAGGCTTCAAAATTATGCAGTTGTGGATACAAAAAGTTACGTAACATTGCTGTGTAGCGATCAAAATTTACTGTTATTACAGCTGGGAATCGCGCCATACAGATTCCGCAACTTCGCTTACATTTCCCTCCGTTCTTATCGACCTTGGACGCCCCGCAGGTTTTTCATTTAATATCGAGCCTGAAGACTCAACTTTCTGACCCACGATCTGATCACACTTTCACTCGAACAATGGTTTAAATCATGTAAACTAAACTTAGAGCGAAATAGACGCCTCGAATAGAGCACAAATCGACATTTTTGTAATACGCCTTTACACAAAACGCACGCTGCTCTCCGGTGAAAAGCTCCATGGCAACGAATTTCCGAGAACCAAGCTACCTATTCCCACTACCCGTATCGCGCTCCCGCGTCCCTGTCACGAGTAATGCGATTTTGAAATTCGTACGCCTTTCTGGCCCACCCTGTAGTTTAGCTGTTCTGTTAAGGTTCTTCATCAGGTGTTCCAGTTTTCAAAATCACTTATAGCCTATATGTTGCCCAGGCTTAATAGCTATACAACAAAAAAAAGTTTCATTCAAATCCGTCCAGCAGATATTGCGTGAAACGCGTACATACATATACAGACGGACAGACAGACAGACAGACAGACAAAAAATTCCAAAAAAATGTTTTTCTGTTATTTTTTTAAGTGTCCCTCTATCCATTTCAGTCAAAAATACTAAATGTAATGTACAGAAATACTGTAAAAAAATATCTTTACTGTTTTATAATTATACCCACGACCCCCTTTATGCTGTTAAATAAGCGCGAAGTAGAAATCACCAAAATGGCGCAGCCCCATCTATTGAAAATATTGAGAAATAATTTCAGCTTACATTTCTCATTTTATCAACGCTATCTATTGGATATTTTTCTTGTCACAATCAGTAGATGACCGGAAATAAATTTGCAAATTATAGTAAACCATCGCCCAGTCCGTGAATCGCGCTGTTGCATGCCCGTGCGCTATAGATAGAGATAGCCACATGCCACATGTCGCTATCTCTCTCTCTCGGGAGTTGCGCCCGCCTAACGCGCATGCGTACTGCGTCACCCCAGCGCCAGGCGCTTGCGGCGGCCAGCACAGTCAGTCCGCCGACGACCGGGTTCTCTTAAACACGTCTCGTGGTGTGTCGCTCGCCGCGACCCCCGCGCAATCTTTTCTTTGTTAACTAACTCCTGTCTGCACTAAATGCAAACACGAACTGTTTGTAGGGATTTTTCCGAACTCATTTTCATTATAATTTTATATGTTGTAAAACTGTGTGTGTGATAGTAAAGTTTTCCATAGTTTTACCCTGGGATTTTCATTGATATTCGTAACCCACCTCATATATGGCGCACAACGTTAGTTTAGTTGCAGTTCAGTTTAGTTTCAGTTAAAAAAGTGTTAATAAAGATGCCTATCACAAGAAGTAGGGCCGCGAGTCTCACTCGCAGGGAGGAAGAATCAGAGGAAGTTCAAATTCAAGAATCTAATCCCTCGCCTCGACCGACCACGCCCTCACCGTCGTTCCCATTTTTTCCACAAAATGGCGGCGACGACGCTTCGCCACCTCGCGCCGAAGCAATTACCACATTTTCTGCCGATAATGTGGCATCAATCATCGCTTCCCTCCAGCAGTCGCAAGCAGATGCGTTCCGCAGCCTCCTGGAGTCGGTGACGAGGGCGAACTCCACCTTCTTGATTCCGCCAGGTGATGCAACCCTGGCGCGCTGCAAGGCAACTTTTTCCGGTCGGCCTAAAGAATCTGTAGAGGCTTTTATAGATGCCGTGGAGGCATATTGTGAATGCTCACAAGTGGCAGACTCAAATATCATGAGAGGACTTGCATACCTATTCAAAGACGAAGCAGCCACGTGGTGGCAGGGTATCAAGGACACCGTCTCATCGTGGCGGCAAGTCAAAGAAAATTTAATAAGTGCCTACGGGGACCGCCGCCCACCTCACCGTATTTATCTAGAAATATTTTCTACTCCTCAAAATAAGGAAAACACTGATATGTTTGTGACCAGAGTACGTGCTCTCCTAGCGAGATTACCAAAAGGCGACCTCTCTTTGTCGGCCCAATTGGATATTACGTACGGTCTCATCAACAGCCGCATTCGAGAAAGGCTCCGCAGGGAAGAGTTCGACAGCTTCACCGATTTACTCCGTCTAGCACGGATAGTGGAGGACGCGTTCGACGAAGCCCGAAGGCCTAGCGCAGGGTTGAAACCGGCCGCGCCATCTTCCGACGGCGCGAATACGCGCGACCCGGCCTTAACGGCCGCCGTTCCCGCGCGCGCCACGACACGGCAGCAGCCTTCATCATCAGCTCCTGCGCGGCAACCGCCTGCGTCGTCAGCTCCGTCGGCGCCGAGCCGAGACTCCGCCGCTGCGACAAAAAAGCCCCGACCTTCGTGTGCCTACTGTAAGCGTTTCGGACATACAAGGGACCAGTGCCGTAAGTTGTTGACCCCAGGTGAGTCACAAACATCTAATAACTCTGATTCAGTGCCTAAAAGTGTTAACGAAAATACAAGTTTTTATTCTCTCGATAGTGTTCAAAAAAGTTCGGTTTCGTCGTGTTTTTCATCGAAAAACTCCCCTAGTGATAAGACTGATAAGATTTGTAAACAAATAGTCAAACACTGTATTAGTAATAATAATAGTCGTAAACGACGTGTTCGTAATCAAAGTCAGGTTTCATCATGTTTTTCATCGAAAAATTCAACTAGTGATAACACTGATAACATTTGTAAACAAACTGTCAAATACTGTATTAGTAATAATAATAGTCGTAATCAAAGTCAGGTTTTATCGTGTTTTTCATCGAAAAACTCTTCTAGTGATAACATTAGTGATATTGTTACTGATAACATTAGTAAACAAACCGTCAAACACTATTCTAATAATAATATTAGTTGTAAACAAAACTTATCCACAGATAATGTGTGTACTAATAATTTAGTTTTTGCAAACAACTTTCATAGTCCGAGAGTCAGTAACACTTTTTCAGTTAGGTACAGTAACATTTTTTCTAAAACAAATGTAAATCATCCAAATAATTGTTATAGCCCAAGGGACAGTAGTACTTTTTCAAATAGTCCAAGGGATAGTAGTACTTTTTCAGTTCGTCCGAGGGACAGTAACATTTTTTCTGAAACAAATGTAAATCATCTAAATAATTGTTATAGCCCAAGGGACAGTAGTACTTTTTCAAATAGTCCAAGGGATAGTAGTACTTTTTCAGTTCGTCCGAGGGACAGTAACATTTTTTCTGAAACAAATGTAAATCATCTAAATAATTGTTATAGCCCAAGGGACAGTAGTACTTTTTCAAATAGTCCAAGGGATAGTAGTACTTTTTCAGTTCGTCCGAGGGACAGTAACATTTTTTCCGAAATAAATGTAAATCCTTCAAATAAACTTTATAGTCCAAGAGACAGTAATGTTTTATCAAATTGTAAATTATCATTTGGTGAAAATGTTTATTATGAAGATGTACTTTCTTGTAGAGATGTATGTGCAAGCGGTAGCAACACCGGGATACACCCGATTGGACGCGATTTGCGACCCATTTTTAATATAAAAATTTTAGGTTTTAACGGCACCGCGTTAATTGACACCGCCGCTAAACATTGCATTGCGGGTCACACACTATACACTCTACTTCAAGGAAGGGGACACCCCCTCCTCCCGTCAACGCGAGAAGTTAAACTTGCTGACGGTGTCGTACGTACCATGAAGGTACTTACTACCACCTTAGAGGTGTGTTTAGAAACGAAATCTTTTACAACGCCATTCCTAATATTTCCTGATTCTACCAATAATGAAACATTATTAGGCATAGACTTTATTTCTAAGGCTGGCGTAGTCATAGATTTTAGTAAAGAGGTTTGGTTTTTCAGTGCGGATGATAAGGTTAAATACAATTTGAGTTTTGAACCCTCCTCACGTAGGGAACCCTCTTCATGTGCATCTACTGGCATTCTTAGACAGGACGAAGGTGCACACCTTAATCCAGCTCAACGTCAGGCGCTCGCTGACGTCGTCAACAGGCACGCGCGGATTTTTGAAGCAGGGGAGGCCCCACACCATTCGCTGAACACCGAATCGATACAGGTGAGCATCCACCTATATCAGTACCTCCTTACCGTCTCAACCCTTCGAAAAAGGAGTTGATGAAGAATGAAATAGACAAGATGTTGAAGGAAGACGTCATTGAAGATTGTGAATCGGCTTGGTGTTCACCGGCACTCATGGTGCCGAAGCCAAATGGGTCAATTCGTTTTTGCGTTGATTATCGCCGCTTAAACGCAATCACCAAAGCTGACACCTACCCAATGCCACGCATTGATGAGTTAGTGCAAAGCACGAAGCGAGACTGTTACATGAGTACGTTGGATTTGCGTTCTTCTTACTGGCAGGTGAATGTACGAGAAGCTGATAGAGACAAAACAGCGTTTGTCTGTCCTCTAGGTACTTACAGGTTCAAAAGAATGCCCTTCGGCCTTCGAAACGCGCCAGCCACATTCCAGCGTCTCATCGATCGTCTTCGCTCGTGCTCTGCTCTAAAAGAGGTAACTATTTTGACGTATTTAGATGACATTCTTGTAATCTCTGAGGGTTACCAGCGCCATCTAGCGGACCTCGAGGCAGTTTTCAAACGACTGGCTGAATTTAACCTCCAAGTTAACAGGGAGAAGTGTTTTTTCGCTAGAGAAAGCGTAAAATATCTCGGCCACGTCATAACGCAAGAAGGCATATCCACTGATCCAGGAAAGGTGAGTGCTGTACTCGAGATGAACGAACCTGGTAACCTCAAACACCTAAGAACATTTTTACAAACATGTTCATGGTTTAGAAAGTTCATACCTAACTTCTCAAAGGTCGCCGAACCTTTGACGCGATTAACTAGGAAGAACCAAAATTGGTCTTGGGGCTCAGAACAGACTCAAGCATTTAACGAGCTGAAACGTCTCTTAACTACAGCTCCAATACTGGTACAAGCCGATTATAGCCGTCCTTTTGTTCTGCGTACAGACGCAAGTAACTACGCCTTAGGCGCGGTTTTACTACAGGGTGACGGACATCAGGAAAGGCCAATCGAGTACGCAAGCCGACTACTCAATGCAGCCGAGCGAAACTACTCGACAACAGAACGGGAGGCGCTCGCTGTTGTGTGGGCGGTAGAACGATTTCGGCCTTACCTAGACGGTCAACCAGTTATAGTTGGCAGCGATCATCAGCCTCTCCGTTGGTTGCTATCATTGAAATCACCAACAGGCAGGTTAGTACGTTGGGCCTTAAAGCTCCAATCCTTTGATATCCAATTCCAGTACACACCAGGTAAGGCAAACGTCGTGGCAGACACACTTAGCAGGCCAGTTTGCTCTAGCGAATCCCGCGAAGACTGTGGTATCTGCTCCGTCATATGTGATCTGCCCACAAAGACTCCTAGCCTACTCCGCTCGGAACAGACAGCGGACACTGAAGTGGAAAAGGTTATCAAAGAGCTCGAAGGACCCGACGATCTCGCAGCCCAAAGATGGTTAGAAAGGGGTTATCTAATGGACCAAGGTGTTTTATACCGGTTCAATCCCGACTCGGAGAGTGAAACCCCTCAGCTAGTAGTTCCTACCAGCCAAATTGCTGATGTTTTGAAGGAACTTCATGATTCTCCAACAGCTGGCCATCCAGGTATTGATAGAACATACCATAAAGTAGCTCAATTATATTATTTCACAGGAATGCGGAGAAAAATCACAGATTATGTGAAAGCCTGCATCGAATGTCAACGCTATAAAGCTGCTAACTCCAAACCACAAGGTTTGCTTCAGACTCCAGTAATGAGTCAAAGAAATGAGGTGCTAGCAATAGATTTATTCGGCCCATTACCGACAGGAGAACAGGGGGAGCGTTGGATCTTGCTGGTCGAAGACACCGCAACCCGCTGGACCGAGCTATATGCTTTGAAAGAAGCTACGGCGGAAGCCTGTGCTCATGTCCTCCTGGAGGAATATTTCCTAAGGTATGGTCTGCCGCGCAGAATTGTCTCCGATAATGGAGTACAGTTCGTATCCGGGGTAATGCGACATTGCATGTCAGTTCTGAACATCAAACAAAATTTTATACCTTTATACCATCCAGAATCAAACCCTGCAGAGCGGAAAAACCGTGACCTAAAGGCCATGCTAGCACAACTCGTGGAGGAAGATCACACATCCTGGCCAAGCAAACTACCGGTAATCAGGTATGCCCTAAATAGTGCCAAGTGCCGCACAACCGGTAAGTCACCAGCGTACCTTTCCTTCGGTCGAGAGATGAGGTCTCCTACCGAAGTTGTCAATGATCTTCGTGCCATTACGGACAAAGATAACTTTGTCCCACAAATTACTCCTTATCTTAGTAAGTTTTTAAATTCCCTTTCTGCAATAAGAGAACGGGTAGAAGGACAACAAGATAAGAACAAAGAATATGCTGATGCTATACGCCGCCCATCAGACTCTTTTAAGGTAGGTGACCTTGTGATGATTAAGTCCCATTTACTCAGCAAAGGAGAGAAGAACCTGACGGCTAAATTTCATCCACGCCGGGATGGTCCGTACAGGATTGCCGCAAAGGTTAGTCCTACAACCTTTAACATCTCCAGTACTGAGAAACCAGACATTATTGTAGGGAAATATCACTCTAAAGATCTCACTCTTTACCAAGGTAACACCAATGTGGAACCCTTACCTAAACCAGTCAATCCTAAAAAGGGACGGGGACGCCCGCCTAAGACTGATAAGGCTGATAAAGTTGAACTACCAGTCCAGGAGCGGGGGCGTTCTCCAGGACTTGAGGGGGAGTGTATAGTAAACCATCGCCCAGTCCGTGAATCGCGCTGTTGCATGCCCGTGCGCTATAGATAGAGATAGCCACATGCCACATGTCGCTATCTCTCTCTCTCGGGAGTTGCGCCCGCCTAACGCGCATGCGTACTGCGTCACCCCAGCGCCAGGCGCTTGCGGCGGCCAGCACAGTCAGTCCGCCGACGACCGGGTTCTCTTAAACACGTCTCGTGGTGTGTCGCTCGCCGCGACCCCCGCGCAATCTTTTCTTTGTTAACTAACTCCTGTCTGCACTAAATGCAAACACGAACTGTTTGTAGGGATTTTTCCGAACTCATTTTCATTATAATTTTATATGTTGTAAAACTGTGTGTGTGATAGTAAAGTTTTCCATAGTTTTACCCTGGGATTTTCATTGATATTCGTAACCCACCTCATAAAATGAATTTATTCGTTTCTTTTCAAAATTAAAAAAAAAGTAAGAAAATAATTCTAGAAAACAAATAAAAAACGAAAACAGAAAATTATTGTTAGTGGCAGGATTCGATCCAGCTACTTCCAGCTACTTTCTTGAAATATTTCTTTACAAAAATATATAAAAAATATATAGAATTCTAAAAAACTAATACAAAACGAAAAAAAAATTGGAAAAAAAAGTCACATCTGGCAGGATTCGAACCCTGTACTTAAAAAAATAATCCTCGGCCTTTACCGATAGGCCAACGAATATTGCTTGTGACTGGCGAAATTTCAAATGGGATTTGTCTAAAGGTACGCAAATTCACCCCTTTTTTTGGACTGTAAGGGTTGAAATTGTGAACAACCCTTTCTTATGTGGGCAGTATATTGTATAATGAAGACACTAACCAAATTTCACGTTTATAGCTTTTATAGTTTCGGTTTTGTGATGATAAATTAGTTTACCTCCCCTTTTTTACCCCTTTAGAGGTTGAATTTCAAAAAACGCTGAAACACGCCATTGGTTATTTTTATTGAGAAGCATTCTTGCCAAGTTTCAAGTAAATCAGCGAAGATTTTAATTTTTTTTCATACAATCTTTGCCCTCAATTTCAACCCCCTTAGGGGTCTAATTTTGAAAAATCCTTTCTTATCTGAGCACTACGTATTAACATAAAACTTCGGTCCAAATTTCAAGTTTATAGCTTTTATGGTTTAGGCTGGGCGTTGATTTACCAATCACCCTTGTTCTTTTATATATATAGATAGATAGATAGATAGATATGCATTTCCCATCATCCGATTTTCTTGAAAGTTTTAGTGATTATCAATCTTCTTATTTTAAGATGACTGAAAAAATAAAATTCCCTTTTTTAATATTCTAGGTACTTTTCCAACAATTTCTGTTTTAGGGAATATTTCCAAGAACGTTTCCAGTCGACCGTTTCTCTCCATTGGAAACGGCACATCACTCAACTCAAAACAAGGTGATTAAACCAATAAGTCACATCACTAAAATTAAAAGCTACTGTGCTGCCATCTGTCATACTTTTGCTGCTGTCATGTCAGATTAATAGGTGCGGCCATGTTGGTCTGTAGTGAATAAAATCGAGTTATTTTGCTTTTAGGGAATAAAAATTGACACAATATGCCCAAATGCGACCTAAAAACGAGATACATCCCAGCAACATTCGCTTGGACTTTATTGTTGGGCACGACGTCTCTATTTTTTTATTATCCGTGAGTAATATCTGCTTTGATTGATACAAATTTACATTTTTGGTTTGACAACTTTCACACAAGATTGTAGGATTGTTTCTATTAATATCTTAAAGATGTACCTTTGCCCTGAAATACCGTGTATAGCTTAAGTCCCTTTAAGTTTAAAGCATGAGTCTCTTCACTTTGCCTTCAGTGTCCATCATTCTGTCATACTTGTTGGCTACATTGGCAATTTTGCATTGAAACTTTATGAAAATCATACGCAACGTTCAATAGATTTGTTGGACGATGAGTTACTGTCGTGATATATTTAGGTATTGTGTATTAAAAATGGTTTCGTATGTTGTTGTACTCATGACACTTTGGGGTTACCTTTGCGTCTTGTCACCTTACAAATCGTTACAAGGTGTCTTATACAATTTTTAATTAAGCTAATAGTTATTTAATTAAAGTAAGAGCGACGAACTAAACATTACTAGTACTATGTAATTGTTAAGTAATACGTTTTGTATGTTACTTGTACCTATTCGAATGCCTTGATTTTATAGGTGACAGAGGTCAGTGTTATCTTAAGGAAATGCTTCTAAGGTTTATGATATAATTTGCTTGTAGTTTCACACATACATGAAGTCTTTGTCTCTTCAGTGTGGCCGCCGAGAGAATGCCCTTTTGACAGGTTGCGAAAGTATGATATAGGAATTTATTTTCAATATTTTGAGAGGAATATGACTAAAGGATAAAGATTTTAATGACTTGAATAGAAGCCAGACATATAAGTTACTACTGAGTAACATGTTATTAACGTAAAAGTGATGCTAATAACATAAAAATTATAATTTTCCCAAGTAATTCTATGTATTTAACATGTGTTAAAAGGAAATTCTCTCAGCAGTCACTCGATAATGTATTTCATACACGCTTAAAGGAAGAATCCCATAGAGATGTCATCTGAGTGTACCTGTAAGGGACAGTCTCTTTGTAATACTACTAAATTGAAAATACACTATAATGGCTACCCTCTCACTATTAACAATCTTCATCATTTGGGTTGCTTATATCTCAAACTGGGCAAACAGAAAGATTTGCTTAGAACTCAAATTAGCCAAGCAAAAATAAGTAAAACTATGACAAAGACGAAAAATATCAAGTATCTACTTTCTTACTGAGATTTGTATAAGCTGTCTCGTTCTTTCATGGTATTATTATTAGTATGTCCAGTTTAGATATACTTGGTCTGAGCACACTTGTCACTTAATTGTGTAATATTTTACATGGCCCTGAGATTTGACACTTATTGCTGTAGAGTTAGTCATATATTATTGTCTGTTAGATTAAGGTGATATATTGTGCATTGTTTGCTGTAGGTATAGGCAGAGACTGATTGTCCACTTGTTATAATCTGTACTGTGGGGCTGAAACGGCCACTTTCGAAATGGGAATATAATCCATTTCCCATTTCCTAAATATATTTAAAAATGTACCTTCTCAATCTCAATATCTCAAAAGCCTTTTTATGCCGAATTTATTTTGGCGTGTCCTCTTGACACATAGGCTCCTCCTCCAGGTGCTTCCGGTCTCTGGAGAGCCTAACCCATAAGGGGCCTGCCACCTTCTTCAAGTCATCATCCCAAAAATGTACCTTATTCAACCAAAATTAATCTTCATGAAATTCATTTAAATGAGAATGTCTGTTCACTTTCTGTCAACAGTTTTAAGAACAGATTCTTATCTGTATCAAAATCTTTTTAAATGAGAATGTCTGTTCACTTTCTGTCAACAGTTTTAAGAACAGATTCTTATCTGTATCAAAATCTTCAAACTTCAAAATACACATGCATCAGCTTATTAAGCTGCTAGTGTGTTCAAAATAAATAAATAAATAATTCAGTACACAATGCATACATGGTTTTATTATTTATTACATATTGACTGTTAAATCATTGTTTGATAAAGTCCTGACTCATATCTCCTCATGAAGCAGTGTCAGATAACACTTGTAAGCATGTGTGAATGGATTTTGCTGTGGTTTTTATCTTGACCCAAAAAGATTGGTGTGACATAATAGCTTCAAAACTACAGTTTGCGAGCTGTAAGCTCGGCTTGGCATTTTATGTTCTTACTAGCTTTTGCCCGCGGCTTTGCCCGCGTGAATTTCCCACGGGAACAGTGCTTTTTCTCGGGATGAAAGGTACCCTATGTCCTTCATTGTACTTCTACCTATGTGTATGCAAAATTTCAGGAAGATTGGTTCAGTAGATGAAGTGTGAAGAGGTAACAAACAAACAAACTCACTTTCGCATTTATAATATTAGGTAGGATAGCATGCTGACTTTGTGAGAACAGCATTATTAGTTACATTGTCAAACTAATCAGGAGTGCTTATGTATTTTTAATTTTTTTTTAAAGTTTCATTGAGAATGTTTGAAACTCCTGGCTAGTTGATAAAATAAAATTTATTTTCAATTGCTTGTCTTATTTCCAGGTGTCAATATTACCTATACAAGTACCCATGGGTGCCAGCATATCAAGGAGTCGTCACGTTTTTTGTTTTGGCCAATTTCACACTGGCCACTTTCATGGACCCGGGGGTTATACCAAAAGGTAAGGTACTTTATTTATTTGCTGAAGAAAAAATTATATAGTCTCAATATAAAAAAAGGTTTAAAAAGGCACAAAGGTGGACTATCGCTAAAATGATATCTTTCAGCCAATCTTAGGGTGAAGGAAACAATTATGATCAAATAGATCCAATAGTAATAAGCAGAAATGTGAAAAATTTTATTTTTTTAGTATACATTTTTTTTTCTTTAACCTACAATATTTTATGTGGTAACTGAAACTACTATTCAAATAAACAGTTAATAAATAAACAGTACTATGCAACTAAGGGCAGTTATTTTTATAAACATTCCATAAACATAAATGGACAGTTGCAATTTACTGATAATGTTATCAGGATTTGGCATATCAATAATTATGTCAAACCCCTGAATTAAAAACGGATATTGAGATAAAACAAAGCTGGAATGATAACTTAAATTAACAATAAAGTATTAGCTTGGTGCATGATATCTGCAACAGGACTGAATGCTGACGCCTATGTTAAAACAAGCACTTTAATATACTCATCAGTCAATCGACTTCAATCCTAACTAATATTATAAATGCGAAAGTGAGTTTGTTTGTTACCTCTTCACGCTTTAGCTACTGAACCAATCTTCCTGAAATTTCGCATACACATAGCTGGAAGTACAGAGAAGGACATAGGGTACCTTTTCATCCCGGGAAAAAGCACTGTTCCCATGGGAAATTCACGCGGGCGAAGTCGCAGGTGAAGCTAGTTTTATATATTTTATACTAGCGTTACACTTTTATATATTTTATATTAGCGTTCCAACGGGAACGAAGTCCAGGGGCCATCCCTGGGCTTCGTTGCCGTGGGAATTTGAAAAAAAGAAAGAAAGAAAATAAATTTATTGACTAAACACAAACTGCGACAAGGTAGATACAAATTTTGGGAAATCCTCTCTCATAGTGCTCCCCTGCACTACCTAAGGAACTTACAAGCCAAATGCCAGCTTCCTACGCCCAGTAGTTTTGGCTGTGTGTTGTCTGTCAGTCACTCACTCGTTATATATTGATTGATCATCTCATCACACTTATATTGATCCCCGGTCAGGTCAAGATGGAAAATGATCTTTTTCAGATTGGCCTGGGTCTTGGATGTTTATCTATATATGTATTTGTCATAAAATATAGTATCGTTGAGTTAGTATCCCATAACACAAGTCCCGAACTTACTTTGGGGCTAACTCAATCTGTGTGATTTGTCCGTATATATTTATTTATTTATATTATGAAGAGGAAGTGTTTCTAAGTTTGTTTGTGGGGTAATCTTGAAAACTACTGAACAATAAAAAATAAAACTTTTACTAATAGAAATACTGCATTATACCCGAGTGACAATGGCTACAATTTATGTATGTATCTCCAGAGCCAAGCCGGGGCGGAGCGGTAGTCTATATATATATATATAACTCAAAGGTGACTGATTGACTGACATAGTGATCTATCAACGCACAGCGCAAACCACTGGACGGATAGGGCTGAAATTTGGCATGCAGGTAGATGTTATGACGTAGGCATCTGCTAAGAAAGGATTAACGCGAGCGAAGCCGCGGGCGCCAGCTAGTCATTAATAAATTGATAAATTGAACTTGCAGAAAAGTATTCACCTTATAAAAATTAATAAAAAGAAAGTATAGTTTTTAACATTCAAACATAATATCCATCACTACAGACTGTGTCAAATATCTCAGATGCAATCCTCCATTAGGAATCGAAGCGCGCCGGACCATGTAACCGGTCAAGTCTGACCTTTCGTTTCCCGTGTACACTCAGCCGTAATAATTAGTTTGAGGACCAATCTATCTCGAACTCGCACGTAGGGATGCCAATTGCACTATTTCACTTCGTAGACTTAGCTTCCTTTTCGATAAGGTCAATGGTTTTGCTTACTATATACGAAGAAATTAATATTATAATAGCTTTTGCCTGCTTTTGGCTTCGCCCGCGTAAATTTCCAACGGGAACAGTGCTTTTTCCCGGGATGAAATGTCTATGTCTTCTCAGTACTGCAAACTATGTGTATGCAAAATTTCAGGAAGATTTGTTTAGTAGATTAAGCGTGAAGAGGTAACAAATAAATAAACAAACCAACAACAAAAAAACTTACTTTCGCATTTATAATATTTGTTCGGTTTAGGATAGTACACCTACATACTTTTTTTCACCGGATTCATTTACTTTGCTGTAATGATAAGATATCAGGTTAATTTTCTTTTTTACATGCCATATATATATTTTTAAAACAAGCAAACAAGTATACATGCGGGTTGCCCGATGGTTAGCTCTCACCACAGTCCATAGACACCAGAAACCCTAAAAAGATCACTGATGCGTTGCCAAGTTTTTAAAAAAGCGGCAGCTCAGTCATATGTTTAAAAGCTATTAGTCAACATTGACTAAATAAACATATTAGCGAAGTGCGAACGTTTAGTTATTGAGCGTCGCGCGTCGCCCGATAAGAGATAGCACCCAGAATGTCTAAAACCAATCTAAAACAGACCACTTTGCTAATGGACTTACTGTGGCGCTAACGACCAGCTAACATACTTAGTTAATTATGCTAAGTTGTATTTAATTATAGTTTCCCCCATAAGTTATATTAAACTAGCTTTTGCCCGCGGCTTCGCCCGCGTGATTTTCCCTCGGGAACAGTGCTTTTTCCCGGGATAAAAGGTACCCTATGTCCTTCTCAGTACGTCTAACTATGTGTGTGCGAAATTTCAGAAAGATTGGTTCAGTAGATAAAGCCTGAAGAGGTAACAAACAAACAAACTCACTTTCGCATTTATAATATTAGTTAGGATTTGCGACAAGCCCGCACGAGTAGGCATTATATCTGTTGAGGCGTAAAATCGTACAAACAACCCATATTTTTGCATCTATTATTTTTATTAGATTCGAGAATTAATTAGATTATAACAATAATATTGAAATGATATTAAAATTCACTCTAATGAAAACAAAAGCACCTTGCTGATGTTAAAATCATTATTGTTTATTTTCCTCAAAATTATGGAATAATTTAATTATGGAATAATACAGGATTTTGGTTGACATATATGTACATATTGCACATTATTAATTCCACTGCTAATTTAATAAATTAATCTTAAATAGGCCATGTGTTTGACTTATTTTACCATTAAAGGATTTTGATTTTTCTAAATTTATACTAAGTTCTCCATGTTACTTGTTGAACATTTGGTCTTGTTTTAAGACAATTTTCGTAATCTTGTAAAGTAAAAGAAACATTAACATTATATAGCACAAAGTTCAAATTAACAAACTTATTTCGACTGTTGGGAAAACTGGATTAGTATTACTTTCTTAGAATTAACTCATGTCAGATCGTTAGATCAAAGTTTATAAAGCCATATAGATTGGTTTTCAAAGTGGAATGAGCTCTATTGTCGTCGTAATAGGGTGCAGATTGGATTGGAGTGTGGTGAAGGGTAATACCCCAAGTTTTAATTAGCTTATCGAATCTCCAGAGTATGTGGACTTGTTGGTGGCATGCAACACGTGTTCGAACGTCTCGTTATATGCTAACATGCCAATCCTACTTACTTATAAATGCGAAAGTTTGGATGTTTGTTACTCAGTCACGCCTGAACAACTAAACTGATCTTGATGTTTGGTACATGTATAACCAGGAGTTTACAGGGGCTATAGAAAAAATCTATATAAACTAGCCACGCTCCGGGGCTTCGCTCACTTCCCAGTATTTTTCTACCCGTATACCAAATTTCAATTTTTTCGTGATTGAGTAACAAACATCCTCACAAACATACATCCAAACTATTCAGGATTTATGCTGAAATACAGAAACTTACATACAAACATGAACCCTGAAAACATAACACTTCTTTTTTGGTCAGTCGTGCAAAAAAGGTCGCGGAAACTTAAAATTTTACAGTAGATAGAGGAAGCGAGATTTTTTTCTTTATTTTTCCATGGACTAAAGCTGATTACCGAATATTTTCAATTAATTATATGTAACACGAAAATAAAAAAAAATATAATTTCTTTCCAGCTCCACCTGACGAGGATCGAGAGGACGACTTCCGAGCGCCTCTCTACCGGAGTGTTGACATTAATGGTATCACAGTGCGCATGAAATGGTGCGTCACGTGCAAGTTCTACAGGCCGCCGCGCTGCAGCCACTGTTCTGTGTGCAATCATTGCATAGAGGTGAGAATGGAAGCAGTTATAATATTATAAATGACCTTCTAATATTATAAATGTGAAAGTTTGGATGTGAGTTTGTGACTTTGTGAGGATGTTTGTTACTCAATCACGCAAAGTCTACTGAACGGATTTCGATGAAATTTGGTATACGGGTAGAACAATACCGGGAATAGCATATAGATTACTTTTTGTCCCGAAATTCCCATAAGTTTCACCCGAGATGAACCTTTTAAGCGTTGGCAACCCTAAATTACTGTCGATGTCATCAACAAGTCTTACATTCATCATTCAAAATTAAATATGTTAATTGTGTTTCCCAAAGCACCCCCAAAATAAGGGGAATAAAGATCAAATTATGTGTGCGTTCATTCCAAAGAGGTGAGAATACAAGCCTCAGCCGTAAAAAATCATTTTCACATTCCATGATTCACCTGAGATGTAAGCGGTGGTAACCCTAGTTATCGTCGTCAACAAGTCTTACACTCGTCAACTTTTTCGCTATTCTGTACTCAATTAAATATCTTCTGTGTTTCCAAAGCACCCCAAAGTAAGGGGACTAAGGTGGGTTTAAAGGCGGAGAGACCTGTTTGTACATTAAGGAAGCAATAAATGTTTATTATTATGATTTTAATGTATGTCCAGCAATCTCTTGTAGCTGAGATGATGATGATGGTGGATTCAAGATCCTTTAAAAATAAGTCTTGTTAATTTAACAATACAAAAGAACAAGATACACACACAATGTTCATACAAAAACGTCCGTATGTGGTTGTATGGGAGAGATAAAATAACGTGTAAGAAAGTTCACTTTTTAGCTCTTATTAAGCATGCATTTAGGGGTGAAACTTGCAATGAACTTTGACCGAGCAGAGTTTTGCTTTGGACACTTTGAGCTGGGCTTTTCATTTGTTTATTATTTATTTATTTATTTTATTTATTAACTAGCTTTTGCCCGCGGCTTCGCCCGCGTGAATTTCCCACGGGAACAGTGCTTTTTCCCGGGATAAAAAGTAGCCTATGTGCTATTCCAGGTCATTATCTACCTCTGTACCAAATTTCATCGAAATCCGTCCAGTAGATTTTGCGTGATTGAGTAACAAACATCCTCACAAACTCACAAATTCACAAACTCACAAACTCACATCCAAACTTTCGCATTTATAATATTAGTATGGATTTTTGTACACAACTAATACATAGGTAGGAAACTTAAAACATAGGAAAACTAAGTACAAAGGTTCTACTTATTTCTATTTATGTTACATCAATAATATATATATGTTAATGTTTAAAATTATTAGGTGTCAATCAAATATTTTCACCATGATACAAGGTTCAATATGCTATGCGAATATAGCTGCTATTTATTAAATTAAAAACAATGTTTCTAAATTTGCAGACATTTGACCACCACTGCCCGTGGGTAAACAACTGCATCGGGCGTCGCAACTACAGATTCTTCTTCTTCTTCCTCATATCGCTGAGTATACACATGCTTAGTATATTCGGCTTCAGTTTATACTACATCATGAATATCAACAAGACTTTGACGCAAGTGGAGCCTATTTTGTCGTATCCTTTATAAATATTTCACTAATTAATTTTTATTTACACAGTTCCTTTTGAATAATCAACAAAGTATCAAGGTGATTGGAAGAGATTTCTCTGTATTATTAGGCAGTTTTCTTAAACTAATATTTATTGATTTTCTGCTTTTGACAATACTAAAACTTCTTCCTTATGATTTATCTATGTGGAAAGCAAACAGAACTATTTACCCTGTTTTCTCAGCTAAATTTTAGTCAGAAAGTCTATGCGAATATCGCTGGCGGACACTAAATCCAGAAGGATAGCGAGAGGTAAACTTATTACTTGTACAGTTTCATTGTATACTTTATATTCAATCTAACATTATGTGTTCGTTCACACGAACGAAAAGACAAATTATTTCACATCTATTATAGTATCTTACTGTTTAGGATTGTTTAGTTTTTCTGCCTAGCCGAGACTTAAGTCATTTTTAGGGTTCCGTACGAAAATGAAAAAACGAAATCCTTATAGAATCACTCGTGCGTCTGTCTGTCTGTCACAGCCAATTTGCTCCGAATCTACTGGACCAGATTAAATTTGGTAGGATGGCGTAATCCTGTGACCCAAACACAGATGTGCAAAGTAAATAAATACTTATTTTTTAAAGTAAGGGTCATTTTCGGTCAAATTCATTTTTAGGTGGCGGTACAAATTAAAAAAAAAAAAAACATAATTCCTATAGATTACAGGAAATCCTATAAGAATTGGCATTGTACGGAACCCTCTCCACGCGAGTTTGACTCGCACTTGGCCGGTTTTTGTGACATTTTTTTACTATAACGATTGTATCCTTAACCATCCTCCCAGAATGGTAATAATGGGCATCATTGGCTTACTAGCCATCCCCATCTTCGGACTGACGGGGTTTCACATGGTTTTGGTGTCGCGTGGGCGCACCACCAACGAGCAGGTAAAAAAAAAATATATTTTGAAAATATATTTGTTACATTTTTTGCTTTAACTGTTTTTATGTAGCCTATGGGTAGGCAAAAGTTTGTGAGTAATGATTGAAGGACCAAAAAAAGTGTAGTCTATCAGAAATGAGGCCTTCACACTTTGCACTTTTTTCACATCCCGCGTTTCATTTCCCGCGGCTTCGACCGCGTGAATTTCCCACGGGAACAGTTCTTTTTCCCTAGATGAAAGGTACCATATGTCCTTCTCAGTACTTCTTACAGTAGTAACACTTCTTCTTGCAGTAGTAGTGTTGGGAGATGCCGTGAAAACAGAGTTAGGTGGGGTTTCTCGGCTAATAATTTGTGTGATTGCGGAGCTGTTCAGTCCATGGCCAATCTCCTATCATGCCCCAACTGCCCTTGGTCAATAGAGGATCTTAATGACGCCAACGATAGGGTTAAAATTGCCACATTCTGGTCCAAAACTATATAATTATAGCCATTTCGACTCGATAAGAAGAAGTACTTCTAACTATGTGTATGCGAAATTTTAGGAAGATTGGTTCAGTAGATAAAGCGTAAGGTAACAAACAAACAAATAAACAAACTCACTTTCGCATTTATAATATTAGTTAGGATCAGGGCTTGAAACCGGTTAATAAAAAACCTAAAAAATAAATGTTTTGACCTGGTTACGCAGTAACGCTCGGGCCATTACGATCGGAGTGAAAACCCTTTTGAATCGGTCTCGCGAGCGGAAATTACCTGGTTAAGGTGAAAGCCAAGCTTTGGCTGTCCATACATTTTGTTCTACAGCAATGCTCTAAACTTCGTTAATGATTCTCATAATAAAATCGAATTTCCAATTCTTATGAAGTAATTGTGCTCTCATGTTGAATTTAACATAATAATGTATAATAATTTACGAGAAAAACGGCATTTAAAATACGACAAAAATTGAGATTCTTGTTGATGTGTGCGTAATATTTTGTGACATTTAGGGGCGACGTCTAGCAGATTTATTACAAACTACTGACTATAATCGGGCCGAAACCTAAACTCCCGTATGGCAGGTGTCATCAGGGTCAAGCCCATGAAGTTCCAAATTTTTTGAATTTTAAATCTATGCGTGGAAATGTAGTACTTGAACTTCCGGCTTGCCCGTTTAGAGAGTTCCATTGCATCCGGCTACAATAAATCGATAGTGAAAATAATAAAATTAGCGATACATTGTTTAATTTTTCGATTTATTTAATAAGGTTTGTTATTGATTTTTAAATGCTGAATATAACAATTATTGCACCTTAAAATTCAAAGAAATCATCATTATGGCAATACAAAAAAATAGAAAGAGGGACAAGAATTCACGCAATCGTATCGAATCGTAACTTAAGAGTAGATAACATTATTCACTATAAATTTATTATCCATGTTAGTGACAATGACAGCTACTTTGGTGGTTCAGACTTCTTATTAATAAAAATATTTATTTTATTTGGATTTTTTATTTTTACGTGAAATCAAATAATCGTAGCGAATCTAGTTTAGGTACATCACTATTATTGTCAAACTGACATACGTCATACGGGAGTTTAGGTTTCGGCCCGATTATACTACTATTTATATAAAAGCACTTTGAGACCTAAATGCATGCTACCTCGATGTTGCTTGCCTTGACAGCGCCATCGGCTGTACGTGAAAAACAAAAGAAAATCATGAAATGCTAAAAAATTATAAAATAGCAAGTTTCAATATTAAATACAATTTAGGGTTCAATATACTTATTTTTATGAAAGATTTTTTATGGTGAAATTTAAATTTGATTACTGGGACTTTTGGATATCAAGACAGGCTATCTAAATATGACATCTGGACATCACCTGTACATCTGGATGTGATGTCCTGGACTTTATGTCCTGCTGTCCAGGTTTTCGTATCCACATGACCAGACTCCCACGTCTTCAAATTTATATGTGCAGGTGATGTCTTCAGCTCCACATTTTCAGATCTTCATTTCCATATGTTCAGGTGATCATCTCCTGAAGCTTTGGTCTTCATATTCAGCTGTCCAGCATTTCATATGCACATGACCAGACACCCAGGTCTTCACATCCAGATGTCAAGATGTCATATTCAGATATCCCTGCCTTCATATTCAAAAGTCCCAGTTATCAAATTTAAATTTCACCATAAAAAAATCTTTCATAAAAATACGTACTGAACCCTAGATTTAATATATTACAACAAGCTTGCCATTACGTATATGACTGGACTGGAATATTTGTGCGAATTCATCTCAGGCATTCATCGATACGTTGTTGCCGATCTGTGCGAGGTGTAAGATGGCAACGTTGCTTTTTTTTACCCAAAAAGATAATTCTTTTTACAATCATAAGTTTCGTTCTGAAACTTAAACAATTTAATTTTGAAAATACTTTTATCAAAAGACATTATAGTAGGTAGATATTATACACGTAGGTATTCATTTACAAAAAATAAACTATAGGAATATGTGCATACATTTATATTTAGTTTCAAAGAAAACAAATATTACTGATTAATTATTTTTTAGTTTGCATTTCACAACATGTTTTCTGAACGTCTAATTTAATCCTAGAACTTCTAGGGCACGAAGTATCGATACTTTGAATTATCGATAAAGTCGAGGTGGGCTCGACCTCCGTGATTTATATTAATTTTTTTTTTCCGATTTTATTTAAATATTAAATATATTTCATTGAAAGTGTGATTATGTATTGACCGTTGACAGTGCTGAATCTAATCGATCAGATTCGGATAAGTATTAACAAATTATCAATTAAAATGTAAATAAGGTACCTGTGTATTACTTTTTCACTTTATGCATAAAATACGCATTTATTATTTGCAGATTTATTTTTACACGACTGACCATAAAAGGAGTGTTATGTTTTCAGGGTTCATGAATGTATGTAAGTCTGTATGTAAGTTTCTTTATTCCACCATAAGTCCTGAATGGCTTAACAGATTTTGATGTGAGAGGTATTTTTAGATTCCTTGCATTCCTCCGAGTGACATAGGCTATATGACGTCATCATAAAAACAAAATGGCGGATTATATATTTTTGTGGGGCAATGGAACAGACTGGGATAGAGTTTTTATCCTGCAGAAAAGATTGATGCGAATAATAGCCAACATAAAACCAAGAGACAGTTGCAAACCTTATTTCAAAAAACACAAAATTCTTACTCTGCCATGCATCTATATCCTAGAAGTGTGCAAATTTGTTCGGAAATATCCAGAATTTTACAAAAAACGAAAAGAGATAGTAACAAAATATACATCCAGATATCCAAATAGGCTAGAACTGCCTCAATCGCGTCTCCGGCTCCATTCATCTAGCCCTCTGGTCATGTCCATAAAGCTCTACAACCAACTTCCAAACGCCATCAAGGATATAGAAGACACTAAAACATTCCTACAACGCCTTAAAGAACTATTGACTAATAAATGCTACTACACAATCAATGAATATTTTGAGGACAAATTTACACCTTAAAGGCAAAAGAAAATATTACAAATCAATCAATCAATATTTATTTGCAAGAATAATAGGTTATACTTAATTTAAAATCATGACATGCATTAACTTATTTTACTATTATTATTATTTTTTATTTTATTTAAATTGTGACAAATTATTATTAAATTGACAAACTTTTAAAGAGACATATGTCGAAATAAATACAAAAATATACTTACCTCAATTATTATAATAAAAAGTAGGTACTAAATAGAATAAAATTGAAAATATTTAACACACAACAATAAGTATTTACTGGTAATATAGCATAAAAAAGGAACTTGGCAAAATATACAGCCCTCTCCCATTGCAGCGCCCGTCAGGGTCCTTAATTGTTACTATTTATAAGCAAAGACCTACATACATTAAGGAAGCAATAAACGATTTGACTTTGACTTTGACTTTGACTATATGCGATATATAGCAGACCAAAAAACAATAAAATTTGATCAATCTTATCGAGTGGGGTATCAAATTGAAGGGCTTTAAAAGGCGATTTGAAAAATGTATATTACTTATATGTTTGTATATAGGTATATTTTTTGAGTAAAAACTTGTCAGTCGTGTTTTTTATTTTTAATAATTAGCTTGTTGCATATTTAAAAACGATATTAATTTATATCAACAATAAAAGATATCGATATTCGTCGTGGTATCGATGTAAGTCTACACTATATACATATCTATCTACTAGCGTTGCAGGACTATCGATAGTATTGACACGTGTCAAATGTCAATACTGTGGCAGGAAATGCACAGCACAAGTGTTTCTTTATACACTAATTCTGTAATACAAAAACAAAAACTGTAACACAGGTTTGTCGTGATGAAGAATTTACCATCACCATCCATCATTCCAAGCAATGAAGGAGTCATCATGAATAATGACTACAATATTTAACAATTTATGTTGGAAAGGAATAACTATACCTAATCTTTTGTTTTCTTTAATAAAAAAAAGTTCGGAAAATTACTAAAAATAAAAGTCAACAATATTACTATTTCGTTTTATTTAAAAAAATATAATTCTAGTCATACGAGTACAATTCAATAGAACATTATGACCATAACGTCTGCGGTGCTGCTTGCTGATTGATTTTTGAAAATGGATGTTCGAACTATTGCTAGATTTGTGTTGGGAATCTAAGTGGTGAAATCCAAACTGCTGAAACTATTGGTAGATAGGTATTTAAATTACAGTTTCTTATTACTAATTATGATTTTGCACTACTGAACTAGTGCCTCTCCATTACTGAAGGTTGGCCGTCAGATTCGCAAACTCTTCTCTGTTCGTCGCTAAGCGAAACAGCTCCTCAACCGTGGTGACTCTGGTCCACTCACATATGTTTCTCAGCCATGATTTTTTGCGTCTTCCAACACATCTCTTGCCTTCTATTTTTCCCATAAGTTGAAGCAGCTGATATCTGTTGTGTCGCAAAACGTGTCCCAAATATTCAACTTTGCGCTTTTTGACAGTTTGCAACAAAAGTCTAGACATTGCAACGCGCTGGAGGACTTTTTCGTTGCTGAGTCCAATTGATACGAACTTGAACTACATAGGTACCTATATTAATTCTCATAAATATATTTTTTTTGCTTTCTTACAAAATATGACAATGACAAGAAGAAATTATAGGTTATTTTTCGCTCTTTGTATTTTTTAAATTTCTTTTTCTTTTTTCTTATGCTGCCAGCCAGTCCGATTGGCATTATTGTAGTTAGACACTCTTTTGAAATAAGTGCCATCTAGTAGCGTATTTTTAAATTTATAACAATGCTTTGCGCTATATTTAATGTCATTTTGAAAGCTCTCGTCGTAGTGTGAGTGAGTGTAGAGATACGAAGATTCATGGCAGATTCTATTCTAAAGCTTTTTTTTCATTATGTTGACTGAAATATAATCGTAGGCCATAAAATAAATAAAATAGTATGTTTACCGCTCGCCAATTCAAAATGTTTGCCTATAAGTACTGCAACAACGCAACAAAAAAAATAAAACGGAAAATGTTGCTATCAACGCCATCCAGCGGAAATTGTTCAATGAAC
The DNA here is from genome assembly GCA_018467065.1 of Ephestia elutella. Taxonomy (NCBI): domain Eukaryota; kingdom Metazoa; phylum Arthropoda; class Insecta; order Lepidoptera; family Pyralidae; genus Ephestia; species Ephestia elutella. Next base: position 3,224,737 of record CM031571.1, read on the forward strand.
AGCCCTTCGCTTTATCCTTAATCCCGCGCGGGCGAGTGACAAGGACGGGTATATCGCTCAGCGTTTTATCTCACTTACGCATTTGCAAGTCTCAACGTGTAGATCGGTTAGATTTATATCGAGCGAGAGTGAGAAATAATCATAGTTAGAGCGAGATAGAACACGATCGTCGAAAAGAGCGAAATGTTTTGGGTCTTTCCGGTATTTTGAACAGGAACTGAAATGATATCGCGCTTTGAACATAACCAGAAATAATACATGGTTTTGCCAAATACTATATAAACTCTAGCGAGTTAATACGCGCAGCTCCGGCTAGAAATTGGCAACTTATGCGACACTAGCGCCTCTTCCTGGACGAAGCGGTTGTTTGATGAAACTGTTAAATTTCGCGAATTTATTTTGTTGTAACACAGTGTATTTCACAAATTTAAATGGAATTACACATATATAACATACTTGTATTTTTTAAATATTAAAGGACCAACATATAACATGTTAAAATGCAAATAAACTGTGTTAGGTCACCTCCTGCCACCAGATGGCTAGTTGCCAAACCAATGTATGGGAAATGTCAAGAGCTGTGCGTATTAACTCTCTAGAGTTTATATAGTATTTGGTTTTGCTCAACCATAACTGATTTAAAACGCTCTTTTTTAAAATGTATGGCGCATCGAGTGAGCTGGTTTAGAATTTTAACCAGGTTAGCAAGCCCTGGTTAGGATTATTTTAAGCTGAAAACTACTAGCCATACCATCCAGTAGTTCACCTCCCAACTAGAGTCGCGTTGAGAAAATAGTGAGTTTCCGTTGGCGGCTGGCCTAGCCCCGCCCCTTGGCCAATAAGGTCGCAGCCATTCAAGTCAGCCATTTTAAGTTATACTTTCTAATATTCAAGTCGGCCATTTACTTTATTGGATCTATGGATTTTGACGGCATTCAAGATTGTTTATTTACGATTTACTTTTTTTTTCAGGTGACTGGAAAGTTCACCGGCGGTTACAACCCCTTCTCAAAGGGTTGTTGGCATAATTGTTGTTATACGCAGTTCGGGCCGCAGTATCCTAGGTAAGTCTTTGAAATTGTACATTTTTACTTACGGTGGATTGGACCAAACTAGAGTCAATTTTGAGCTAAAAACTACAATTAAAAACAAGTTACCTTACGCCGCATGCGTCATCAATTGAGACTCTCTGCTAGAGTATATAAAGATCTTTTTTCTACGCAAACATGACTAGTGATTTATATCTATAACTGTACAGTGCATGCATGCATTTGAGAGAGTAACTTATTTACAAAATACATATTTTTTATTAATTTACTAGCCGCGCCTTGGGGCTTCGCTCCTGTGGGAATTTCGGGATAAAAAGTACCCTATATGCTATTCCCGGTATTTTTCTACCCGTATACCAAATTTCATCGAAATCCGTCCAGTAGATTTTACGTGATTGAGTAACAAACATCCTCTCAAACTCACATCCAAACTTTCGCATTCATAATATTAGTAGGATGGCTCAATATACCTATATGTTTTGATCCACAGTTCGATCAACCCAGAAAAGTATATATACGTTGAAGAAATCAGTTGAACGATCGCTATACAGGATTAAATGCATGTGAAATGTTAGTATAAGTACATACATTTTCATATAATTTCATCCTTTATAGCGAATCGTTTTAGTCTTAGCGTAGAAGATCACTGTTCATTTTTTAATAATTTTAGTTTGAGTACTTTGATCCGTATTTTATTTAGCAGTAGGGAATATTATACATAGCTTGACGTAGATGGCGGCACGAGCACATGCAGTAAATAAACTATCCGTTGCCATGATGTACAATTCAGTGTTATTTGTCATGCTTTGATGCACGTTTCTTGTACATACAATGGCTATAATGGTATGTAGTAATAGAGGACCGGCCAAGGTATGAGGATTGTTAAAAATATGTAATTTTATGATAGAATAAATATAACTAAACACATTTTGCGACTTTTCAGCACGAGTTTATTCTCCTGAGCGGATTTATTAGAGTTCAAACTTTTAGGGAAAGTTCATTTTCTACGCGTGACGTCATATGAATGCACGATTAGTTAGGGGCGTTTTGGTATCGCCCAAACATCGCTTAAAAATGTGAATTGTTTTTTGCTATATATTGGGAAATACTTTGGTTATGGAAGTGATTCTTTTACGGATAATTCTATTAATGTGAGATATTTCAAATAAGCGTCAAAAAAAAAGTTGTCCGGTCCCCTATTGCAGTGCAACAATTTACTATGTACAATTGCAAGCATCTATTGTTTAGATCATGCAAATATTTACTTGCTTCAATTTAATTGTATGCAACAGGCAAGAAACTTGCACTGTCTGCTCCTTCATGACTGAGGGTCATTATATGGAATGAAACACAAACAACGACTATCTTGGCAATGTTCATGGAGTGGTATGCCATTGCCTTCTCCATTTCACACATTAGCTGATAATCATCAACCAGAATGCAGGTTCCTTCACCGGAAGCAAGTGGTGGTCGATAAAATCTACCATACATGAATTAGATTGGTATACAAACTCGTGTAGCATGGAGGGGATTTAAACCTTTGCAGCCACAGGCGGGCTCTACTACCGCTTCACCGTCCGTTTGCACCGTCTAAATGGGCCTTATATGTTTATTTTCACAGCCTAGTGCGGCCATCGAAGTACATATACCGCGGTGGCAAGAAACACCGCTCGCTGCCGCCCGGTGCGCAGTCCGCGTCGGCCATCAGTACGATCGCGGACGCGGCGCAGGTAAAGACGTACACGGCCGACAACGGCGCGCCGCACCGCCCGGCCGGTGCGCACGCGCACTATAACAAGGTGAGGGCCAGACGCTTGCGCTGTGTGTGTGACGGGGACATTTGTTTTTTTTTTTCCAATTTATTTCTTTTCAAAAGATAACAATTAGGTTTTGCTCTTAGTACGGCTCCTAACAAAAATCGATTTTATGGTCCCATCCGGAAGAAAGCATGAAACTTGGCATGAATATAGCTTTCATATATGTAATTTAATATTGATATAGAAACACTTTGAGAAATGAATGTTTCAACAGAATAGGCAGGAGTTCTTCGCTTGTAGAGTGCGGGGTCTACTCAACATAATATAAATTTTGTGCATTTTTCATGTAATCTTTACCTATTTTGACCTATTTAGGGTTGTATTTAAAAAAAAATATATTAACAAAGTTCGACTCGAGCTGTTATCATTATCCATGTCAATTTTCATCGGTTCAGTTCGTTCAGCAGACATGCAGACTGTCGCACTTATAATATTACTAGCTTTTGCCCGGGGCTTCACCCGCGTGAAATTCCCACGGGAACAGTGCTTTTTTCCGGGATGAAAGGTACCCTATGTCCTTCTCCGTACTTCTAACTATGTGTATGCGAAATTTCAGGAAGATTGGTTCAGTAGATAAAGCGTGAAGAGGTAACAAACAAACAAACTCACTTTCGCATTTATAATATTAGTTAGGGTTAGGATTGCTGTCTAGGTTGCAGCAGTAAAAACATCCATTAAGTCTGGTATAGACTTATTATCTCTTTTCTTGTGCTTTTTTGTAATATTATAAAAAAAACAAGTGTCCCCTAAATCACTAAGCTAATTTGTTTATCTAATAAAATAGACGAAAGCATTGTTCATACATGCCTCCGTTTATACTTTGTATTACATTTTGCTATAATTTCTTCTGTTTTGTGTCTAGCAATAAAAATAATTGCCCTTTTTACTCTTTACACCAGCGTAAAGATTAAAAAGGGCAAATTTTTTTATTGCCCACTGGTGTGATAACTCCCCAGTTATATTTTTTATTTTTGAAAATTTTGCGCATTGATTTTTCATATATACATCACCATCTATAATAGTGTCAAGATAGATAGTTCATTATGCTTAAACCAGATTGCGCTATGACGGACTGAATCGCGAAGATACATATTATGTATTTTATATAAATATAGTTTTAACTGTGTAATCCATACTAATATTATAAATGCGAAAGTTTGGATGTGAGTTTGTGAATTTGTGAGTTTGTGAGGATGTTTGTTACTCAATCACGCAAAATCTACTGGACGGATTTCGATGAAATTTGGTACAGAGGTAGATAATGACCTGGAATAGCACATAGGCTACTTTTTATCCCGGGAAAAAGCACTGTTCCCGTGGGGAAATTCACGCGGGCGAAGCCGCGGGCAAAAGCTAGTATAAATATAGTTTTAACTGTGTAACAAGTTCATTCGTTTTAGTTCCATAGATATACGCCGACACAACATGTATGTAGTATATAGCAATTCAACGTAGCTACTCGATTAGATATAGCAAGCCATATTCTACCAACTTTTTCTATAAATAAAGTAAAAAATCGCTTGACCAACATCCTTCATACGCAGTAGATCTATCATTTAGTTATCACGCTTTTAGAGCAAACGAGTACATACCTTCAATTCACGGCCATAAGTTCTATTTTTGCACGGGCACTGTTATGTACTTATGTGAATTGAAGACATGGATGTGTCTGGCTCTCTAACTTTCAATTTCTATATACGATTTCAGGTTACATAAATATTTTGAATATTTTTTAAATTAAATACACTAATAGAAATGTTTTAATATCCACTATAGTGATAGATATTAATTTTTATTCACGTATTAACTAGTCTAATTAATCTAGCATGATATTTTCAATTTACACAAAATAACACCATTTATTTAATTAATGAATGCATCTTATAAATTAACACCAAAATTAAAACAAAACTCTGGGTTGATTAGAATCAAAGTGCGCAAATTAAATTGATAGATTTCGAAGAATTACACGATTGACGTTACTATAATTGTCTTTCAAGTATACATAGGGCGCACTGTAAGTTTCCGGAACTGGCCACTTACATAAACAATATTTAAAAATTTATTGCAACATTTGAAAATAGAACTCTTTGGCTGTAGAATGCAGTTTGTTTCATCTGACTGTCTTTTGTTTTTACCTTGTGGCGCCATTTCAAAATATGTGTGTCTGCATCAACATGGATTTAACTCGGGAAAATTTTCGTAGTATGATTTTCTACGATTTTAAGTGTAATTTGACAGCTCAACAGAGCATCGCTCGGCTTGAAACAGCTTTTGGCAATGAAGCACCATGCAAGACAACTGTTTATAGCTGGTTTGCAGAATTCAAGCGTGGTCGTATCAATCTCAGTGACGAATCTCGCGATGGTCGGCCGTCCACCGCTGTGACCAACAAAAACATCAATGCTGTGCGCCGTATGATTGAAACAGACAAGCATGTGACCTACCATGAAATTCGCGCATCCTTAGAAATAGGCATGAGTCAAATACAATTAATCCTACACAAACATTTGGGTGTGAGAAAGCTGTGCTCGCGGTGGATCCCACACAACTTGACCGAGGCTCAAAAACGGACCGCGTCACTTGGTGCAGTGCCATGCTTACCAGATTCAACGAAGGTGCGTCAAATTTGGTGTGGGACATAGTAACAGGTGACGAAACATGGATTTATTGCTACGATCCCAAAACAAAGCAGCAATCGAGCGTATGGGTCTTTCAAGATGAGCCGAATCCAACCAAAGTGGCGCGCGTGAAAAGTGCATCTAAGCGGATGATTGCTTCTTTTTTTAATAAAACTGGACACGTGGCTACTGTTGCTTTAGAGAATCGTCGTACAGTGAATAGTGACTGGTACACGACCATTTGTTTGCCGGAAGTTATTGACGAACTCCGTAAAAATAACCGTAAACGCCGTATCATCCTGCACCACGACAATGCTAGTTCTCACACGGCCAGACAGACAAATGACTTTTTGAAGGCGAAAAAATGTAGAACTCATGAGTCATCCTGCATACAGTCCCGACCTGGCACCTTGTGACTTTTTTCTGTTCCCAAAAATTAAGAACCAATTACGCGGTCAACGATTTTCATCACCAGAAGAGGCTGTCGAGGAGTATGAAAAACACGTTTCAGAGGTCACCACAGAGGAGTGGCACAAAAGTTTTCAAAACTGGTTTCATCGAATGAAATAGTGAATAGACGCCAAGGGAGATTATTTTGAAAAACAATAAATTAATTTTGTACCTATAATAGTATTTTTTCATATTCATTCCGGAAACTTATAGTGCGCCCCACGTATGATCGTTCGAACGAAATGGCCGTTTAGGGATGTGACCGTTCAAGGAATGTAGCCGTTCAGGGGAAATGAACGTTCAAACCCTAATTCACTGCTTTATTTTAATTTTAATCTAGTTCAACTTCCAAATATGAAAGTGCGAAAGATTTACTTCTTTTTTCAATTGAAACAATTCAATATAAGGGCTGCCAAAAATTGATGGACGGGTATATAATTTAAATAATATTATTTTTCTATAATTTTCCGAATTTAGGGACATAATTTGATTAAAACTATCGTGAGAAGTAGTCATTATGATATTAAATACGAATACTCGCGCATGTTGTTAGCCGGAAACGCCGATTAGTTTCGACTTTATACGGAAGTCATTTTTAAGGCGAGTTTGGACCGTTTTTCCGGCGGCGTGAGCGCACGCGTGGCGTCTTGGGGCTTTCACTGTGCTGTGTTTCAAACTTTCAAATTTCGTAAGAAGTTGATCTATTATTCGATGCTGAATGAGATATGTTGTAAATTAAAACCTAGGATGCCACATGGTAACATAAAACAAAAGATAATCAATCTCTAAAAAGAACGTGTCTCATGATCCCGGCGGCTGATATCCCACGCAGACCGCTGCTCCAATCACAGCACGCCGCTAGTGACGTGCCGTGTTTATAGATATGGGCAATCTTCTCGTCTAACGCTATTTAATTCACCGAGTGCGGTGTAGTGCCATCAGTTTGGTTAAAACGGTTGCGGCTAGGCTGGACGTGGACAGTGCTGTCTCTCAGCACTGGACTCTCGTCCACCTAGTCAAAGACGCCAAACCATCAATTTTTAACGAAGATAAATTACTAGCATAGTAATAAGTTGTCTATGTTACTAACACTATGGGTTCTGCCTGAAATAAAGGAATTTTATTTTATTTTTTATTAAAAAATTAACCTCCATGGGGTTCACGAATAAGCATAGGCACACTAGGTTTAGTATACCATCGCCCACAGCTGTCCCCGGGCCGCGAGGAGCCCGGCGACATGGAAGGCCCTGGCGCGTCCGTGAACACTTTATCTACTGAACCAATCTTCCTGGAATTTCGCATTCACATAGCTGGAAGTACGGAGAAGGACATACCTTTCATCCCGGGAAAAAGCACTGTTTCCGTGGGAAATTGATGCGAGCGAAAGCTAGTTTATTAAATAAAGATAAACCTCCATGGGGTTGACACAAGCATAGGCACACTAGGTGTAGTATACCATCACCCACAGCTGTCCCCGGGCCGCGAGGAGCCCGGCGACATGGAAGGCCCGGGCGCGTCCGTGAGCGCGGACTGCGAGCCCACGCCGCCGCTGGCGCAGCGCCGGGGCTCCGCCGCCAACCTGTTCCCGCCAGCGGAGCCCCACCACCATCTGCCGCCGCGGCCCAACTATCCGAGGCTGAGTCCGCTCTCCAGGAACACAAGGTTCGTTCGGTGTTGTTGTTCAATTTGATTAATAGTCTATTCGAATAGGGGACCGGCCAAGGTATGCGAATTGTTAAAAATATGTAATTTTATGATAGAATACATATAATTAAACACATTTTACGACTTTTCAGGAAGAGTTAATTCTCCTGAGCTAATTTATTAGAGCTTAAACTTTTTGGGAAAGTCCATTTTCTATGCGTGACGTCATATTTATTAGGGGGCGTTTTGGTATCCTCCAAACATGCCTAAAAACGTGAATTGTTTTTCGTAATATCTTGCGGAATACTTTAGTTATTGATGTGATTTTTTTACTGATGATTCTTTTATTGTGAGATATTTCAAAGAAGCATCCAAAAAAAAGTGGTCCAGTCCCCTATTGTAGGTCAAGTCAACTCCCTGCCTGCGTCTGTGTTTCCATACATACAACCTGACTCTCTTCAAAACCAGAGTGAATAGGCTGCTTCTGGGTAAGCTCGCGACAACGTAGACCTCCTATGTCCGCGGGCAAGATTGTGGTCAAGAGCAAACCCATCTTTAATAAAAATAAAGTGCCTTTATTGATACTGATCGAGTATGTTGTAGATAAAATTGGTGTCAGATTTTTCTCAAGATCGACCCGGGTGTTGGATATTTATCTATATATGTATTTGTTATAAAATATTGTATCGTTGAGTTAGTATCGCAACACAAGTCTCGAACTTACTTTGTGGCTAACTCAATCTGTATGATTTGTCCGTATATATTTATTATTTACTTATAAAAATGAGTAATAAAATAAACTGTCAACTCCAGTCACACGGGCAACTCGGTCCCGACCGGGTACCGGGTAGTCATCGAGCCGTTGCGCTACGACTCGGGCTCCAACGGCGCCCGGCCCTCGCCCACAATGCAGCAAAGGATCAAGGCACTCGGTGTGCCCACACCTTTGGCCGTCAGCAGTCCTGTCAGGAGGTATGTTTGGACGAGTATACATGAGTTGCAGCGGACACTGAAAGATTACAGATTTGGGTTTTTGTAAAAATTAAATATAATAATAAAATTATACCTTGTGAAGGCTATTCACAAGGTAGAACGAACTTAACACCTCCTTGATGAAAATGAATAAAGAATGGTCAAAGAAATCTTTGGATGAAAATTAATAAATGGTAAAAAAAATTTAGGTTGTTTTGAAGGGTATCTCTCTATTAGGGTATGAAAAAATCTCAAGAGAAGTAATGTCCGGTGATGCTGTGTTCATAGAGCCATATGGGTACTATTTAGTTTCATTTAAAATCTGTTCAGTTTATTTACTAAATCAATGACTCCTGTAAAAAAAAATTGTTTGATTATTATTAACTTTTTTTTTGACCTTTTGTCAAAACCACCATTAATATATTATATGTAATTCGCCCAATATTACTTCTTACTGAGTAGTCACGATGTAATCTTTCAGTTTCCGCATATTTTCCTTGAATTGTTCAAAATAATGTCAAATAATGTTAGTAAATGTTGGGTGTTACACTTCTCAACTTGACACTCTGCTTACATGTTATTAGATCAAAATTTATAAAGGACAATTGGCGATAGATCAAAAGAAGATTATTCCAATGTGTATAGGTATTTATATTGATTTCCCATCGTATCATGGCCTGTTCCCATCATGACTAACAAAAAGACTACCAAACTACCAATTGTCCCCCTACCTACACCGAAATGCATTGCTTTTATGTTTTTCTTTTAACTGGAGTGTTTATTTGCATGTAAAATGGTTTGCGTACTCACAATGTTTAGCAGTGACTCCAGGAACACTACGTGTCGAATTTTATGTCATTGTTGTATAATTTTAGCTTCATGAATGTTACCAAGATTTGCTTACCATTTTCGTATGTTTCTCATATCCGTCGATAACTTTAAAATGTTGTGGATGTGATCTGTTATAGATTTTATTTACGCAAAGGGATAACGTAGAAGTCTGACCAATAAAATAATATTGATTAGAATTTTACTTGCGGTAAGTTAACGTTCAAAGTGGGTAAATCTATAGTAACATTTACCGAGGTTGTGTAGGTCTCTGTAACTAAAATACCAAATCAAGTAACACAGATAGCGCCTTAAAACTGAGCATTGTTATAGTACAACCAGTTTTGTCTTTTCATCCGCACTGGCCAAGTATCTCAGTTTCATTGCGTTATCATTCAGAACTAATGGTTAACTAAATGTCTTTCCTTCTACCCTTTTTCCTACTTCCGAATCGTCTAAGTCTTTTCAGACAGCATCCCTTGTCGGTCGCATAAACGTCAGTTCTAACCAGATTTAATCCTTTTTACACATTGCTTGTCCATACCCTGTTGTACAAACGTAGACATTATGACATGTTTCATATACAAGCACCAGTGAATATATACTTCAGCACAGACTTACTATACACTGGGATACAATTTAATGTAACCCAACATATACCATACGCATATGTTCGGTACTAGGATAATGTCTACTTTTGCTAAGCATCTTCATCTGAAATACTAGTTATTTGACACCGACGAGGGACGCCGTTCTTCAGTACGACCACAGATAAAAAGAGGCTTAGTAAGGAATCATAACTACAAAGATCCCAAATACGTAGATTTGTTCTAGGGATATCATCAAATCTTCATTAAAATTGTACATTAATAAGTTTAAATAAATATTACTGAATTGTTACAGTATTGCTTTTTTTGATCAAATTTTGGAAGAGAAATCAATAAATTGCTTATAATTTTACATGAAATTGAATAAATTGTAATAAATACCTGGCTTCTTTCGTTTATTAGATGACTTATTTATAATGGGAAAAAATCCTTTTGAGTTTTCAAATCAATCCCTCGAATTTAAAGTTTCTGTATTGTATTCTAGTTATGGCTTATTATTTGTCGTCGTACTGTCCTCATAATTCAAAATATAAAATGTGAACGTTTACCGCTTACCACGCGGCAGGTGGACCTAACGCATAGAGCCGACGTGTCGACGGTAACTCGTAATGTTTGGTTTTTGTGTGTTTGTTGTGACATGCCATGAATTGGTGGAATTTTTTATCGCTCGATAATAATTGTAAAAAGCTTTCTAATCTGCTTTGAAATTGCCAGCTTGAAAGTGTTTTTATGCCATGTTTTATTAACTCGCTTTGTAAGCACTTCGGGGGGACTTTCCGATATAAAATATAGTTCTGGTTACCGCCTTGCTTTTGTTAAAAACAGTGGCAATAATGGACGTGTAAAATAATTCGAGGGTCAGAATTCAGAATTTTATTTAAGTTAGTACATTTATAAAGCACACATACACCACGACACATTACATCTGGCCCGAGGTAGGGCCGTAAATTAATCTCTTGAGCACTTAAAATTTTAATGGCGTTTTAAAAACGTCGTAAAGTTAAATAGATAGATTTATATTTTCTAATGAGAATGCAAGTTATTATAAGAATAGGCATAGAAATCAAATAACTATTCAAAATTCCATCAATTCAAGGCAATTTGTAAATAGGATTTGATCATGTGGCTGCACTATTGGGTTGTTTTGCTAAATTCGTCAAAAACCTATCCGACAGGTAAAATACAACACAAAAAATATAAATTTAGTGCCATAGGTTCAACTTTTGGACCCCAACATTTTTATATTCCATCCCAATGCTTTTTGTGCTTTCTTTCTCAACTACAATTTTTTTTCTTTTCAAGTACAAACAGCATTGATTAGAGTTCAATTTCATACAAAATAAACTGATAGAGCTAATTTATTTAGGCTATAGATTAAAGCTACATTATCATTTTATATTACTCCTATCATTAATATACCAATCATGTAGTAGTATTTTCACTAATGTAGCCTTTTTTTCTAAAGCCAATTTTTAAATCGGATATATCAGTTTATTTTGCTTAAAAAAAAAGATTTATTACTTATAGAGTTTTTATTTATTTAGCATGTTGTGGTATAATTAGAATTGTTTTTTGGTACAGTATAAGTTCTTCGTCAAAGAAAACCCACAAATTAAAGAACTTATTCTGTGTCATAGATACTAAAATATTGTACGATATTTTTTTTATTTGCAAGCTGTTGTCACAAAAAGGACCGAAGGCGTAACGCGACGCACTATACAATGGCGGGTAACGGCTACCATCCCTTGTCTATGGTCGAATTATGATCACAGACAGTATAAATGGTAAAGAGATTAAATTAAATGTTTTCTCAGCCCATATTATTTGCCATTCTTTCAGACTATCTTTCTATACTGTGGCCATTTTCATAATATTTGGTTAATTTATATCTATGATGTGATTTGCTATAATTATTAAATACGCTAACATTGTAGATTGATGTACGCACTAAATTATATGCACTTTTGTACTGGAATTATTGTTACGAGCGCTTGTATGTTTTTCTCTACTATATGTACAAATCACGTATCGGCCATTGTATGTGTATGTCGCAGACGTTCTCGGTTATATTGCATGACTGTCGAAATGAGTTTCTTCAAAATTTTAGCACGGGTACCAAGATATAGTCCTTATGAGGTATATTCTACGAATTATAACTTTACATAGAAATCTAGATTTTTTTACATCCTCATAAAAATATAGCATATTATGGCTTAGAACAGGGAATAGTGATAATCCTATTTGGCACCTTATTACAATTAATAACATCTTTATATATTTTCGTAAGAAAATAATTATGTTTAATAGATAAAAGGAAATGTTATATCATTGACATCTGGTAATGTCTACGCATTTTATTACTTTGACAAACTAATATTGCAATACATATAATGTAGATATGTATCAAAACATGTAGTACTGATATATGAAAAATATTACTAAAGTCGAACCTAAGAACAGACGGAAAGACGGTCAAAGACCTGTTATTATTATTTATCTCTGTCATTCGTATGAATTATTTTATATTTGTAGAAAACTTCTATCGATTTAGATATAACGAAAAAATCTTCAAATATAGATTGAGAGCGAGATGGCAACATATTTTCATACAACAGAGATACATAGTCAGTCTTTCCTTCTTTCTTAGCAATGACTTTCCCTTTAAAGCAATTTTAAGTTAAATTTCTCAAAGATTCTCATTTCGCCAGACGTCTTCTTGCAATACAAAGCTTGCTGTAGTATTTAGTAGTGTGTATCATAGTGTAACATTTTGTATAGTGAGGCATGTGGCGTTGGCATGCTCCCCGCAACCGTAGCAGGCGACCGCCGCCGACGGACCCGATCGCCAAGCGTTCAGAACTAGTTATCACTTGGTTATTATTTGTCTTAGTTTTACACATTTTTGTAAAAATCCGAAACTGGCGCGATTTTGATGAGTATAATAAGTTAATATAATAGGGTATTTGACAAGGTTTTTTTTTATTTGATTTATGGAAAGTTTATGTAAAAGTGTAGTAACAAACTGTTTTTATTTTTTGAAATTTCGACCTAATTATCAAGTTATATTTAATTAAAAGTACCAAAAAATCCGATGCCCCGAAAAAATCCGATCACCTTCTTGTCAATTCACTCACAAACCCGAGCTCCACACCCGCGCGGGCCCAGCGCCGGCGGGGAGAGGCGCACCGAGTAGGGAAAACACCTGTGTGACGTCACCGGGCTAATCGGAAGTGTTCGGTAACTGTTCGGCGTATTCCGTTGGTATGAATTTTCAATTTGAAATAACTAGGTAATTAAATCGAAAATAAAAAAAATAAAAACAGTTTGTTATAAAACTTGTATATGATCTTTCCATTTATTCAAAAATATGTTGAAAAATTACACCTTGTCAAATACCCTATTACTGTGTGTGGGGGGGGAAGTTCTGAACTCAGCGTCCGAGGGCGGCGGCGCTAATGGCGCGATCGCACGTGCAAACGCTTCGCCCCGCAGCTCCCTTCTCCTTCTGTCCGTAGGCCGTACGATAACGATAGCGAGGGCTCGGACGAGCTCGCGCGATTAAACCCCTGACGTGAGCGCCGCGCACAGGTCCAACCCGGGCACGCCCACGCAGCCGCGGAGACCAGACTTCATCGGGGTCGGCGGCCGCTCCTCTCCGCAGCGCCGCTTCCTCTCCGAGGGCGAGTTGCTGCGGGCAGAGCCGACGCCGCACCGCGTCACGGCCGACGACATCCGCGAACTGGCCGCTTCCCCGCAGCGCGGCAACTACCTCTGGGCGGATCATTCCCACCACCCGCCGAGGGGAGGAGTCCCCGTGTTCCCCCCGCAGCCCTCCCCGCTGCCCCGCCGGCGGACGCCCGCCCCGCCCGCGCCCCCCCGCCCCGCGCGCCCCCTTTCCTTCGTCCGCGCGCTGGAAGTCCAGGATCAACTCGAAGCCCGCGCCCCCCCGCAGGAACCCCCCGACCGCGCCTCAGTGTACGACTGCAACTACGAGATCTCGGTGTGAAACGGGCGCGCCGCGGCCCGCGTGACAGTGTTACGGTGACCGCGAGTGCTCACCGGCGTTACCGATGCCTATCCCCGCGATAGGCCAGTCGGATGCATCGATTGATCGATTATTCGACTTGACGATTTTCTGCGACTCGAGACGACGGCGACGCGTGATTCCAAAGAAGATTGTTATGTTTGTTTATAAATTATGACGCACAATGTATGAAAGTGTAAGATTTGTTTTCGATTGATACAGATACCATGTGAAATGTGGAGTTTCCTTGTAATTATAGAAAATTGCATTTTGTAACCTCATGCCATAGTGCGAGTCCGGTACGGAAGTGATTGTAACGTATTATAACTAGTGTTAAACCGTAAGACTCGGGTTTTTGCTCGTAAGTTGTAGAGTTTTATATGTATGTATATTTGTGAGCAATTTGTGTCGTTGATTATATTTAACTGTGAATTTGTTGAAAGAGTGTACATAGACCCCCAGTGTTGTGATTCCGAGTTGACATAATATATAACTACTATAAACTTGAATGTCTCAATTGTATAAAAAAATATATATTTATAAAATATTTTCCTGGAGCTTTTGTACATTCTTTTTGACGAAAACGATAAGGAATTGACATTTTTGTTCTAAAACAAAAACTACCAAGACACGTTTGAAAATAATAGATATGAAAAAAAATTGAAATTGTGCCAAATATTATGTAGACAGCGAGCATATTCTAAAACATTTTAGTTCCTAAATTTTTTCTTCCTTCTGTATATAACAAAGTTTCGTTCTTGTAACAGGCCATTCGGTTCTACCAGCAATAGTATGCTATTCTAGTCTGTACTCCATTTAGCAAGCATACTGCATAGAAACCCAATCCGTCCTAGATTATTTGATCCAAAACATACATATGTTGATCCATCATCTTCCCTAAGAACCTATCTCTCTTGTACACTGAATGTTGAAAGGGACGGATATAGTAGTATATAAATTAGTTGACTGTTGATCGGATTGACCAACATATGTATATTTTGGCCTGCAGTATGACCTAAACAGAAACGATGGCAAGAGATCTTTGCATTTTCTTCTTTTTTGTGTTTATACATTTATTTGGGGTTGTGAGATAATAAAAGGTTTGTAAAGCTGGTATTAGAGAACGATTGGATATAAAATTATTTTGTAAGATTAACCTTATGATTGGAAATTGGAAGAATGTATTTTTTTAAATTCAATTAACGTGCCCTACGTTTATTTGGAAAATAATTTAGCTATTTATTCTGGCGAGTAAAATAAAGTTAATAATATAACAACACTGAATATGTGCTATCTATATAGATGGACCTTTAGAATCGTGCTCAATCTCAATATTTAAGATTTTGGATGCAATTAGTTTCAAAGAAAAGGTTTGGAGAAAATTGTAAGGCTATGTTTGTTGTAATGCTCCACGAAAAGAAACATAGGCCCAGCGCACACCGGTCGGCGCGCGGCGAAGATACTGAGAAGTTAACGATTTAAATTAAACCCTAATTCCAATATCATACGATTGAAAGTATCATAGCATAAACAAGCTAATTATTAAAAAGTTAAAAACACGACTGACAACTCTCATATAGCCTGTCACTCGGAGGAATGCAAGGAATCCTAAAATACCTCTCACATCTAATCTGTTCAGCCGTTCAGGCCTTATGGTGGAATAAAGAAACTTACATACATGAACCCTGAAAACATAACACTCCTTGTATGGTCAGTCGTGTAAAAAGAAGATACTTTTTACATACTATAGTTTATTTTTATTGCTGCGCGCCCGTTTCCGGCCAAGAGAGGCGTGCGACTGCGATCTTATGATGTCGGTATTAGAGTTTAATTTAAATTGTTAACTTCTCAGTATCTTCCAAGGGCCAGAGACGTATTCACTAGTCAATAAATTGTTGATGCGCAAAATACTGTTTAATTCATACCCTGTTATTAGAGTGAAATTTTACCTCATGTTTCTCACTGTTTCTCACTCATGTGAAAGGTGCAGAGTGAGAAACCGCATCAATTATTGCCTAGTAAATACTCTTTAAACGTACTTTACCATTATTTGAATTTTGATGTGTAATATAATTGTTTGTACATATTTTCTATATATTAAATATATGTTATGAATAGATCTCATCTCTTCGAATGTTCACGTCTGTACTTAGGTTTCTCGTATTATATCGAGGTATATCTAAAGATATATAACTATATATGTCACTTAGGAATGCAGCAGTTGAGATTATCTTTGTACATACATAAATTATATGTTTATTTACACGTTTGTAACAAAAATTGATGTATAAAACATATCAAGCGATAGATGTTTTTGTAAGTTTATTAAATAACTAATTTTTAACAATTTATCAAATTAACTTTTAGGTTATTTTATCTTTATTCAAATCTTGAAACCAAGACGACCTCCAAGTATTCGAGAAATCTTGCCATTGTGCATATAAATTTCTTGGTGATTGATTTGCCCTGAAATGCTTACTTTTATGTAGGATGGGTTCACAGTAGTTGATGATATTTCTAATATTTTGAAATATAAGCTATAGAAGATTAATGATGAAGATACATGAAGAGATTTCTCGCAAACGGTATTTGCGAGAAATAGTACACATTCGTATATAGATTTGATATCTTGGACTGTATAATAATTATTACTAATCTAAACACTAATGACAATATTAAACTAAAGCGCTTGATATGTTTTACTAGTGTATATAACAGTAATTATTTATTAAGATTAAGCATGTAAATATCACGGTGTAATACTAAAATGAAACAACAATAAGGAGAATTTTGTATAGGACGTGTAATAGTATTCCTTGTGGGTGTATGTATATTTTTATTTCCAATTATTTATTTTAGTTACATAAGACAGCAGTATTTTTCTTTCTTTGCAGCAAACAGACATATCAGCACTCAGCAGCGTTTGTTTTTTAATTTTACAATCCGTATTTTATTTATGAAACTGGCCGCAAACATATGCTTTTTTATTGCGACAATAGAAAAAAAATGTTTCAAATTAAGAATATTTTCTGGGTAAGAAATATCTCGATGATTGTGTGTTCGGAAATTAGGATCTTTGGGAAAACCAATGACGAAAGTGAAAATTTCTTTTGGAAAGCGTATGTGTGTGACCTGTCAAGTTTGAGCGGCCTATTGTTCAAGAATATGTTATAGCATGTCGCCAATTCTCACATTCCGCAATAAATTAAGCAGCTTACTTTAAACCTATGGGGCGATGTACAAATTGCACGCGATTGCGTATGGTGTAAATAGTGCTCAATGTGATTTGACATAAAATTCTCACACAATCATGTGCAATTTTGCAGTAAGTTCTGTGGCTCAAGATGGAGTGTACTTAATAATGATTGACGCATCGTAAAGGGCATTGTTGCAAGAATAAAGTTAAAATAAATAGGCTTTCGAGGAGTTAAAAAAAAGCCATTATGAAGATATTTTATATACGATTGATACTAAAATATGATATAGGGTTTTCAAATCTTACGCAGTTTATTCAAAAATCTTTAAAATGTATCGGAATTGTATGTATTTGTGTTTTTAGATTAGCGTATATTGGTGACAAAATATATTCGATCTGTAAGTTTTATTGGACGCAACATAAAGGTCGTTTAGAATTTTTGATTGCCAATGAGGATTGTCGTTTCTTAGGGTCTTATCTTCTTAAGGTCTGCCAGATGGTACAATACTGTCATTTGAATTTGACAACTGATGATAGCATTTTAGACATTTTCTAAGCTGAAATGAGGGGCCTACCTCCGCAATAACGCACACAAGCAAATTTCAAATATAAACGCAATACACATAAACATGCAATTTGTTGTCTAACTAGTTAGTTGATCGTGAACGCGCGAGAGGAGAGGACGTCTTGTTTCATACAATGTGACGGCGCTGTTCCATAGAGCGAGCGTTGTCGGATTTATTACCCGACTAGTCGGCCGTCATGTGCACATACACAAATCATAGTAAACCGAATAATCGGCGTTTCCACACAGATGAAGTGCCATTATTAATATTTGCACTCACACATCTAAATAAAGTAATTAAGTAGTGGGACGCATCATTTCAGTTCAGACAATCTGTACTATCTTATAGACCTTGCCAGTAGCCCCAACGCGGAAAATCGATAACCTTCATTAACGACTTTCTAAAGATCTATTCGAGAAACAGAGAAAATGTTAAACAGTTTCCATATTGTGTCCATGATAGTGGAATCCATTTACAAATCCATATTGCTATGCAATTTTAATGTAATTGTCTGGCTGTCCGTCAAGCCAATGCAATGTTATTTTTAAAAATTAAAAGAATTTTTTGTAATCTGTAAAATGTTATAGACAATTGTTTTTGTTACGCTTATGGGTCAGCGCACACATAGCTGAAAATGTTGAGCAATTTGTGTATATTATTTAAAAATGAACCTTTTTACGATAAACTTAAAGTTTAGAATACGATGCATCGTCAAAAAAGTTAGTACTCGACCACTTGTAAATAAGGTTCATTTTCAAATATTTAACTGCGCAAGCATATTGTACCTAGGTGTCGCTGCGCGTATTAATTCAGGATCTATATCAATATTCTAATCTCAGTCGAAGAAAAGGGACAATTATAAAAGTTTTGTCAGTTTATTCCGATGTTTAGATTGTGACAGACAGACAGGCTTTACCATAAAAAAAATTATATATATTTTTTTATTAAACATTTGGTATTTTCCCATCCGACACAAACAAGGCAACAAGTGTGAATACCAATTTTATAATTATTTAGTGTGGTTTTCGGCATGTTGTTTTCTTTAATAAAAATCGAGAAACCAGTACGAGTCAGCGGTCAACACCGCTTATATTGATTAGATCCTAGACATTATAAAAATCTCCTAAAGTGTACTTGGATCGAATAGTCAGCTGCGCTGCTACATTTGTCTAATATTGAAATGCTTAGTACCTCCTCAAAGAACGTTATTACCTACTTGTATGTACGTGACAGTGTTTTACTTTTGTATTTTGATAAAATTTGTGTAAATAATTTTCTTATTTTATTGATATTAAACTCAATTAATCGAGCTTTGTTGTTTTATTGAGAGTATTGCTCGGCCTGGGACTTTACACGTCATCACAGATAATTTAATACCCTAGTAACGAACGTCATACAAGCAGAAATAATATATACGTGAGATAAAGACATTATAATTATTATAAACGGGTCGCCCACGTGCGAATGAGACAGGGATTTACTTTTCACAAAAACGATATTTGTATTTCCGATGACAAACAGCACGAGCCTTCAATGGCTGCGCGCACATGTATTTAAAAGCAAAAGTACTACCTACCTACTAATATCAGTGCCGGTTTTAGCACCTACCAGCGCCTTAGGCGAGATTTCTACGGCGCCCCCTAAATACTATTCAAACCCATACGGAAAAAGGCAAAGGGTAAAAAATATATATTAAAAAAATCACAGATTTCGTGCCTCAGACCTACTATCGAGCATTGATATACATTTTTATTTAAGTTAAAAACGAAAAAAAGTGCAAAATAGTTAAAAAAAACTTTTTTTTTTCTGAATTGTTGATTTTGGCGCTTGATATTTTTAAGGGTTTGCCCTGTAGCCTAATGTTTTTGAAAAAAGTCAAAAAGTCGCCAGAGCCACAGACATATAATAATAGTAAGCAGACTGAACATGTCATTTGAAATTGCATGGCAAAAACACACACTAAGATTATTATTCACACAACGACAGAATACAGGGTCGGGTCTAATAGACCGAGAGGTCACGGGAATTTTCGTAACGATCAGGGAAACGGATAGACTTGCTTTTATGGGTTGTAGAGTAGTCCCCTAATGTGAATGATGTCGGTCTGCCGGCTCTCAGTGGTAGCTTCTTCGAGCTATAGGGCCTGGAAGGTGCTTCATTGTTGCGAAAAAACGATCTGAGAAATGGTTAGTTTTAGTACATATTTAAAGTATGGCATCTCCGCATGTGAAACAAGTTGGTCTGCCGGCTGTCAGTGGTTGCATTTCAGAGCTATGAGGCGCGCAAGTCACTGCATAGTTACAAAAAAAAAAACGATAAGAGAAATGGTTAGTTTTAGTACCAATTGCAAGAATGGTGTATCCACAGATGAAACGAGTTGGTCTGCCGGCTGTCAGTGGTTGTATTTCAGAGCTATCATCGTTCACGTAAGTCGCTTATTTGAGGAAAAAGTCTAAAAAAACATTGAAAAGCGGGAAAATAGGCGAATTTTTCTAGTTCATGCCAGCCGCTGTCGTATCTGCGTATGTTTGACCCAACCTCAAACTTGCGCCGCGCACCACCGCACTGTGGGGAAAAAATTCGCCTCTAGAGAAAAAAAGGTTTTCTTCAGAAAATCTACGTTGATTTTGGTAAAAACTGATTATGTATTTCATTTTTGATCTTAATAAGAAGACTTTTTATTAATACTATTTTTGCTAACATTGCATTCTTTTAATAGGTAATAAAACTGACCATTTCTTTTACCGGTTTATTTCGTAACTATGCAGTGACTTTCGCGCCTCATAGCTCTGAAATGCAACCACTGACAGCCGGCAGACCAACTTGTTTCACATGCGGAGATACCATACTTTGAATATGTACTAAAACTAACCATTCCTCAGATCGTTTTCTATTTTTTGCAACAATGAAGCTCCTTCTATCCTTTATAGCTCAAAGTGGCAACCGCTGACAGCCGGCAGACCAACTTGTTTCACATACGGAGATGCCATACTTTGAATATGTACTAAAACTAACCATTTCTCTAAGCATTTTTTTTCGCAACAATGAAGCCCCTTCCAGGCCCTAGGTATAGCTCGAAGTGGCAACCACTGAAGGCCGGCAGACCAACTTGTTTCACCTGTGGAGACACCATTCTTTCAATAAGTACTAAAACTGACCATTTCTTTTACCGTTTTTTTTCGTAACTATGCAGTGACTTTCGCGCCTCATAGCTCTGAAATGCAACCACTGACAGCCGGCAGACCAACTTGTTTCACATGCGGAGATGCCATACTTTGAATATATACTAAAACTAACCATTCCTCGGATCGTTTTCTATTTTTTGCAACAATGAAACTCCTTCTAGCCTTTATAGCTCAAAGTGGCAACCACTGACAGCCGGCAGACCAACTTGTTTCACCTGTGGAGACACCATTCTTTCAATAAGAACCAAAACTGACCATTTCTTTTACCGTTTTATTTCGTAACTATGCAGTGACTTTCGCGCCTCATAGCTCTGAAATGCAACCACCGACAGCCGGCAGACCAACTTGTTTCACATGCGGAGATACCATACTTTGAATATGTACTAAAACTTACCATTCCTCAGATCGTTTTCTATTTTTTGCAACAATGAAGCTCCTTCTATCCTTTATAGCTCAAAGTGGCAACCGCTGACAGCCGGCAGACCAACTTGTTTCACATACGGAGATGCCATACTTTGAATATGTACTAAAACTAACCATTTCTCTAAGCATTTTTTTCGCAACAATGAAGCCCCTTCCAGGCCCTAGGTATAGCTCGAAGTGGCAACCACTGAAGGCCGGCAGACCAACTTGTTTCACCTGTGGAGACACCATTCTTTCAATAAGTACTAAAACTGACCATTTCTTTTACCGTTTTTTTCGTAACTATGCAGTGACTTTCGCGCCTCATAGCTCTGAAATGCAACCACTGACAGCCGGCAGACCAACTTGTTTCACATGCGGAGATGCCATACTTTGAATATATACTAAAACTAACCATTCCTCGGATCGTTTTCTATTTTTTGCAACAATGAAACTCCTTCTAGCCTTTATAGCTCAAAGTGGCAACCACTGACAGCCGGCAGACCAACTTTTTTCACATACGGAGATGCCATACTTTGAATATATACTAAAACTAACCATTTCTCTGATCGTTTTTTTTCGCAACAATAAAACCCCTTCCAGGCCCTAGGTACAGCTCGAAGTGGCAACCACTGAAGGCCGGCAGACCAACTTGTTTCACCTGTGGAGACACCATTCTTTCAATAGGTACTAAAACTGACCATTTCTCTTACCGTTTTTTTTTCGTAACTATGCAGTGACTTTCTCGCCTCATAGCTCTGAAATGCAACCACTGACAGCCAGCAGACCAACTTGTTTCACATGCGGAGATGCCATACTTTGAATATATACTAAAACTAACCATTTCTCTATCGTTTTTTTTTTCGCAACAATGAACCCCTTCCAGCCCCTATAGCTCAAAGTGGCAACCACTAACAGCCGGCAGACCAACTCGTTTCACATGTGGTGATGCCATACTTTGAATAAGTATAGGTGAATCGAGTTGGTCTGCCGGCTCTCAGTGGTTGCCACTTCGAGCTTGTTGCGAAAAAAAAATGATCAGAGAAATTGTTAGATTTATTACATGTTCAAAGTATGGCATCTCCGCATGTGAAACAAGTTGGTCTGCCAGCCGGCAGACCAACTTGTTGCACATGCGGACAGACATGCGACAGCCGTCAGTGGTCGCATTTCAGAGCGATGATGCGCGAAAGTCACTGCATAGTTACGAAATAAAACGGTAAAAGAAATGGTCAGTTTTAGTACCTATTGAAAGGATGGTGTCTCCACAGGTGAAACAAGTTGGTCTGCCGGCCTTCAGTGTTTGCCACTTCGAGCTATACCTAGGGCCTAGAAAATTGCCTTGAGGAATGAATGAAAATGAGGTTTAGTACATATATTCAAAATATGGCATCTCCGCATGTGAAACAAGTTGGTCTGCCGGCTGTCAGTGGTTGCCACTTTGAGCTATAGGGGCTGAAAGGGGCTTCATTGTAGCGAAAAAAACGATCAGAGAAATGGTTAGTTTTAGTATATATTCAAAGTATAGCATCTCCGTATGTGAAAAAAGTTGGTCTGCCGGCTGTCAGTGGTTGCCACTTTGAGCTATAAAGGCTAGAAGGAGCTTCATTGTTGCAAAAAATAGAAAACGATCCGAGGAATGGTTAGTTTTAGTATATATTCAAAGTATGGCATCTCCGTATGTGAAACAAGTTGGTCTGCCGGCTGTCAGCGGTTGCCACTTTGAGCTATAAAGGCTAGAAGAAGCTTCATTGTTGCAAAAAATAGAAAACGATCTGAGGAATGGTTAGTTTTAGTACATATTCAAAGTATGGTATCTCCACATGTGAAACAAGTTGGTCTGCCGGCTGTCAGTGGTTGCCACTTTGAGCTATAAAGGCTAGAAGAAGCTTCATTGTTGCAAAAAATAGAAAACGATCTGAGGAATGGTTAGTTTTAGTACATATTCAAAGTATGGTATCTCCGCATGTGAAACAAGTTGGTCTGCCGGCTGTCAGTGGTTGCATTTCAGAGCTATGAGGCGCGAAAGTCACTGCATAGTTACGAAATAAAACGGTAAGAGAAATGGTCAGTTTTAGTTCTTATTGAAAGAATGGTGTCTCCACAGGTGAAATAAGTTGGTCTGCCGGCCTTCAGTGGTTGCCACTTCGAGCTATACCTAGGGCCTGGAAAGGGGCTTCATTGTTGAAAAAAAAATTTCAGAGAAATGTTTGTTTTCAAAATATGGCATCTCCTCATGTGAAACAAGTTGGTCTGCCGGCTATCAGTGGTTGCCACTTTGAGCTATTAAGGCTAGAAGGAGCTTCATTGTTGCAAAAAATAGAAAACGATCTGAGGAATGGTTAGTTTTAGTACATATTCAAAGTATGGCATCTCCGCATGTGAAACAAGTTGGTCTGCCGGCTGTCAGTGGTTGCATTTCAGAGCTATGAGGCGCGAAAGTCACTGCTTAGTTACGAAAAAAAACGGTAAGAGAAATGGTCAGTTTTAGTACCTATTAAAAGAATGCAATGTTAGCAAAAATAGTATTAATAAAAAGTCTTCTTATTAAGATCAAAAATGAAATACATAATCAGTTTTTACCAAAATCGACGTAGATTTTCTGAAGAAAACCTTTTTTTCTCTAGAGGCGAATTTTTTCCCCACAGTGCGGTGGTGCGCGGCGCAAGTTTGAGGTTGGGTCAAACATACGCAGATACGACAGCGGCTGGCATGAACTAGAAAAATTCGCCTATTTTCCCGCTTTTCAATGTTTTTTTAGACTTTTTCCTTAAATAAGCGACTTACATGAACGATGATAGCTCTGAAATACAACCACTGACAGCCGGCAGACCAACTCGTTTCATCTGTGGATACACCATTCTTCCAATTGGTACTAAAACTAACCATTTCTCTTATCGTTTTTTTTTTGTAACTATGCAGTGACTTGCGCGCCTCATAGCTCTGAAATGCAACCACTGACAGCCGGCAGACCAACTTGTTTCACATGCGGAGATGCCATACTTTGAATATGTACTAAAACTAACCATTTCTCAGATCGTTTTTTTTTCGCAACAATGAAGCACCTTCCAGGCCCTATAGCTCGAAGAAGCTACCACTGAGAGCCGGCAGACCGACATCATTCACATTAGGGGACTACTCTACAACCCATAAAAGCAAGTCTATCCGTTTCCCTGATCGTTACGAAAATTCCCGTGACCGCTTAGACTATAAGATAATTATATTCGGTACAGTGTAGCAAAACCAAAAATTTTGAGACGCTGAATCTTAAGCCGTGCGCGGTATGCGGACGGATCTGCATCAGCTTTTTACGATGGGAAATTCTATCCCTTTTGGGAAAAAATACTAGTCATTAAATCAATAAAATTTATTTTAAATTATTAAAAATCACGTGCAATGAAACATTGCAATGATGTTAATGGTTGCTGGCGTCCATTCACTGTCCTGGTACTCGTAGTACGTAAGAGAAATACTCCCCATAACAGTTCTCTTTCTTGAGGTATTATTTTCTGGCATATTTTCCTTGTCCTGAAATAAAATTCACTGTCAGTATTTTTATAAAATGTGCATTTTAATCTTCAAGAAAGAATTCCTGAGATTTTTATAGAATAGGTACTAAATTCGTATATTTGCCTTGATTCGGCCCAGCCATAGTAAACAAAACTGGATCCGTCAAATGATCTATGCTATTTACGAAATTATTAAATTACTTGTAGTATTTCTTATGAAATGGTTATAATTAATACACTACTTTATAAAATAAATAATGATATTGCTGATAAATAGCATTCAAAAGTCTAATAATGGTTATTGTTTCAAAAATAACACGAAATTGTATATTATCATTGGGCACGTCAAAAAAACATGTATTGCTTACCGAAGGAACGATATTCGAATAAGAAGCTTTTCGACGCCAAATCAAAAAAAATAGGTTTGTCTCTTTTTAACCTCAGTATCACGCCATAAGTAAAAAAGGATAGTGGGATGTTTAACTTTTCTTATTTTTGGAAACATTTCGCGATGACGTCACCGTTTCTAGGACGCGTGGAAAAAAATCGCCATTGTTAGAGCCAGCGAACGTAAATACAGTAGTACATAACCTGTCAAGTGTTTTTGTGATTTGAATTATTTTTCTTATTTATATTGAGTTTATTGAAGATAAAGACTGATAAATACCTTTTTTATATAGTGTGATAGGGCAATTACGTTACAAATGCCTAGATGCTCAATAATGCAATGTCGTGCTCAAAATCAGCCTCAAGTAACCATTTTAGGTTAGCAAACAATTTTTAGTTTTTACACGGTTTTTACTTCGAAATTAACGATTGTCACAACGTAATTTGATGCTTCTGAAATAATAAAACGAACTTTTTGTATCATGGTAGCTTAGTTTGTTGTATTTTTCATTATTTCACCCAAGTCATTTTCGTTATAGTGATGTGTATTTTCTTATATCGATAAACATTTCGTTGTAGATATATAAATGCGAAATTTACGACGTTTGTATGTTTGTGAGTTTGTTACGGCCTGTGGTGTGGCCCTAGAATAGCACCAACCCATCTCTTCCCGTGGGTGTCGTAAGAGGCGACTAAAGGATTTAAAATACCGGAGGATGGGCAGCAGCATACATACATTTTACAATACCTACTCGGCCAAAATGTATGGAACAGCTGATTTTTTTTTTGAGATTTCAGAGTCGGTCCCATACAAAAAGTTGCTCATATTCATGAGTACTTTTACCCCTAGAGAGGTTATTGATGTTTTACAAGTAACCCTGTATATATATAAAGAATAAGAACTACTACAAATACGAACTACTCGCTTATTTAGGTAGTAGATTTAGTAGTTCCGAAGATTACCTCAAACTTGTACCAACCACAGATACCAGTATGTACAAGGCGAGTAGTTTACTCAACTATAAAGAATAAGAACTACTACGAATACGAACTACTCTCTTATTTAGGTAGTAGGTTTAGTAGTTCCGAATTACCCCCAACAAAAAAAAAATACAAACACTTTCTCTTTACAATATTAGTGTGATATTGAAATTGTAATACTAAATTTATGTATAAAGAACCTATTGTTACCTATTGTTGCTTAAAAAATAAATAACTAGCATCAATATACAATGTTACGTGTTTTTGGAGTCGGGGTCAATGAACGATTTTTTTTATGCAATAAGTTGCCCGAAAGTTTTCAACGATAATAAAGTTTATCGACAGTGCCCGTCCGTCACTAGCGGCAGCCATTTTAAGCGCCGAAAGAGTGGGGGAATTGCCACGCAAACTTGAACGTAATTTCGCTTCCATGGGATATAACTTCCTTGGTTTAAAAGCACAAAACAGTAAAAAATAATTTTAAATATTTATGACAACTGTGACAACACAACAAATATGACAGTTAAGGATCATTTCGCATGAAAAATCCGGCTTGGATGATAAATCTTTCAGTGTAGTGGTTCGTGTTGCAATACATTGCAATGCTAAGGAAGGAAAGGGACAGAGTTATGTGACAGTCCTTATCATGAACAGGATGCAAATATTGTCAAATATCATCAGTGTGTGTGTGAAATTTGTGTTCCTTCTGCTTATATTTAAAAAAAAAATTTACTTCTGTGGCTAGAGCCATTTTTTGGAAATTTTTGAAAATGGCGAAGTTGGCACAAAGGGCCTAAGCGTAAGCGCCTTTGGATTTCTCTTTCAACCAATTTGTGCAAACTTGTGGCAAACTCAAAATAATCCTAACTAATATTATAAATGCAAAAGTGAATTTGTTTATTTATTTGTTACCTCTTCTTCACGCTTTATCTACTGAACCAACAGAAATAAAAAAATTTCTGCGAACTCACATAGACCTACCTATCATCCCGGGAAAAAGCACGCGAGCAAAAGCTGGCGTGTAATAAAAATAAGAAAAAGAAAAGAGGAAAAAAAGAGGCGCCTGTGGCGGCCCTTTATGACGACCCTTTAAGGGGCCTGCGGCGCCTCTTGACGTCCGGCGCCTGGGTCGTCGCCCAAATATAATAAAGCAAGAAGCAGCAAGAAGTTTTTCAGGTAGTGTACCTACACAGAATCTCTAAATTCCCACATCACATTTGTGATATGTTGTGGTAAATTGCCCTCTTATTCATAAAAAGTAACTGTTCATATTAGGGAGCCGGAGCAATATTATTTTGTTTTCCAATGTTTGACTTTGAAAGAACGCTCTTCCCAATATTGATATTGAAAGAACGAGGCAAAACATATTTTAGCTAAAATCATTGAACTTATAGTAGATTCCACAGAAATAAATTTTTTGTAGGTTCATACCGTTCATACAGTACAAATACCTACCAACCAAAACCTTCCTTGTAACAAATACTTATTTTTCTGAAAATCGCATCAAAATAGGTTCTGCCACACGCGAGATAATCGCAGTCAAACCTAATATTTAAAAAAAAATATTTCTGTGGGTCAAACCACTAAAAATTTGTTATTTTGTCAAACCAACTAAAAAAATGAGGTTTTCCTCATTTTTTTAAATCAGTTAACAAGCAACATCCAATCATCACGCATTCAAATATATTTAAAAAAAAATTCTGTGAACAAATCCACCAATCCACAGACATAAAAAAAAAATTCTGTGGATCAAATCTTAAAAAAAATATTTATTTCTGTGATCAAATCCAGATTTTTTTTTTTTAACAAACTTCGTATTTGTTGAACTTATTGCATTAGTCGAGTATTATAAAAAGCTTCAATATCGACTTATTATGCTACTTTAGTTGATTTATTTTTGAGCCGAATGCCGCATTATATAGAGTTGCCACCCGAAAATATAATTTTTTGACATATGTCAATCAACATTTTATGACAACTGGCAACTTAGTGTCTTTTTTTGTCAACTGGCAAAAGGAATGTGAGTTTCGTGAAATATTGCAAATAAATCTTTATAAATCTTTAGTTAAATTAACACTAAAACCTAAAATAGTTCAAGTACAGTAATGTTTCTAAAACTCCTGTCTCGGCCATATGAATATTTTTATGTCCGACCGTAAAAACACTGAATAAATGCTAGATAAAGTTTGAGATGTTCACACAGTTTTCAGTGATAGTTTTTATGTTTTAAAGCGATTCGTTGATGAATAAAACTAAAGTGTGTGAGAGCAGTGTCTATAACGCCAAACGAACAAATCCTAGTTCAAAATATACAAAATTTGAGAGGTTAAGTTTGAACCAAAATATTGTTTTTGAAGGTTAGTTTATTTTCGCAGATCCATCGAAGATGGGTAAGATTATGAAACCTGGGAGAGTGGTGCTGGTCCTGAGCGGCCGGTACGCTGGCCGCAAAGCCATCGTAGTCAAAAACTACGACGAAGGCACCTCCGACAAACCATACGGTCATGCTTTCGTCACCGGCATCGACAGATATCCACGCAAGGTCCACAAAAGGATGGGCAAAAACAAAATTCACCAGCGATCGAAGATAAAGCCTTTTGTCAAGGTAAGGATTTGTTTATCATTGGTCTATCAACACTAGAATTGACACTAATAAAGTAGCCTATAAATTGTGTAGTCTACTAACATAGGCTTCATAGCCTCCGCACGAACAAGAGATCTAACATAAATAAAGAAGAGAGATCAAGTGTAGTTGTTGGCTACAGAACACCTATGATAATGTTGGAGCTAATCTGTGGTCTGTTTCACATTTAGACTTGTTTATTTATAAAAGCCAATTTATGTATTTTTGTGGCCTGTGAGAAATCAGTCTTGAATCATAGGCAGTATTAACCATTATTGTCCGTAGAGTTGCAAAATATTTAGAAGTCTGTTCTATCATCAAATAAGGGTTGTTACAAAATTGACAAGACCAATTCTTGTTGAACTATTTTTTATATATTTCTGATGGCAATCCATCCATTTTACAAATGGCTTGGTCTGTTTCACAGAAAATAAGCATGGATCATGTTCTTTTTTTAAAGCCTATAGTGTCCTAATGCTGGGCAAAGGCTTCGGCCCTCTGGTTCACCATTTATTATGTTAAAAAATAGGCAACTTTTTTTGGATATTCACAAAAAGCTCTATAATAAATGCTTATTATTAGCATTCATTGAGTTTCAGGAACTCAACTTGCCAGGAACCTTTGTCTTTTCCTCCTTCATATATCACTCTCCTAAAACTAGTGATTATCAATATTCTATTTCTAATTAAAACAATAACATTTCAGCTCGTGAACTACAACCACCTGATGCCCACACGTTACTCCGTTGACTTCAGCTTTGAAAAGTTCAGTGCAAAGGACCTCAAGGACCCCGCCAAGCGAAAGAAGCTCCGTTTCAACACACGTGTCCGCTTCGAAGAGAGGTACAAGAGCGGGAAGAACAAGTGGTTCTTCCAAAAGCTTAGGTTCTAAGGTGTAATTTTAAAAATAAACATTACTACTGTAATGCACACTGTGTTTTATTATCAGTGATATTCCATTTAAGAGAATCCTGAATTTAGCTGTAAAACGAATGTTGCGTCTAGTTTCTGTTAAAAACATTCATAATAATGTGATTACACTCTCTTCTGTAATTCCTGGTACTGTCCTGCAGCACAGATAGTATAATACCCTAGTACCTGCAGTTACGAAAGTGCCTACCCTTGTTTACATTTCAAAAAAATAGGCCTGCCCTCTGTTATATTTAATTTGGACATCTATTAAGTTGTCATGTATTCATAAATACCAGAGCTAGCTTATTCTGGTATATTGTCCCATTGAATATGTTTTTAGAATCCTGTGATTTGCACTGGTCGTTTGTTTCATACTAATCTTTTACACAACTGACCAAAAAGGTGTGTTATGTTTTCAGGGTTCATGTTTGTATGTATGTAAGTTTCTTTATTCCACCATAAGTCCTGAACACCTTAACAGATTTTGATGTGAGAGGTATTTTTAGATTCCTTGCATCCTCTGAGTGACATAGGCTATGTGAGTTGTCTTGTCATTGCTAGTCGCGTTATTTATTTTTTAATAGCTTGTTCTCTTGTGTTCTATTATAAAATAAAAAAAATAACTGATACCAGATGTTTTGGGTTTTGTAATAAAAAAACAACTAAATAATTATAGCTTTATTTATAATAATAATAAATTATTTATAAGCAGTCTCTAATGATCTCAAAATGACATTTAGATTACAGTTTAATGAGACTGGTGTGTGCCAAAATAATACATTAAAATCGATAATAGAATATAAGAAAACAGATTCATAAAGGTAGACTTTAATATAGCCCCGTAGCTGCAATTTAACAGTCTTACAAGAATATGTCGATTTTTATTGTTTTGTGCAATATTCTTAAATTGTCTTTATGAATGTCAAAGTATGTGAAAATATAACTAAAAGCCTGGTAATTACAGAAAAGATAAATCTATTAGACAAGGTTTATTGAATTAATATGAATTATTTTATTTAAATTCGCGAAAGTTAAACAAAATGACCACGGTAGCTTATCGTAACACTCATAAATAACACTGCTCTGCTTATTTAAATGTCTCAATGGATTTTATAAAAATGCCAATGTCTAAGGAAGCGCCCTCGTATGATTGAGTCGGGAACTAAATGTTTTGTCTCTTTCAATGTCACATTGCAAAGACAGGGACAAAACATATTTTAACTATAACAGTGTTCGTTTACTTTTAGAAATAAGACGTTACACGAGCTATCCAACAGAAGTGCTATCACGCTGCAGCCAACTTCCCGATTCTATCGTCCAGTTTCTTGATCTCCTTCTGCAGACTATCGATGTTGTGAGCAAACACCTCCTGGACCCCTTGCAATAGCTCCTTATTGTTCTGAACACCACTTGCAATGGTGCTTTGCAACGTTTCCAGCTCCGTCAGCGATTTGCTGAAGTTGCTCGCTGGGAAATAAAATGATCATCAAAATTTGGTTACCATTGTACGTACAGTACATAAATGTAACATGTCACTACGAATTTCAGGTACAATGTAAACCCTGTCGGGCATTGCAATTAAAATAGAGTGGAATGGCAAATGGATTGTTAAAGGTTTTACAATTTAAATATATAATTGTAATAGTTAACGTCATGTCATTATTACCTATACAATATCATACTAATACATATTATAAAGACGAAGTGTTTGCGAGTTTGTAGTGGGTAACTACTGAACAGATTTCTAAATTCTTTCACCAAAAGAAAGCGTGTGTACCTCCCGTGCGAAGCCGGGGCGATAGTCATTTATATTATCATTGTTAAAAGTACCAAACAAAGCTGAATGGTCAGTAAGAAATAAAAAATGAGTACCATTTTGTATTCATTAATTTTCATTTCCCCTTTTGAAAGATAAGTCGTGAAAAAAAATTGTTTTGCCCTCTACTGATCCTATATCCATACTAATATTATAAATGCGAAAGTTTGGATGTGAGTTTGTGAGGATGTTTGTTACTCAATCACGCAAAATCTACTGGACGGATTTAGATGAAATTTGGTACAGAGGTAGATAATGACCTGGAATAGCACATAGGCTACTTTTTATCCCGGGAAAAAGCACTGTTCCCGTGGGAAATTCACGCGGGCAAAAGCTAGTAGGTAATATTTTTTACGTACAGACAGCAGTTTTATTATAGACTAGCTTTCGCCCGCGTGAATTTCCCACGGGAACAGTGCTTTTTCCCGGGATGAAAGGTACCCTATGTCGTTCTCCGTACTTCCAGCTATGTGTATGCGAAATTTCAGGAAGATTGGTTCAGTAGATAAAGCGTGAAGAGGTAACAAACCAACAAACAAACTCACTTTCGCATTTATAATATTAGTTAGGTATAGCTTTTGCCCGCGGCTTCGCCCGCGTGTATTTCCCACGGGAACAGTGCTTTTCCCGGGATTTAAGGTACCCATGTCCTGTTCAGTACTTCCAACTATGTGCATGCAAAATTTCAGGAAGATTGGTTCAGTAGATAAAACGTGAAGAGGTAACTAACAAACAAATAAATAAACAAACAAACTCACTTTCGCATTTGTAATTAAAATTTTAGTTATACTTTTGTTGAAAAATATTTTTTAAAGATTACCTTGATGATGTAGCGCTTCCAACGTCTCCATGCGTTCCAATATATCCGTATGTGAAAAGCCGTCTATTTGTTTTAATAACTTATGCAATTCGTTGACCTGAAAAAGAAAAGTTCAATGAGTTTGATATCAAAATTGGTCATAGAGATCACTGTGACAGTTTTCATTATTATCATGATGACAGATAGTGAGACTAGGGGCACAGGACGGTCGCTTCATAGAAACGGGGCGTCAAATATACCTACTACTACTACAAATGAAACTGTATATCCGTGAACACGTCGTCAGTAACACGTCAATGTGTGCGTTTTCATAGCGTCCCAATACACACAAGAAAGGGGGGGGGGGGTGCCATATTGCGGGAGGAGCAGGGAGTTTCCATTCTGAACGTAGTACTTATATTAATCACTATTAATTCTGTGTTAGAGGTTTAAACTGGCCACATTGACGAATCGTAATATGATCCATCATCTAAATACTTGAATGGACTGGTTTATTCCCGATTAGTCATACCAAGATTTGTAACACTGAGACACAAGGGGAAAAAAGTATCGATGCTGTGACTCATCGAGATTACAGAGTGCCGATGTGTAACAGTGTTACTTATTGGGAAAACATCAGTTGCAATAAGTAACACTGTGACTCATCAATACTTTTTTTTTCCCTTTGTATCTCAGCTCAGTGTTAGAAATCTTGGTATGACTCATAGGGAATAAACGGCCGTTTTAGACCCCCTGTAATTTCCAAACTAATGGGCATGGTGTATAAACTCAATTTTTTCACAATTGTCCTATTGTGGAAACAATATTCACAGTACTTTTTGTTGAAAATAAATCAAATATTAGTTCAAACCTAAACATTCTAAAGTAAAACATTTATTAACCACGAAAGTAATTTCCTAAAGAGTTTATTTTAATATATATTGTTGTAAAATCATAAAAAAGACATGGTAAGATTGTTTACATAATAGGACAATCCTAATAACCTAATAATCATATTATAAATGTGAAAGTTTGGATGTGAGTTTGTGTGTCTGTGAGTTTGTGAGGATGTTTGTTACTTAATCACGCAAAATCTACTGGACGGATTTCGATGAAATTTGGTACAGAGGTAGATAATGACCTGGAATAGCACATAGGCTACTTTTTATCCCGGGAAAAAGCACTGTTCCCGTGGGAAATTCACGCGGGCGAAGCCGCGGGCAAAAGCTAGTAATATTATAAATGTGAAAGTTTGGATGTGAGTTTATGTGTTTGTGAGTTTGTGAGGATGTTTGTTACTTAATCACGCAAAATCTACTGGACGGATTTCGATGAAATTTGGTATACGAGTAGAAAAATACCGGAAATAGCACATAGGGTACTTTTTATTCCGAAACTCCCACGAGAGCGAAGCCCCGGGGCGTGGCTAGTTTTAAATAAAAAAAATCGAACTCGTAGCGTTTATAACCTCCGTCTCAAAATTCCCATCCATTCCACTACATTCTACTCTCATTCCTTTACTGTCCAAGCTGTCCGCCTCTGGAACTCTCTTCCTGTTTCTATTCGACACGCACAAACTCTTTCCAGCTTCAAATCCCAAGTTAAAGCACATTTCCTTTCCATTTAATTGCCTAACCCAACCCTCTTTTATTAGTTAAATCGTTGTCAATATTGCAGTCTTGTGTTGTTGTGTATGTATGTATATATTGTATGTATATATTGTATGTATATATTGTATGTATATATTGTATGTATATATTGTATGTATTTATATATGTATTACTATATCTTTTATTTAGCCTAGTGTACCTATGTAAGTAGTTTTTATTTTATTTTTTATTTATTTACCTATATTTTTTATATTGTAACTATTAGTTTTTTACGTTATTGTATTTGTTAATCCTAGTTCTGTCTGCGCCGTACCTGCTGATCTATGATCTATAAGTCCTACCTGTCGGTTGCCTGTAAGAAATTGCTGTAGCGATAAGGCCGCCATTGTACATTAGCCGTTAAGACACAATGTACTCCTTTTTCTTTTTCATGGTGCAATAAAGAGTTATTATTAATAAATGGACTTTATCTACACTCAAGTCGAAATATTCGAATTACGAATTTGAAGATGATTTTATAAAGACGTACTTTATAAACGCACATTCATAAATTAAAAAATAAAAGTCATTATAGCAGTATTATAAAATAACCTTTTAATTTTTATAGTACAATTTTACTTTTTAATTTATTAAATTAGGCTGTGGTTTTAGGCTGAATGTAAAAAAGAGGCGCACGCATGCGCAGTTTGAACTTGTGAAAAACGAATTCGCCTTAATTTCCCGCTATAAAACTTTTCTTCGTTACTTAGCTACCTACTTTGTTTAATTTTAATTGTTCCTATGAGTGAAGATAAAGTAGTGTATGCAACTGTACATAATTAGGCATTAATTCGTGTGATGTTATTATGAAACTCGCATTCGGGTCGTTTCACAAAACCACACTCATGTTTTTTTTTTTATTAAATATGGGTTTGCTCTTGACCACAATCTTGCCCGAGGACAGAGATGAGGTCTACGATGAAGCGAGCATACCCAGAAGCAGCCTATTCACTCTGGTTTTGAAGAGAGTCAGGTTGTATGTGCTCGGAAACACAGACGCAGGTAGGGAGTTCCAGTGCTTTGCTGTGCGCATCAAGGATGTTTGTAATATAATGGGTGAAACGAAACGCAGGCGTTTCCCTTTGTCGCCGCCAGACGGCCGCGGGGTTCTCATGGCAGGGACCCGGCTTGCGGGGTTCTCACACGGCTCGTGTGAATGGGTCGCGGACGGCCGCCATTGTCCTGTGCTATATCGGTTTGATTTAATACGCGGAGAGGTCCCGCGTCTTTTGATTGTTAATTAGTTTGAGTTATATTTGTGAATTTCCTGTTTGTTAAATAACTATTAAGTTTGTGTTTGTGTAACCCGTTATTGTGACTTTTTCCTGTGAGATGTGACGCGTGGCTGGTCGCTCACATCTATCTGTTGCCGAGCCAACTTCGGAAAGAAATCTATTTATTTGTTCTGGGGAATTGAGATCTCATGGGTTAGGTAGGGTGATTAGGGATCCCCCCTTCCCGAAGACACTCAAGTTTGGATCCGAAGAGAAAGAAGATTTAGTTTGGTAAGTGGTTTGCAATTGTAGTTATTAAGTTAGGTTATTATATAGGGCCCTATAGCTCCCTTTATAAGCTATAGTGGTAGCAGGCTGCGTATAGGTTAGGTTTTAGGCTCTAGTCGGACAGACGTAGTGCCGTGTCAGGTTCTTACCGTTATTTCGATTTACCGCCATTTTAAGATCCGGTCTGTTTTTAAGACCCGGTCTTTTCCGGTACAGAATCTTCCCGCCACTTCGTTTGTCCCGGATTCTCTGCGCACAAGGAATGATGATGAAAAGCGCATGGTGCGTGCGGGGGGAATATAAACCAGGAAGGGATGATAGCCCGCAGTGCGTCTGGTTGTCCGGTTGATGAAAGGGGCAGGCGGTATGAGCTCATGCAGCTCATGAGCACACTCTCCGAAGTACAATCGGTAGAAAACCGACAAACAGGTAACTTTTCGACGGTGAGCTAGGCTGTGGAGCTTCTCTCTCAGCCTAAAGACGTCCACTGGCTGGACAAAGGCCTCCCCCAAGGATTTTATCCATGGGGGGGGTTTGCCGTAATCGCCACGCTTGGCAGGCGGGTTGGCGATCGCAGTGTGATGGCATAGTACGCGGAAAGATGCTGCTGCCCATCCTCCGGTGTTTTAAATCCCTTAGTCGCCTCTTACGACACCCACGGGAACAGATGGGTTGGTGCTATTTTAGGGCCACACCACAGGCTGTGGAGCTTAGCGTTCGTTGATTTTTCATCGCCGATTATTCTTTTGGCTCTACGTTCCACCGAATCCAGAGTGGCCAGTTGGTACTTCGCCGAGCCGTCCCAAAGGTAACTGCAGTACTCCATGCAGGAACGGATTTGAGCTTTGTAAAGAGTAAGAAGCTGTCCAGGTGTGAACACCCTATTGAGAATGCCCAGTTCCATAAACTACTATTACATAATAAGACAATTTATGAATAAATGCACTTTACGTACCTTAGCATCCAGTTCGGGTTCCGCCGGTCTGACGGCGGCCTTGAGCGCGTCGACGCCGGCGAGCAACGCAGCCACGCGCGCCTCGGCCGCCGCCATATCCCCCGCGCGCAGCAGCGACGCCTGCGCAGCTAACGTCGACGCCGCACCGCACAGCGTCGCCTGTCATAGATAACAAGCTAATTTCTGACAGCTTGGAGCGTGAGCCCCATATAATAATAAAAGCAATCTTCAGGGTCGTTGATATTATTTTAATGATAAAAAACATAAGACCTAAAACAAATATAAATAACGGTTAGAAAAAGATAACAAACACACTTCACTATAAATTTAGAATCACTTCCGAAAGAACCAATAAAACTTAATAATACATACCCGATAAGGGTCTATAGTATAATAATATTTTAAAATAGCTTCACAAATAAAATATGTAATGTATATCGGTAGATACGAGGCCAAGAAATGACAGTCAAAATGCAGAATCGAATGTGTATGAATACAGTTTAAAATTTATGACAGGTGAAATAAGTATGTATGTGCCAGCGCACGCATAAATGAATCCAAAGAGGATGAACGCGTCGCCGCGTTACAAGCTCAAATTAATAAAAATATATCGATATAAAAAAAATTCAATAGATGGCGTTTTATGCAGGCCGAGCTACCTATATGGCTTTTCCTTGTCAACCAGAGGCAATAAAAAAATTGTCTCACAGTTTGACAGTTATGTCACTTCTACTACTACTGACATAATAATACAGTCGATTGTTTTATTTAATTTCTGATACTCAACAGTAATACAGAGTTTCGTTAAATAACAGTGTTACATAATGGGAATATAGAGTGCTGATGTGTAACAGTGTAAATCATTGGGTAAAACATCAGTTGCAATGAGTAATAGTGTGACTCATCGATACTTTGTGTCTCAGTGTTACAAATCATGGTATGACTCGTCGGGAACAAACCTACTTATTTGTAGATTTATTATTTCTCACCAAATTTTTACTACTATTAGCTAGATAGATACTCTTCCGACTTCCGACCCATGGTTCAACCGCTATGTCCAACAAGTTGTACCACGAATAAGTAACTATCCATGGTCCAACTGTCAAAATACTTCTTTTTCTGCAAATGTGTATAAATTAAAAGTCACCTGTCCTGTAGCTGCTTGTAGTCTTCTGAACGCCTCCTCGTCTCTCACGCCGGCCGCCTGTTCTAATTTATGTAACCTAAAACATTAATAACGGTTACACATGACTAAGGAAAGTCTTCTATCTTAACTCCGTTTTTTCTAACTTGTCCTAATATCACAGAATTAATATAAGTACTACGTGCAGAAAGAAAACTCCCTGCCCCCCCCCGCAAAATGGCACGCCCCCGCATTTCTCCCCCGTTCTTGTGCGGATTGGGACGCTATGACTATGAATACGCACACATTGACGTGTTACTGACCTGTCACGGATATACAGTTTCATTTGTAGTAGTAGTAGGTATATATGACGCCCCGTTTCTATGAAGCGCCCGGGTGTGCTAATATGTAAACCATCTTCACAGTACTTTTTGCTGAATTTTGTTGAAAATAAATCTAATATTAGTTTAAACAGAGGGAGGCTTATACCTAGCAGTGGGTAGCAGAAAGCTGATGACTAACACGAAAGTAATTCCCTAAAAAGTCATTTTTTTTAAATTTACATTGTTGTAAAATCATAAAAGACGTGGTAAGATTGTTTACATACTAGGACAAGTAGGAGAAAACGGGAGTTTATATAGGATGCTGAGAAACAAACCACTAAATGTAATGTTTTGAATTTTGCGAGGTTTTAAGGGCACCTCAAAAGGCAAAAACGGAACCCTTATATGATCACTTTGTTGTCCGTCTATCTGTCAAACTTTTTTTCTCAGGAACGCCTGACGGTATCAAGTTGAAATTAATATCGAATACTCGGATCCACGATCTCTTTCAGCAAAAAAATAATCAAAAATATACGTCAACGCGATCAAAAGATATTACCGTAAATGTGGCGAATTTTGGCATATTTTGCGATTTTAGGTAGCAATCAAAACCTATGGGGTACTTCCCCCCGTTGACCTAAAATTCTGAAATTTGGCAAAAAGCAAGGTCTAACAGTACTACAGGAATAAAACTGAAAATTGTAAATATGTTATTGCAAGTCTAAAAAAAGTGTTACAAACTTATTTTTGCGCTGGATTCAGTATGAGTCTTAGCGATCCCTAAACACTATTTAAGGGGTGATAACCGAAAAAGTTCTCCATCGCGTTGAAATGTCTAGACTGTTGTTGCAAACTGTCAAAAAGCGCAAAGTTGAATATTTGGGACACGACACGACAGATATCAGCTGCTTCAACTTATTATGATGGGCAAAATAGAAGGCAAGAGACATGCTGGAAGACGCAAAAAATCATGGCTAATAATCATGGGAGTCACCAGGGTTGAGAAGCTGTTTCGCATAGCGACGAACAGAGAAGAGTTTGCGAAACTTACGGCCAACCTCCAGTAATGGAGGGGCACTACAAAAAGAACCGATAAATGGGCACTACGCATCACAACCTGGGTTCCAGTGGTCGACGTCGGAAGAAGGCCAAGGATAAGATGGCGCGATGACCTTGAAGCTTTCCAACCGGATTGGTCAAGCGTTGCTATGGACAGGGATAGGTGGAAGCAAGTTGGGGAGACCTTTGCCCATTAGTGGGACAACGTAGTTAATAAATAAGCCAATTATAAAAAAAAAATGACTGAAAACTTTTTACTCAAAAAGTACACATTTTTGAAGTTGCTGGAACAATATTCACATATTTACTCATACAAAGCCGTGGACAAAAGATACAAAATAAATACCTGTGTTCAAGCTGGGCTATCCTGGTGGTCTGCGCGAGGTTTACCTCGGGCTTGAGCTTCAGATGTGTGGTCACCACGTCACCCTTCTTGCGTGGCTGAACGGCCAGGATCTCCCTGAAAAATGTTGGAGGATTACACTGATATTTAAATGCAAGTTTTGATATTTGTTTGTCACGCAAAATCTACTGGGCGCATAAAATTCGTACACAGGTATATAAATACCGGGAATGGATGGTACTTTTTATCTCGAAATTCTTACGAGAGCAAAGCCTAGAGGCGCAACTAGTAGTGCAACATGCAGCTAAGTTGAGACCTGCCATATTATTTAAGTTGAACTGTAATGAGCCCTTTGTTCATAACAGTTCTTTTTTTGATGTTCATATATTATGATAACAATCATACTTGAGTTTCTCAGCCCTGGGGTCTATCTGCTCCCCCTCCTCCAATTTCAGCTCCTCTAGCAGTTTCTTGGTGGAATTAATCTGAGAGGCCAACTTGACAAACTCGTCCTGCAATAAAGTATGAAGTACATATTATTATTTATCAGAAAAAAATGGTTACACAAAAGAAGATTTTGTTTACTAATTATTAATGCAAAATAAAGATTGTGTTTGTTATTTACTCAATATAATGATTTTGGTCCACAGATTACGTTGATGCACAGGTTACGGCTAGTTACATAATAAAATCTATGAAGTTGTAAACCCTTTCTGAGGTTGTCAGGCTGTTTAGAAACTCTTATACTAGGATATAGTGAATACTGAAATCCACTCAATAAAAAGACTTTAAAATGTTCAACCACGGAGGAGGGAAGGGGAGGAGGTGCCCATAGGCATTTTACAAATGAAAGACAGTGTCCGCATTGGGAGGGGAGCGGGGGACGTATACTTAGCTTAGACAAGACTTCAAAAATGAACTCTAAAGCATTGACGTACGACTTATTTTATCTTATTTTAACAAACTGTATAGCCACCTATTAGCCAGCAGCAGAATTATTTTCGCGACCTGTTTTATCAGCTTTCGCAAACTGTTTTGAGTTCTGCTATTACTCACTAGATGGCTTTACTGACAGGCGCGGATTCAGCTCTGCGGGCATGATGGGCTGGGATGGGCATGCCCACAAACTGGACTGGATGACTTTGAAAATTATTTTCACAAACATTTCAAATCATAATGTTTTGTCACTTTTATAACCGTCCAATCTTAAAATTACAATAATATAATGAAAGGAACATTTTCTGCGTACTTGTCTCAATGGCACAGAAAAGATAACCCGGGCTACCTTTCCTAGATAAACATAAGATATGGGGCATTCGATTTTTTTTTACGTTTATTGCGCAAAAGAAACATAGTTTTTATTTCTAGTAATTTTTGGTTGTTGTGCCCCACCTGTGACCAATATTTTTTTGTGGCTGGATCCGCACCGCACCTTCATTTTAAATGTTGCCAGATATCGAAAATTTACCATTGTTTAATGAACTCTATACATTACTTATAATTTAAAAACATTTACAGCTTGTTACTGAAAACACAATAGTTACTTAAACCACGAATTTTTAATCTTAAAATAAAATGAAAAATCGAAATTACAGATCATAAGACAATTATTTAATTAGTTTTAATGTATTTTTATAATTTACTAGCTGCGTCCCGGGGTTTCGCTCCCGTGAGAATTTCGCGATAAAAAGTACCCTATGTGCTATTTCCGGTATTTTTCTACCCGTATACCAAATTTCATCGAAATCCGTCCAGTAGATTTTACGTGATTGAGTAACAAACATCCTCACAAACTCACAGATTCACAAACTCACAAAGTCACAAACTCACAAAGTCACAAATTCACATCCATACTTTCGAATTTATAATATTAGTAGGATAGTAGGATTTATTTCTTCACTCTCGTATTTTTATCTTCTTAGCGTGGCGACACGGCAAAAATCTTTTATTTCAGTTGCAATGTATATGCGCGTATGTTTGTTTTAATGCCCGCGTTTAATTCTTGGAATATTGCATCAAATTTTTCAGATATCTTGAGCTGATATCTGAGTTTAAATTTTTTATACATTACAAAATTTAAAAGGAAGTCGGTTAAAAAACATAGATTGAAAATAATAATTAATGTGTACTTGGATTTTGAAAATTGTACACCTAAAGGCACCTATATATATGAAACTTCGTCATTTTAGAAGTGAGACAAGAAGTTTTAGATAGCACTGGAAGGGAAATAAAGCGGTGGTTGCCGAGTGGTAGGGCGCCCGGGTTCAAATCCTGCCCGTGCCGAGTTTGTATACCAATCTGACTCATGTACCTATGTTAGTTTCCATCGACCACTACTTTCTTCCGGTGTAAGAAAACATCGTGAGGAAACCTGCACTCTAGTTGATGATTATCAGCTTGTGTGTGAAATGGAGAAGGCAATGGCAAACCACTCCATTGAAATTGTCAAGATAGTCGTTGTATGTGTTTCATTCCATATATTGGCCACGACCCTCAGTCATGAGGAAATAAGACTAAAGAGAGGAAGGCAAATTCACGCGAGCGTGGCCGCGGGCAAAAGCTAGTCACTGCTAAAAAAAATACGCGTAGTTTTTGATTGGATAATTTGTATTTTATTTTGCAGGATAGATTTAATTAATATCGTGTAATCAGGTAGTGTGTGGAAAATGAAAGCGGGACCTAAGAAAACGCGGCAAATTAAAAAAATCTTCATATGATAATACTGATTACAGTAGGAGATTTTTTTTTTGATATTTGCGTTTTTTATTTTATTTACGACAACTAATTTAAAAATAATTGTGTTTACGAACTTATTTCTAATCAAAGGAATAGGCCAAGTCTTTAGTAGTAAAAAATGAAACAAACAAAGAGCGGGACGGTACTATAATGTACTAATGTAATATAAGGTATGTATGTATGTGCATGGGTGTATGTAATTTTTAATGCACATAAATTGTGGTGACCTATCATTACATACTCAATTTATTTCTTTTTAAAGGCTCCGTTTGGTATGTCGGAGCCTTGACTATCATAGATTGAGTAAAAAACGGAGTGTGTAGATTTATATTTATTGGTATTAAATTCATATTTAAAAATGAAGGTACCCAAATAATTTGTTAACATCAAATAACACAAAACTTTGTGAAATGGAACAAACAAATCCAAAGAGTTAAGTAATATTACAAGGAGGGCACTTCATACAAACGTGGCGTTTTATATACCTAGGTACTACTACTACAAATGAAACTGTACATCCGAGGGAAAACTGAAAATAAATAATAGGTTATCTATGTTTATTTTATTTATATGTAAATAGGCACAACCTCGAGAAATCTCACCATTTCTTCAATGGAATCGTCATGCTGTGCTGATATAGGTACTTTATGAAAACTAATTTTAAATTTTCCCTAATTAATGGTAAATGTTTCACCATCTGGCAACATTATATTACAAAAGCAGGCTAAAAAGTTCTGCTTTTCAACGATAGATGGCGTAATTAATGAACTACACATTTGGAAAATTACGTAAAAATACTTACGAGTGAAAAGATATACTTTTATCGCGTGATTCCTTCTTCTGCGTGTTACTTTTACACCCCACAATACAGCACTTCATTGTTAATAAGCACAATCTCTGAAATTTCGCGTAACTTCGACACTTATTCGGCACGTGTAATACGTGTTGACACTGTGAAGTGAACTCCGCGAATGCGACAATAGTGACGTCTGGTGGCCAATAGTTAGAAGCCTCAAGTTTGTCGACTGGGGACAGGTCTACTAGCTTATGAACAGCTCTACTATAAATGCTCTGTGTGTTCAACACTGCCTGAAATTTAATTAGATCAAACTTTCATTTGTCTATGAATAAACAAAACAAAATACCTTTTCGCTCTCTGTAGCCTTGTTCTGCTGTTCAGCCACTTGCTCCAGGAGCTCTGAGAACTCACACCGCAGCCGGTTGTACCTCTCCAGGGCAGTCTCGGGCTCACCCTCAGCTGCCAACTCCCATTCCCCAGACCTATTTCAA
Source organism: Ephestia elutella (assembly GCA_018467065.1). Taxonomy (NCBI): domain Eukaryota; kingdom Metazoa; phylum Arthropoda; class Insecta; order Lepidoptera; family Pyralidae; genus Ephestia; species Ephestia elutella. Next base: position 3,268,105 of record CM031571.1, read on the forward strand.
TGAAATTAGTAAAAATGTAATACTTTCTTCAACTTGTAATTTTGCAAAGGATTCTTTTGTGATTATCTATAGTTATATATATGGTAGTAGCTGCAAGCTGATGATACTGTGCACTGGGACCCCAAACTCAGGGCCTGACCAGCTACATTTTATTATTGCATACATATAATTTTATATAATGGGCATCTAGATCTTTGCACTGCGCCTGTGGCGTATATCTAATTTATACCTCGTGACGTCACAGAACGTGTTGGCGGCGAGTATATTTTGGAATCTAGAAATTGAAAATTGATTCTTCAAAAGCATACCTTTACCTAACAATTGTGACGTCACTGGTCGTGTTGACATCGGGTATAATTTTGGATTTAGGATTTCGCGCGTAATATTTTAAAACGCACCCGGTCACAACGATGGGATCGTTCGGTAGGTACCTATTCTTTTGCACATTGCTGTTACTATTTTCTTTTACTGAACTACATATTTTATTTCAATTTTTTAATTGTTCGCTCCCTTTCTTTTCGAGTTTGTGTTCCTTTTAGTGTGAAAAGTATATAAAATGATAGACAAAGCCAGTTTAGAGGTTTATTATAAACGATCATTGAGTGTTATGTTTTTAGGGTATTATTATATGTATGTATGTAAGTTTCTTTATTCCATCATAAGTTCTAAATGGCTTAGCAGATTTTGATGTGAGAGGTATATTAAGATTCTTACATTCAGTGACATAGGCTATGTGACGACATCATAAAACCAAAATGGCGGATTATATTATACGCGATAAATAGCAGACCAAAATAATAAAAGAAATATTTGAAAATTGATTAAAAAAAAATTGTATTTATCTTATATGTTGTATCTTATATGTATATACTTTTGAGTAAAAAATAATACAATAAAACTTAACCCATATAGAATACCCATATAGTATGGTATCCAAATGACTTGAATGCTATTACAGTATTAGAGATTTCCTAGATGATAATTTTTGACATCCCTGACATATGTATTTAATTGTTTATTATTCCTATGATTGACTTATTTTAATTATATTTTTTTGAGTGTATTATCATATTTTTAAGTATATTTTGAATTTATTTGCGGCAAGCCATCTGACTTAATTTGCACACCGTTTCAACGGTTGAACATTGCTGCTCTGTAACATCATGCATTTTATGTATCAACAATGTTTTTTTGGCAAATAAATATATCTTTATCTTTAAAAAAAAAAAAATGTTGAAACATATTGTAAGTTGTCTGTCGTGTTTTTTATTTTTTAATAATTAGCTAGTACTTTTTAGGTGTATGTGTGAAATTTATATTTCACACATTACCCTCCTGCGTTTTTTACACAGTCGGGTAAACAGCTTTTTTTGAGTCTTCAGATTCGGTCAATTCAAAAAGTTTTTCATATTCATTACCTACTAGGGTACCCATTATAGCAAAATGGAGTGTCCTAAATGAAAAGTATACCCTGGACTAGAAAAATGTTACCAGCGGGTATACATTATACTATAGCACAACGAAGTGTCCTATTCTAAAGTATACCCTATGTGCGCAGAGAATCCGGACAAACGAAGTGGCGGGAAGAATTCTGTACCGGAACTTTACCGGGAAAAAACCACCGGTAAAAATAAGTACCGGGAAAAAATCTCCACGCGGCACCACGTTTGTCCGACTAGAACCTAACTTAAGCTATACGCAGACTGCTACCACCGTAACTTATATAGGGAGCTACGGGCCCTATGTACTAATAACTAACTAACTAAATTTATTATGCTACTCACCAAGTTGACTTCTTAATCCAAGTTGGGGTGTCTTCGGAGGAGGTGGTGGTTGGTCCCTAATCACCCAAACTACCCCGAGATCTCTTCCCCAGAATAAATACGTAGGTTTCTTCCAGCAGTTCCACTCGGCGACGGGATTCGGCGGCCCCAGGCAGCCACGTTTCGCATCTCACAAGAAAAAGTCACAATAACAGGTTTTTTCACAAACACAAACGTTCAATAGTTATTTAACAAAAGGAAGCTCACAATTATAACTCAAACTAACCAACAATCAACGTGGTTTTAGACAAACAGGACGCGTGACCTCTCCGCGTATTAAAATCAAACCGATATATCACAGGACAAAGGCGACCGTCCGCGACGCCATTTTACACGAGCAATGTGAGAACCCCGAACGCCTGGTGGCGACAATAGGAAACGCCTGCGTTTCGTTTCACGCAATTATATTACAAACATCCCCCGTCCCGGTCTGAGAAGCAGACCGCTAGCTTACTCTACGGGAAGGCGGGCGAGAGAGGTCACACCTCTCCTTAAAATCGAACCGTCGACCAACACCTCAGCCACACGCGGAGTGCCATCTCCGCCAAGAATCAAACGTAATATGCGAGCTCGTCGCCAAAGCAATGAGGGCAAATTTGCCTCTTTTAACAATACTAAATCACCCTCCCTGGGAGGCTCAGTCCTGTCTGTCCACTTCACTCTTTGCTGCAGCAAATGCAAATATTCAAGCGACCAGCGACGCCAAAAGTCCTGGCTCATTTGCTGCAACATTTGAAAACGCGACAACCGATATACGCGTTCGTCCTTCCACGGGTATTCGGGCAGGGCATTCAAAGGCCCTCCCACCAAAAAATGACCAGGGGTGAGAGCTTCCAAGTCATTTGGATCTGGAGATAGCGGACAGAGAGGACGAGAGTTGAGGACCGCCTCAACTTTACAAAACACTGTGGCCAGCTCTTCAAAAGTTAGAGCCGTTTCTCCGATAATGCGGCGGAGGTGGGTCTTTGCGGATTTCACAGCCGCTTCAAAAATCCCTCCCCAATGGGGGCAACTTGGGGACTAAACTTCCAGGTTATTCCCCTTTGGGCAGCAATTTGACTTAAACTAGTACAATTTTTATCAATAAACACAGAAACATCCTTAAGATAATTTACAGTTCCCTTATAGTTTGTGCCATTATCAGACCTAATAAGGGAAGGTAGACCTCGACGCGAAACAAAGCGATCCAACGCGGCGACGAAGGCCTCCGTAGTCAGAGCCGATACCACCTCCAAATGGACAGCCTTGGTGGCCAAACAAACAAATACATACAAATAGCCCTTCACAATACGGGCATTACGAAAGGGAGAAGCCTTGATCGAAAAGGGACCGGCAAAATCGGTTCCAACGCCGTCAAACGGCCTCGAAGGTCGGATTCGATCAGCGGGCAAATCACCCATCTGTGGTTGCATCGTGGATGCCTTCAACCTATAACATGCAATACATCGAAACAGGACACTACGGATTGCTCTTCGGGCAGACAAAATCCAAAACTCGCGTTGCAAAATAGCCAACAAAGCATTGCACCCAGCATGGGCGTTACGAATGTGTCGATCAGACACCAAAAGCTGCACCAAGGGTCCGCCCTTGGGCAACAACAGAGGATGGCGAGTCTCATATGGAAGATCCGCCTTCCGGAGCCTGCCTCCAACCCGAAGAAGCCCATCCGAGTCGATGTACGGGTTCAAACGAGCGACCGCGCCCTTCAACTTAGCGCGTCCGTCGCGCAAGATACGAAGCTCTGACTCAAACCGTCCGGTCTGCACGACACGGACCCAATGCAACAATGCGCTCCGGCGCTCTTCTGCACCTGCAATCGGCTCCAACCGCTTTGCCTGTGGGTTTCTACAATAATGTATGAAACGCTTAATCCAACTGGTAACACCCAGAAGCTTATCCAAGCTGCTAGTTAAGTAGCCAATCCGGCTCCGACGTCGTCTCAGCGACTACAGCATGTACACGGAGCCCAGTCAAACTCAAAGAAGTAACATCTGTCTGACAGACAGGCCAAGAAGTTTCTGATCCCATCAGCCACTCTGGGCCCCACCAGAGCGGGTGTGACACCAATTCTGGTGCCGTACAACCTCGGGAAGCACAGTCCGCTGGGTTAAGCTCTCCCGGCACATGTCTCCATGTTATATCAATTCCGATATTCTGGATTTGGGAAACCCGATTTCCCACAAAAACCTCCAAGGTATGTGGGGCCGCGCGCAACCATGCAAGCGCGACCTGGCTATCCGACCAGGCGAAGATGTCCCGTATCTCGACCGTGGCCGCCAGCTCACATGCAACGTGATGCAACAATTTAGAGAGAAGGTGAGCTCCACTCAACTCAAGCTTGGGAATAGTCAGCCTAGTCCTGATGGGGGCGACCTTGCTCTTCCCTAACAAAAGCGAGACATTGACCCGGCCATCGGCGTCAACTGTCCGCATATAGACTGACGCGGCGTAGCCTCGCTCCGACGCGTCACAAAAGCCATGCAGGCTGGCTCGATATTTCCCGGGGGCAATATTCGACGAGGCAAGGCAATCCGATTGACTTCCTTAATCGATGAAAACAACTCGAGCCAATCATCCAATGGAGAGCCAAACAGCGGCTCGTCCCACGAGACGCCCAAAGTCCAAAGTCTCTGAAGAAGACACTTTGCAGAGAATATCACTGGACTGATCCAACCGCTTGGATCAAACATACGGGCTATTACGGACAACACCGTTCTCTTAGTCCAGACCTTTGGTATTTCCAAGTCCACTTGGAATGTAAAAATATCGGTTAGCGGCTGGTACTGCATGCCCAGCACCGCTATCCTGTTGGGATCATCCACATCCTCAAACAGGTGAGGGTTCTGTTGGTGATCCTCCGGGATCCCTTCTAGAACTTTAGGCTCATTAGACAACCACTTACGTAGCTCGTAGCCACCTGTCTTCAATATTTCAATCAATTCATCCCGCAGTAGGAGGGCCTCCTCAATACTTTGGGCTCCGGTGCACACGTCATCAACATACAAGTCACGTGACAGCACGGAAGCCCCACGGGGAAAGCGGATCCGTTCCCGCTCTGCCAATTCAAGCAATGATCTGATGGCGATATAGGGACTAGATTTCAAACCATACGTGTTTGTGTTGAGTTCATACACCGTCACAGGATCCTCAGGGCGCTCACGCCAGAGTATCAACTGGAATCGCCTGTCCTCAGGATGTATGACTGTCTGGCGGAACATCATCCGGATGTCCGCACCAAAAACCACTTGATGTCTTCTAAAGTTCAAGATGATGTCAATTATGTCCCTATGCAATTTGGGACCCGAATGCAAACACAGATTCAACGAAACCCCGTTCGAAGTGGGTGCGGACCCATCAAAGACAGTCCGCAACTTGCCCGTTGAGGCCTTCACCACCGCGTGGTGGGGCAAAAAATAATGCTCAGTTGAGCTCCAATCAACTCGAGCCGGAGACATGTGACCCAAATCCTCGTACTCGCGCATAAATTCAATATATTTATCGCGAAGTACGTGGTCACGCTGCATACGTCGCTCCATGGACAGCAGTCGTTTCTCCGCAAGCGCCCTACTTTGCCCTAGGCTAGGACGAGAGGCAACAAAGGGTAACCTAGTTACAAACCGACCGGAGGGCAACCTCTCCGTGGTCGATCGAAAAAGGGCTTCGCACTCAGCGTGTTCCGGATCCATCCTGGAACTCATAGGTGGCTCCTCCACCTCCCAAAACCTTTGCATGGTCTTGGCCAAGGACGCAGATGCGACAACCGGTGGCTCCTCCGCGGTGCCATTATCAAACACAGGGCCCATCAGGGCAAAACCAAAAATCGTAGACACTGCCATCAGTGAAGACGAACCCAGAGCCTTCTGTGTACCCAACAAAATCCAACCCAATACGTCCGAGCCCAGGAGCAAGTCCACTGGGCCGGGATGAAAGACAAAGGGGTCGGCCAAATCCAGACCCGAAACCAAAGACAACACACCCGGCGGTATGTCTGTCGAGGGGTGCCAACCCGCAATGGTATCCATTACCATAGCCGAAGTCGTGATCCTCATTGTGGAGGACTTCAGCGAAGAAAAGGTGACAAGTGTCTGGCCCGTCAGACACTTCACTTGTATGCCACCAACTCCAAGAAGTGGCACAGGCGAGTCTTCCACGACTAAACCTAACTGGCGTGCCACTCGAGTGGTAACCAAACTGCTTTGAGCCCCTGAGTCCAACAGAGCTCTCAAATTAATGGCTTCCCCCACGACCCCATACGCGGACCACCGCGGTAGGGAGCAGAACCGTCCGCGGCTCTGTCCCAGCAAGGGAGCAAGCTAGTTACGGGCTCCCCACTCTCTCCAAACCAGGGGCGCGCCACTGACCCGGATAATATGGCGGGCGAGTGCACATCCCCATCTGAGGGGGGCATAACCCGCGGCCCGGCCATACATATGGTACGGCGGGTGGTACTCCAGCCGTGGGTACTCGTGCAGCGGCGGAGAAAACCGCTGCGGCTGCATGTGTTGGGCATTGGTAACCCGCGTGGAGGGGGGTGTCCCCACTCTCACGTCCGATCTAGGGCCCCCGCCCATGGGGGCCCTATCCGGGGCCTGGCCAGCTACATACTGGCCATGACCTTGGGGCGCGTGGTCCCGGTCCGCCAAGACCCACGCCGGTACGCGTCCCCCCTCCCGAGGGGGGGTGCGACGAGCGAAGCCGCGTCCTCCGTCCGATGGTGGAGGGCTTCGCGCAGGAGCGCCCCCGCCCATAGGGGACCCCTGCCTCAACAACCGGGGGCCATCCCCGTTCCGGTTCATGCAGAGCATCACGTGGTGCAGCCCACGGCATGCACTGCATGGTATGGCTCTGGGACAGTCACGTGCATAGTGACTGCCCAAACAGTAAAAGCAAAGTTCATGCCGCCTTGCCATGCGGCGCCGATCTTGTACTGGCAGTCTCTGCCAGTCCCTGCATTGCAGCAGGCTGTGGCCCATCCAGCCACATTGCAGGCAGTCCGCGTCCCCCGCGACTGCTGCCGTGTGTGCAACCCGCACACCAGCTCCACGCGGTGGCGGTTGCCGTCCCTGTTGGGGCCTACGTTCAGGCGCTCTGGATGGCGCTGAGTCCGTCATGGTATTCTCAGCCGCCCGTGCCTCAAACTCCAAAAACTTCACCAAGTCAGTGAATGTTGGTAGGGTGGTGCTATCCCGTTCCGCATTCTCGCGCTCAAATCGCGAGCGGATGTCATTGGGTAATTTGCCCAATACAATGTGCACCAGCAAAAAGGACCATTGGTCCACCGGCAGCCCCAGTGTGCGGAGCGCGTTACAGGCCACTGTAACGGGCGTGAGCAACTGCAGGCGCAACTGTGCCCTGTTGGCCACCTTGGGCAGGGCCATCAACTGTGCGGCGTGCGCATCCGCTAACAAACGTAAGTTTTGGTAGCGGGAGTTCAATAACTCCCAAGCCGTGTCGTACTGGTCGTCCTCCACCCGGAGGTGCTGGATGAGCGACCGCGCTTCACCCTCAAGAGTGGAGAGGAGGTAGGCCATCTTCTGGGCCTTCGACAAATCCTGTCGTGCTACGACCAGGGACTCAAACATATTTTTGTAGGCTACCCACTCCTCCATCCTACCCCCAAAGTGGGACAGCTGAAGGGTGGGGAGCCGACCAGTAACCGCTGGTCCTTCCTGTCTAACAGGTGTGCGAGGGGCTGGTCCGCCAGCCTGTCTCGCCCTTATTGCGGCCGCCGCCTCCGCGATATCATCGTGCAGATTCAGGATCTGGTCCATGTCCGCCATGTGACCTGTATAGACCTCCGCGGCAAGTTCGGCTTCGGTAAGCACCGCCATGGCCGCTTCCGCGCTACTCAATCGTGAGTGGAGGTGATCCGCTCTTAGCAGTGTGGCGCCCTCCCTGTCCTTCCGGGACAGGAGTCCTCCGGCCGTCACAAACCATCTCAGTTCGTTGGCGAGTGTCGCCTTAGCATGGGAGACCTTCGCCATCGCGTCAAGTCACAACCAAAATAAAAAAAAAATAATAAACAATTAATTATTTTTTACAAACGAACAAATAGAGGGTAGAACAACTACGCTCTGCTACCAGAAAATGTGCGCAGAGAATCCGGACAAACGAAGTGGCGGGAAGAATTCTGTACCGGAACTTTACCGGGAAAAAACCACCGGTAAAAATAAGTACCGGGAAAAAATCTCCACGCGGCACCACGTTTGTCCGACTAGAACCTAACTTAAGCTATACGCAGACTGCTACCACCGTAACTTATATAGGGAGCTACGGGCCCTATGTACTAATAACTAACTAACTAAATTTATTATGCTACTCACCAAGTTGACTTCTTAATCCAAGTTGGGGTGTCTTCGGAGGAGGTGGTGGTTGGTCCCTAATCACCCAAACTACCCCGAGATCTCTTCCCCAGAATAAATACGTAGGTTTCTTCCAGCAGTTCCACTCGGCGACGGGATTCGGCGGCCCCAGGCAGCCACGTTTCGCATCTCACAAGAAAAAGTCACAATAACAGGTTTTTTCACAAACACAAACGTTCAATAGTTATTTAACAAAAGGAAGCTCACAATTATAACTCAAACTAACCAACAATCAACGTGGTTTTAGACAAACAGGACGCGTGACCTCTCCGCGTATTAAAATCAAACCGATATATCACAGGACAAAGGCGACCGTCCGCGACGCCATTTTACACGAGCAATGTGAGAACCCCGAACGCCTGGTGGCGACAATAGGAAACGCCTGCGTTTCGTTTCACGCAATTATATTACAAACACCCTAGAAAAATGTTGGGGTCTGGTATATTTTGGAATTTGAAATATATATTTCTATTGTATACCCAATCGTAACTCTATGGAGCGTTGTGGCGAGGTATAAATTAGATATACGCGCGCCTGTGGTTACCTTTCTACTCCAATGAAGGCCTAACTCAATGGGACCTGTGGTACAGTTAAGCCCAAATACGCTCAAGACTTCTGTTGTTTGTAATTTAATGTTTATCTTACCTACCATTATGCTTACAAAAATATTTGGTGGTGGAATATTGAATAGCTTAGGTTGACGTGATATATTACTGTTACCTGTATCCAATTCTTGTTTTCCGGCTAAGTCTGTCCGAGAAATCAACATTGCCAGTCAAGAACTTCCCTTTGAACTTATTGAAAGAATCCTTCACTGAAAGATGCAACTGTTCAATACATTCGTTTTCCTCCTCTTCAAAGGTATCCGGCTGGTCAGCTTCCGGCAAGTCGCCAGTCTCATAGACATCAGGCTGGTCGTATGCCTTCAAAAACAGATCATAATGAATGCAAGACTCGTCATGAAAAATCAATACCTAATTCATCAATGATTATTGAGTTTGATACGCACTATACCAGGGAGATTCTCGTATTTAGGATCGGCCATTGTAACTTTGAAAGTTAAAAGATTGCTAATATTTTATTATATTCAATGTTTTAGTTAGAATAATACAAAATGACGTCAGTCAGTGCAATAATCTAGAAGTAGAACAAGAAAAGAAAAATGACTGGACTGCTGTCATGTCACAGTGTCACTGTCAATTTTGACAAAATTAAAGATCCGTTTAGTAAGTTAACGCTTTCAGCCGTAACGTTTATTTCTGTGACTCATCGTAAACTTTTTATCTTTATGAAGAGTTTACGTGATATTATTCGTTTGATTTTTAAAGCATTTAATTATAAGTTTGATTTTTCCTTCTCATTTTAGTTTCTAAAATAATAATTTCTAAAATCTTTGCAACAAAGACAAAGACAAACAAGCACAACTCACAACACTATCAAATGACTGTCAAGTTAAAGTGTCAATAACACACACGTCATCTTTGACTTTTGGTCCATGACTCACTTTTAATTTCGATTGTCTGGTCGTCTAATTTCATCATAAATTCATCAGAAAGGGTTAATATATCACCGGTTTCGATTGTCTATTTACCAGTGCGGAAACAGAAACAGCAAGAATGAGTCTACAGTGGACAATTATTGCCACGTTTTTATACGCGGAGATTGCGGTGGTGCTGCTCTTGGCCCTGCCGATTGCCAGTCCTTCGAGATGGCAGAAGTTCTTCAAGTCCAAGTTTCTAGCTTACGTAAGTAGTCAAGCGACTATTTACTTCCTCGTGCTGGTTGGCGTGTTGATATTATGTCTGCTGGATGCAATTCGTGAGATGCAGAAGTATTCCAGCATTGAGGCTACAGATCATCAGCATTTGGATGCGGAGATGCAAGGAAACATGCGTTTGTTCCGCGCCCAGCGAAACTTCTACATTTCTGGCTTCGCGTTATTCCTTCTTGTTGTGATCCGTCGGATGGTGCAGATGATTTCTGAACTGGCGACACTGCTGGCTCAATGTGAGGCGAACTTCAGGCAAGCGCAAAGCGCGACTGTAGCCGCCAAATCTCTGATAAGTCAACAAGGCGCTGGAGACGAGAAATCAAAGAAAGAGGTTGAAGAACTCAAGAGTAAAGTTGATGCATTGGAGAAAGAGTTGATTAGAGAAAAGAAGGATAAAGAAGCAGTTAAATCTCAAGCTGAAAGTCTGAATAAGGAGTATGATCGTCTTGCAGAGGAGCATAGCAAGTTGCAGAAGAAGATTACTGTTGCAAGTGGGGACAAAAAGGATGAATAAAGATTGTGAAATATTTCGTGATTGTGAAAAATGATTGTTACTGGCAATCAAGAAGAGTAATTTAAACAGCTAAATATTAGCGTGCAGTAAGCAGCATTTCATTATAATGTTCAACTTTGCATTTGAAATCTATGTACTATCTCATTGCACCAACATCTAATCAATATCTAGCTAATAGCTTAAAATTATGATAAACGGACCTCCAGTGGAATGTTTACTGTTAATTATTCATGATTACGTCATATGTTGATGATGACTAAGAAGATCAATATATTTTATTATCACTGTTAACCATGGAGGCCTTAGATTAAAAAAAAATTATGAATCAATTTTTTCCCACTTTTTCTGTTGTAATCTTTTCTGTCTAATTTCTTTTTTAATATAATTTATAATTTAGTAGTTTTGTGTTATTGGGTTAATGTTGGTGTATACTGAACAATATAGACTGAAATTATTTATGGGATGATTGAAAATTTTATGGAAATACGTTTGGCAAAATCATTTTATTATGAAAACATTTATGTCACTATCTTCGCACATTGTTATTGTTTTCAGTGCACTAACTAAAATACATATTTTTTAGTAATGAGACATACCCTGTCAACTTAATTATTACATGTGCACATTTTTGTTCTTTATTTTTTAGTATCCTTATCCTTCAAGCCGTAATCGTCCGGATCCGCAGTGCAGCCATTGTTCTTTTATTGTCTTCGTTAACCGCGTAGCTTGGAGGATTAACAATGCATTTTTGTTGTTTGCTTGAGTTTATTTTCTTGTTCATTTGCCGCCCTATGTTATATAAAAAAAAGAAAAAACAAATGATCATTCAGAATCTAATTTTAGCTATTATGTCATTGTTTGTATTACCTATATTTATGTGGTAGAATTTTTAGGATTCCTTCTATAATATCATTCATTAGGCTAAATTTAAATGTCATGTCTTAATAATGATAAAGTTGATTTAAAATAAATCTAAAAAATTATTCGCTAACTAGTTCAAAATCAAGCATTGAAAAAAAAGGTTAATATCACATGTATAATTATTCATAAATTAACTAAGAAGTTAAGCTTTTTATTCAAAGTGTCTAATGTTAGTGGTACTTACTATTGAAAGACTTTCTAGTCTATATTTTTTTTAATTAATAAATAAGGGTGAGTTCACACCGAGTAACATGCAGCAGTTTCTTGAAAGATGTTTTGAATAGTTTGTGTGATTGAACAATATGAGAACACATTGCAGTCTGAATTTGGCTTCAACCTTGTAAAGCTTGAATTGTGTGTACAGCTTATCGGTCTGAGTTGATCCTTATTGAATTTTTCAGAAAATATTATCTTGGAAATGTAACAAATAAGTGTTTGCATTCTTTTCATACTTATCTAGAAATATTGTATGTTATTTGCATATACAAAGTCTTCTAATGTGTCCATTTCAATGATAACATTTTCTATATGTAGACTGTAGGTAATATTAAACTTATGTTTGGGTACATGGGAAGTGGAATTACACCTAGTTGACACAAATTTAGTGGCTATGATGTTAGATGTACCATATTTTTTTGTAAATATAAGGCAAACTTTCGTCTGAATTTGATGTGGATTTAAAAATATATTCAAATAGATAAAGAAGTATAAATTTGTGTGAACTAGGCTTAAGGTATTTGGTGGATTCTAACACTAAGTAATTTTATATTTTGGCGGAGTGTTTAATATACTATGTTTTTATTTACTTCATAGTTGTTTTATTTTTCAATAAATTAGACATATTGTATTGCCGACTATGTACCAGAGGGGCGTAGGCGTATGGGTAGACCGCGAATGAATGGCGAGATGACATCGTCTAAATCAGTCAAAATTTTTTGCGGGAGTGGAAGCGGGCTTTACTCAACAGAGAATTGTGGAAGGAGAAAGGGGAGGCCTTTGCACCAGCATCGAAAAGCTGGAAAAAAAAAGATTTTGTAATATTCAAAGATTTATTTTTAAATACGCGATATACAACATTTCGGGATTCTGAAAAGCCTATAGCCTTCCTCTTCCTTACATATTATAAAATAAAGTCTCCCGCTGCGTCTGTCTGTTTGTTGCGATAAACTAAAAAACTATTGAATGGACTTTCATGCGGTTTTCACCAATGGACGGGGTGGGTCATGTGAACAGTTTAAAGTTTAGGTTTAGGTGTATAGTTTACGCGGGCGGAGCTGTGGGCTAACGCTAGTGATATATGTATAGCTATCACACAGAAATACTTTATCAGATCTGATGTGCAGTTCCGGAAGATTATCGCATTCAAGCAAACCTATATATATTAGTATAGATAAATAGTACTAAACTGATAGGGTAACAATTTACCTGTTAACAGTGATTATATTGATTACTATTGATATCTCTGAGACTTGCAATTAACACCTTGAATGCGGCCTTATATTGATTTGGGAATGATGAAATAAGGGATCGGGGCAGGGAATCCTGGCGGATGAACTGTTAACACTCTTGCTTTTCTGTGTAGTCCCCAAAAAGATATCGATATCGATTTTAATTTCAATTGTTTCTTTCCCAAGCGCGATTATTTGAGCCAGCCTATCACATCGGCTGCCGTATTTTCCCCTCCCGCAAAAATCGGTGAACTGTGATTGTGTTGGACAATATGCCTACGTGCTCTCCAGTTATTTATCCTGTTGCTTCTTTGTACCACAAGCACCACAAGTCCAAGTATCTAAGTATATTTATAAAATTTAACGCGTTTGACCTAAATACTGACTGGTAGAGGAAAGACGAAACCGCTGAGCGTAAAAATTGTTTGCCGATAAAAGGCATAAAGGAGCAATAAAAAGGGAATTTTGGAAATTTAACCCCGAAAGAAGGGGTAAAATGAGTAAAAATTAAATTCACGCGGGCGAAGGCGAGGGCAAAATATATCACGTTTATTTCCCGCAGGGGGTAGACATAGGCATACATGTAATAAACTTTATTAAAGATATGAAATAGTCTATCCACAGAAATCCCATCATTAGTGTAGGCGGTAGACGAAATGTTATCACAGCTACCAGTGACATTAATCCCATCTTTGTAATCCCACATTAGCCTATTTTTTGCGTAACAAAGCTTGCATTGTTTTAACTTGAATGAAAACACAAAGCATGCGTCCAATAGTAATATGAAAACAACGCTAGGCCCAGTGGCGTAGCTTCCGGGGGGCTAAACGGTGCCGTGCACGGGGCTAAACAAGCTCAGGTGGCCCTCGAACACAGACTTGTTTATGTTGTCTGACATCCTACTAATACGAGTATTATAAATGCGAAAGTTTGGATGTGAATTTGAGGATTTTTGTTAGGTACCTACTCAATTACGCAAACTCTATTGGAAGAATGTCAATGAAACCTACTAATATTATAAATGTAAAAGTTTTGATGTAAGTTTGTGAATTTGTGAGTTTGAGAGGATGTTTGTTAAATCTACTGGAAGGATTTCAATGACATTTGGTACCTACACGGGTAGAAAAGTACCGGGAATAGCACATAGGGTACTTTTCATCCCGAAATTCCCACGGGAGCGAAACCCCGGGGCGCGGCTAGTCTATATATATAACTTAAAGGTGACTGACTGACTGACTGACATAGTGATCTATCAACGCCATGGAAGTAATAAGTACTTCAACGCACAGCCCAAACCACTGGACGGGTCGGGCTGAAATTTGGCATGCAGGTAGATGTTATGGCATAGGCATCCGCTAAAGAAAGGATTAACGCGAGCGAAGCCGCGGGCAACAGCTAGTTTCTTATAAAACTTTGACAACAGCGATATTTTTTGCACCAGGGTCTACCAGACAAAAGCACTAGAAAATATAAATAAAACTAAAGCAATAATTTTAAAACTAAGTAAGTATTTATTCGAAATAATAGTATTTATGTAGGCAACACTAATTGTAATTAATTACAAAATGTGCCTCGTAGGCCTATTTTTTTGGTTTTTATATTACTTACAGTTTACAAAATCCTTATAAATGATTTGTAAATAATACACTTATCACTAGATTTAATAAACGCAAAGTTACTTTGTCACCATTAAGTAGGTTTTCAAATAAACAGACTCGAACCAGCGGATTTATCTATCCCTGTATGCTTTTTGGTACCACGATCTTCTGGTGCGTGAGTGAGGGCGCCACTTTCGTTTCAAATAAGAAATTTTATTAGCTTAGACATAGTTCGCTTTTCTACCACGCGCCAAAAGATCATGGCCGCACTGTACTTATAAACGGCTCTAGATTTTTAAAGTTCGTCTCTAATATGGAGCTGGTAACGGTCATTTTCGAGAAATCCTAGGCTGTCCCAGAAGGATTTGTGTCCAAAGTCGGAGCTCGCCTTCATCTCAAAGGTAGTGGGGGAGGAAATTTCCATATAGTTCAACTCAGGAGCGCCTGCTCTCACTGGCATCCATTCTGGAGCATTAGGTAGTTTGGGCACGCTGGAACAAAGATATATAGCTAAAAACCTTTTTTATTGACAAAAGCGAATGCGTCATATTTTTTTAGGTAGTAAACAAGTGATGTTCCGCAATAACTTCCGAAACTACACGGAAAAAAAAGCTCGCGGAATTATTTTTGCATCAAGAATATTTTTATTCTCAGAAATATTGTTTTAAGTTAAATAAATGTGTGCTTGAGTTAACAAGAATATCTCAGCTCAACAAATATGATATTCTCCATGAAAAACATTATTATTCTTAGTAAATTTACTAAAAATAAAACAATAATTTTTAATTCAAGTGTTTTAAAGCGTTGGCTGAATAAAAATTACTGTCTTAAATTAAGATTTTCATGTGTTTTAATCCGAGGGGTAGTTGTTTGGGTTCAAGAGCCTTACAGATTTGAACCAAAAGTTGCACTTGTTGACTTAATGCTAAACATCAAAATTTGTTAACTGAAGAATATATTCTTAAAATAAAATCTATATTTTCTCTGATTTAATAAATTTACGTTGCTTTTATCCCAAAATTAGGAAAGTTTTCAAACAAGAAAACATTTTTTTGTTGAAGAAAGTTAGTTTTTTGTAATCAAAGAAAAAAATATTTTAGGGTAAGTAAGGTTAGCATTAGCGTAAGAATCCAAATTATTTTGACTGAAGTCGTTCAATGTTTTCAAACAAGACTTTTTCGTTTTCTGAGAATAAATTATATTGTTCAACTAATAATATTGATATTTCAAAATTAAGAAAAATGATGTTTCTTTATAAGAAGCTGTAAAGTTTGCATTAAGAAAAAAGTATTTTAGATTAAGTACGGTTAGCATTGGCTTGAGAATCCAAATTTTTAAACTGAAATAATTCAATGTTTTCACACAAGTCGTTTTCGTTTTGTGAGAACAAAATATGATATGCAACTAAGAATATTATTTTTTCTAAATAAGAAAGAATAACGGTTCTTCATAAGACGTTTAATTGTTTGGGCCAAGAAAAAAATATTTTAGTGTAAGTAAGGTTAGCATTAGCGTAAGAATCCAAATTATTTAGACTAAAATCATTCAATGTTTTTATATAAGACTTTTTCGTTTTCAGATAATTAATTATATTGTTCAACTAATAATATTCATATTTCAAAATTAAGAAAAATTATGTTTCTTTATAAGTTGTTGTAAAGTTTGAATTAAGAAAATAGTATTTTAGAATAATTACGATTAGCATTGGATTAAGAATCCAAATTGTTTGAACTGAAATAATTCAATGTTTTCACACAAGACGTTTTCGTTTTGTGAGAACAAAATATGATATGCAACTAAGAATATTATTTATTCTAAATAAGAAAGAATAACGATTCTTCATAATACGTTTAATTGTTTAGACCAAGAAAAACATATTTTAGGGCAAGTAAGGTCAGCATTAGCGTAAGAATCCTAATTATTTTGACTGAAATTATTTAATGTTTTCAAACAAGACTTTTTCTTTTTCTGAGAATAAATTATACTATTCAACTAAGAATATTGATATTTTAAAATTAAGAAAAATGATGTTCCTTTATAAGTTGTTGGAAAGTTTTGCATTAAGAAAAACGTATTTTAAATTAAGTAAGATTAGCATTCGCGTAAGAATCCAAATTATTTTTACTGAAATCGTTCAATGTTTTCACACAATACGTTTTTGTTTTGTGAGAACAAAATATGATATGCAATTAAGAATATATTTCTTTCTAAATAAGAAAGAATAACAATTCTTCATAATACGTTTAATTGTTAGGACCAAGAAAAAAATATTTTAGGGTAAGTAAAGTCAGCATTAGCGTAAGCATCCAAATTATTTTGACTGAAATCGTTAAATTTTTTTACACAAGACTTTTTCATTTTCTGATAAGTAATTATATTGTTCAATTAATAATATTGATATTTCAAAATTAAGAAAAACTATGTTTCTTTATATAAGTTGTTTTAAAGTTTGCAATAAGAAAAAAAGTGTTCTAGATTAAGTACGGTTAGCATTGGTTTGAGAATCCAAATTGTTTTAAATTAAATAATTCAATGTTTTCACACAAGACGTTTTCGTTTTGTGAAAACAAAATATGATATGCAACTAAGAATATTATTTTTTCTAAATAAGAAAGAATAACGATTCTTCATAATACGTTTAATTGATTGGACCAAGAAAAAAAATATTTTAGGGTAAGTAAGGTAAATTCGCGTAAGAATCCAAATTATTTTTACTGAAATCGTTCAATGTTTTTATTTTTACACAAGACTTTTTCGTTTTCTGATAATTAATTTAGTATATTGTTCAACTAATAACATCAATATAAGATGGTTTTTTTGTTAGTATGTTATTGTAAAGTATGGATCAAGAAAAAAATGTTTAAAGTTAAGTACGGTCAGCATTATCTTGAGAATTCAAATTATTTGAATTGAAATAGTTAAATATTTTAACACAATACCTTCTCGTTTTCTGAGAATAATTAATAGGTACTTAGTTTCAACTAAGTAATTTGAAAAGTTTAGATAGAAAAAAAGTATTTCACATATTATTATTATTATACTTTATAGACACATATTAAAAATATGTTTGAGTGTAAGTTCGTACTTAGCATTGACGTAAGAATAGTATATCCCATAATACAAGTCTCGAACTTACTTTGGGCACAGGGCGGGCGCTTCATAGAAACGGCGCGTCAAATATGCCTACTACTACTACAAATGCAACTGTATATCCGTGAACACGTCAGTAACACGTCAATGTGTGCGTTTTCATAGTCGAACGTCCCACATCTACACAAGAACGGGGGAGAAGTGCGGAAGGAGCGGGGGGGTGCCATATTGCGGGAGGGGCAGGGAGTTTCCTTTCTGTACGTAGTACTAATATTAATTCTGTGCTTTGGGGCTAACTCAGTCTGTGTGATTTGTCCCTTTATATTTTTTTTTCCACTCTCCTGCGAATTAAATCGGATTTATTAGTGGGGTACTCAATTCTCATAAAGTAATAGTGCGCGAAGTGTTTGTATCGTATCCTGCCACCTCGGCACAGTAGCAAGCACTTATAAACCATCAAAGAGTAAAATTAAATGCAATGATACAGAGTGGGCTGTGAAAAAAGGCACTTTTGATGTGCAAGACATACACCCCAATAAAAGAAAAAGATAACGTTTGTTATCTACGTTAACCTACGTACTTATACCTACTTATTTTCTGACGATTTTGCAGGCTACCGAAGAAATTTTCAGCCTTTATGAATATTTAAAAACTAATACAGTGGGAGTCGTATTTGGTACCTATTTTACTTACGTAGGTAGGAACACTGAATATGCGTAGCACTCTTTTTACATTATAAGTAGATACCTAGCAATTTTAGTTTAGCATAGGCATGTAGTAGTTCGCGGTTCGCCTAGAACCGATCTCATGATATGATACGTTTAAAATAGCTAGTAGCTAGCTAGGTACTTATTAGCTTATTTCTAATTTGTGGTAGGTAGTAGGTATTTAAAAGTAAGAAGGTAGATACGTACCTACTTAAATACCTACTTAGCTCTCTTAATAGAGATACGTAAACTTACCTATATATAAAAATTCCGTTCGTATGTTCTTGATACCTATATGATCCTATGCTGAATTGCTGAGTACAAAAAAATACCTAAAAAAAAGTAAAAGTACCTACCTACCCTAAAAAAGTTCTGTCCTATGCTGTCAAGAAACAAATTCTTAATATAAGATAACGAAAACTCTTGAATCAAAATTGTGTTTGTTGACTGTTAGTCAAGAAATGCAATTTTAATCTAAGAAAACTTTTTTTAAAACATTGCTATCCAAGAATTTAAGTTTTAGATTAAAATTACTTTTCTTGACTGACGTTCGATCGTCATTGGTTGGTTAGACGCCGAGCAAACGGAAACGGAAGAAACGACTGACATTGAGTGTTACTATAAGTGCACAGCGGGCGATGACGTCAGCTGGTATGAGATTACCTTAGGGTTCACCCAATGAAGTAAAATACAAAAATATTTTATAAATGATTTAATTTTATAAAATGGTCAATTTGTTTTTTTATAAATGATTTAATTTTATAAATCAATTTGTTTTTTACCTTCACACGACTTTGCATTTGTTTTGAGAACAGCAAATATTCTGAATCTAATAAAAATATTGATCAAATACTTAATCATGTGGAAAGCATGGACACAAAGAATTAAATGATATTTATTCTAATATATCACCGTACAATGTTTTAAAACGCTGAAGAAACACGTTTCTTGTATGACGACCCCCTGTACTGTTTTACTTTATCCCATATTAATACATAATCGGTGAAAATTTAAAGTGTCTAGCTATTACGGTTCAAAATATAGTGCCCTGTGACAGACAGACAGCGGAGTCTCAGTGTCCCGTTTGCACCCTTTGGGTACGGAACTATAAAATGAAAATTTAATAAAAGGATCTGTAGATGATTTGACTTGAAAAGACTTTTTACATTATATATAAGTAGGTACCTAGCAGTTTTAGCTTCGCATAGGCATAGGTACCTAGATACTTACTAGATCGGACTTAGATTAGAAGGTCGTGTAGGCCGTAGTAGTTCGTGGTTCACCTAGAACCAATCTTATGATATGATACGTTTGAAATAGCTAGTAGCTAGCTAGGTACTTATTAGCTTATTTCTAATTTGTGGTAGGTAGTAGGTATTTAAAAGTAAGAAGGTAGGTACGTACTTAAATACCTACTTAGCTCTCTAAAGAGAGAGTACATACCTACCTACTCTAAAAAAAGTTCTCTCCTATGCTGTCAAGAAACAAATTCTTAGTATAAGATAACGAAAACTCTTGAATCAAAATTGTGTTTGTTCACTGTTAGTCAAGAAATGCAATTTTAATCTAAGAAAACTTTTTTTTAAACATTGCTATCCAAGAATTTAAGTTTTAGATTAAAATTACTTTTCTTGACTGACGTTCGATCGTCATTGGTTGGTTAGACGCCGAGCAAACGGAAACGGAAGAAAAGACTGACATTGAGTGTTACCATCTCAAAACTCCTCGATTTTGGGGATGTTTCAATGTTTGTAACGACGACTAAGTATTAAGCTGCGCGACCATTACATCGGAATCGGAGCGAACGATGCGTACGGATCTTTCGCTTGTATGGATTTCTATGGCTATAGCTATAACTATATCACACACAAATCCATACAAATGACAAATCCGTAAGCATCGTACGCTCCCATTCCAATGCAGTGGGCGCGCAGATTTAAGGAATACCAAGTAATTAGGTTGGAACGGCAGTAGTGTTCTTAAATGGATATTAAGGGGAAAATAATTTTGAGGGATTTCATTTAGCGGAAAGTAAAAAAATAAATAACTGCGTGTATCCAAACGTAACTTGCTTTGCCATTGTGTGTTTTTCTGTGTTCGATTTTATACCTATACGGTAGATGCGGTCATAGAATTTTGCTGCGCGAATTAATTTTTTTTTGGGAAAGAGTTTTGAAACGGGAAAATTTTAGGGGAGAAAAGGCAAAGCAAATTACAGATGGCTCGCAATCGTTGGTACCCGTATCCCGTACAAACAGTTTTAGGTTATGTACAGTCAACAGCACATCAACCTACTCAAATTCATTGCAAATTCGACTCTGCGGCCGCGGCATAAGAGATCATGCAGGGTAACTTGAGGTGCGGTTGACTGTACAAATAACTTGTTGTGATTGTGTTTTGTTTTGTTAGCATTTAACACAAAAAGTGATTTGTCAGTATTAACACAAAAAGTATTTCAAATAAAAGATTCGGATAGTTTGTTTGAGGCAGAAAGGTACCAAAGACAAGATGCCACCTTTTCCTCCCAATTCACGAGGAGTCCGGGGAAAATCCAAATCATGGAGTGGCAACACTGCGACAGCCAACCGTTGTTTGTTGTTTTGTGTTGTGTTGGTCTGGTCACTCTCGGCTACAACGCAACGCGTGTGCTACGTGGTTGGTTTGGTTACAGTTATTTCGTTGAAACAGGAACACAAGAGTGAGTGTAATATTAAAGAAATTATTTTATTGGATTGAAATATGTTAATTAATTAAACATTATATTGATTGTTATTAGATGAACGAAGAACTGTTTGATGAAGGCGCCGGCGCCTCCGGTGAACACGTGCAAACTCGTTTAAGCCCAGATCATCATCGGGACGAAATTGCTTCTTTACTGAAGGCATCGCAGGTTCCAGAATCAGTAATTCTTCGGTTCCAAGGTAAATAGGTACCGACTTTTTATTTACGTACGCCACCTACTACTGTAAGTTAATTTAAAGTGTACTTACTAGGTAGGTATTAATAATATTACCTCTCTTTTCCAGAACATAAAATCAAACCAAATCAACTAAGGTACCTAAGTGAAAAACTACTTAAGGAACTTTGCCCGGTAATAGGCCACCGGATACTCATAAAATCAGGATGAATATTTCACTGGACATGTAAGTACCTACTATTAAAATATGTAAATTTTATATTCCTTGGAGTGTTTTTATCTGTGAACCAAACAGTTAGCGAGGCTACAGGCTAATAAACTAATAGGTTTTGGGTTATTTGTAGAAGAGGAAGTGTTTTTTGCCTAGAACGTTGCATACAAACTACATGTGTTATTTACCTATTTGTTTTCTTTAGTACTAGCTTTCCGCGCGCGATTTCACCCGCGTGTGGATTACAACCTAGCCCAGCAGTTGGATAATAAGTAGCCTATGTTACTCAGGGATAATGTAGCATTGTAATGGTGAAAGAATTTTTGAAATTGGTCTAGTAGTTTTAGTTTATTCGTTACAAACATACAAAAATAGAAAAATACAAATCTTTCCTCTTTATTATATTAGTGTAAAGTATGATAGTCTGACAAACATAAATTGTTTTTTTTTTTCAGACTGACACCGAGTGACACTCACGATAAACTAGAAGATTTGGAAAATACTATATCAATTGAGAATATATTTTTCCCAGACTTTGATTTAAGAACGATAATAAGAAGATAAATAACCTACTTTTCATTATTTTTATTTTTGTGATAGTTGTGTTCACTGGCAATGCCATAAATTTTTGATATAATTTAATAAATTACGTGTCAACATAATTATTATTTGGTTTAATTTCACAGATTATGGACATCCCAGAAAGCAGATTGTTAAGGTGAGTATATTAATACTCTTACTTTAAATAGCTAGTGGTTTCTTACTAAAACGGCATGTATTATAAAGGTGTTAAGTTTAAGTACTTTTTGTGGATATCATTTGCTTAGCTCAAGTTTTTAAAACTATATTTTTACGGTAAAACTATATTTTTTTAAATTTAAAAATCCAGTAATGGTAGTTTTCAGTTGAGAAAGAAGATTTTAAGGAAAGTATATTAAAATTCTTTATTCAAGTAACCAGAGGTTTCATCGGTACTAAAACCAGCTTTATTTAATGTTTACTTTTTGTGCATTGTGTAGATAATTTGCTTAGCAAGTATTTGTTTTTTGAAGTAACAATGTATGAGATTAAAATTGAGAATTCCACTTTAGTTGAAACTAATATATTACTTAATTTGAAAATCCGGTAGACGGATGAGCATGACAATTATTTTGACGTAGTTCAAATTTGTCGATTTTGTAATGCCCGATTTTTCATGCATTTTCCGACTAATGGTTTTGCTTCCCGGATTTTCAAATTAATAAAAATAATATTTTGAACTGAAGTGGAATTCAAATCTCATATATTCTTACTTCAAAAAATAAATACTTAAGCTAAGCAAATTATATTATCTACCCAACGCACAGAAAGTATTCACCTAAGATAAATCTGGTTTTAGTATGAAACCTCTGGTTATTTGAATTAAGAATATTACTATACTAACCCTAAAAATGTGCTTCTCAACTGAAAACTATTATTACTCTCCACTTAAGATTTAAGATGCTTGAGTTAAGCAAATTATAATATCTACACAACGCACGGAAAGTATTCACCTAAGATAAATCTTGTTTTAGTATGAAACCTCTGGTTATTTGAATTGAGAATATTAATATGCTTATCTTTAAAATCTTCTTTCTCGACTGAAAACTATAATTACTCTCCACTTAAGATTTAAAATGCTTGAGTTGAGCAAATTATATTATCTATACAACGCACGGAAAGTATCCACTTAAGATAAATCTGGTTTTACTATGAAACCTCTGGTTATTTTAATTAAGAATATTAATATACTTAACCTAAAAATGTGCTTCTCAACTGAAAACTATCATTACTCTCCACTTAAGTTTTAAGATGCTTGAGTTAAGCAAATTATATTATCTACACAACGCACAGAAAGTATCCACCTAAGATTAATCTGGTTTTAGTATGAAAACTTTGTTTATTTGAATTAAAAATATTTATATACTTACCCTAAAAATGTGCTTCTCTAATCAAAAACGTCATTACTCTCTACTTAAGATTAAAATTTCTTGAGTTAAGCAAATTATACTCTCCAAAGAACGCTCAGAAAGTATCTACTTAAAATAAATCTAGTTTTAAAATAGAATATTATGTAAATCCGATGAAGAAGTTGTATTGTTTATAGGAGATACCTTATTTTTTAACTGAAATCAAAAGTATTTCCGTAAACAAAACTAAGCCAAAATTTTTCTTCTACCAACTCAAACAAATCTTCGGTTAAGATTCGGCGGTCTTGGTTCAAAGTGACAAATCTTCGTTCAATGATGCAAGTCTTAGATGTAAACAGCACCAATGTCGCATATGCCCCTGGTGCACACGCGACATTTTCATTCCAAGAGGTAGAATTGTCGAGCTAAGACTTATATCATTTCTGAACAAGACAAATGCATTCTCCAACAAAATAATTATACTCTTGGTTAAAATAAACAAAAGTTCTACAATGAATATTTAATTTTTTTCTGTTAAAGAAAATCGTATGTTTTGAATTCAAGAAACTTGATACTGTTGCATGGAGACATTGCTTTTTTCTCCTATCCAGAATATATCCTCTCAATTTGAGATAATAATGTGTTGAAAAATAAAACAATAAAATTCTAAATTTAAGAAAATAATATTTTGCTTATATATGAAACTATATTATTCTTGACCAATAAATATATTCTTGTTTGAAGAGATCTTTTCTTTCCGTGATAGGTGGATAATCTATCCTCTTATCAAAAAAAACAAGATGAGTTTATCCGATTCAACGCCCCAGACACTAAGAGGATTTTTATTTTACTTTTTGTTAAGGCTATTTTCTTTGGCAAGTGGAACGTCTTACCCAGTGGCTGCGTAATTATAAACCATGTCCAGCAAAACGTTGCGGATCTTCTTGTCTTCAGCAGAGTTGAGATCCAGACCTTCGAAGTTGAAGAGTTGCATGATGTCGTCAGCGTGGCTCACTCCTGTAACAGTATGGGACATTTCATAAATATGTTTTTCGCATGTGTTCTACTCATGTTTTTGCAAATAAATGATTTATTAATGATTTATTTCTTTCTTTCGCACGTTTCTCGACTATGTTAAAAGAAAAACTTGTATTTCTCCCAATAAATTATCAGAAATAAGCAACTTGTGGAAAGATCGATTTTATTACGGATACTCACGTGCGTTGTTAGTCGGGAATGTCGACTAGTTTCGACTTCATACAGAAGTCTATTGGAATCATAGACATAGAAAAAAAATCATTCTTTAATAGACGACATATATACTTGATTGTCAAATGAGTACTTATTACTTCCATGAGCCCAACACACCAAAAATGTCAAACTTGACAAAAAAATAGCGTCCTTCACCAACATAGGCAAAAACCATATCTGACATCCCGCTTCCTCAGCTGTCTGTGCCTCTAAGTAAAAATTTTTTTTTCTAGCCCTATGATCGGAATCGTAATGTCTTTTCTCACGTTAGTTTTAATCATATTAGTAGAAAGATAAGTCTCTTTCACCAACGCTGAGTAAAGTTCCAAGTAGTTACTTTCCAATTAACACTAATCAGCAAGTAAGCTTTACTTGACGAATTACCTACTGTACTGGGCACTTTACTCAGCGTTGTTGAAAGAGACCCTAAGACTCTCAATCGAAGCTCACCGTAGTTGTTGTCGTTAAGCGCCATCAGCTTGGACAGGCTGCTGGAGCCACGGTGCGAGTACCGGTACACGTGCACCGGCTGGCCCGACCTCAGTGCATGGAGCTGGGCCAACCTGCCAACGTCGGCTACGAAGAGACGGTCCCCTAGAGCCTGTGAGAGAACATGGTGTCTTTAGGTCTTCCGGGAAACAAAGAAAAATCGCTAGCTAGAGTTTGGAAGAAGAAAACTAATTATGAGAACGTTATCATGTAGGTACTTATCACAAGTACCTATCACAACACACGAGTACGTAATTAAGAATATGTAGGTAGTGCATTAGCTTACAATCTCCGTTTTTTTTCTTTACATCTCGTCACTCCACACAAAAATACACTGATGAGCTGATAATATGCTATTTTAGGTCAAAGAGCACTGAGCTCCTCAATAAAGTAAAACTATCGGAAGAAACACAAATTTACCTCTGTTTTTTTGTGAGGAAAAGACCTTCGTCTCATCCATCTAGCCACGGGAAGCTGACCCCAGCTTCAAGCCACACATACCCATGTGTGGCTTGAAACCACTAAAAACCTGATGTTTACCTGTACTAAGCGGCCAAAAGTACTCTGTGAGACCGGCTGCCCTCCCAAGTAATGCTGCTTGATCTTCCTAGCCACGTCAGGTCGGAGGTTCAGGGGCAGGGTGTCGTTATACTCGAAGATGTTGCTGGCCAGCTGGTCCCATCGGGCTTCCAATTCGGGGAGGAGACTGGGGTCCGCTTGGTAAGCTGCAAAAAAACGCAAGTATTCAATCTTCCTGCTACTTCAACTTCGTCTATACGGTACTACATCGTTTTTGCCAAAAATGTTCATATGGCTCGACCTGCATCCACCTTGACATGATCTTTTTCGGAATATTCTCTAGAAAGTTTAGTGGCATATCATGCAAACAAAAAATAAAAATGTAAGGTTCCATCTTATTTTTTTTATTTTATTTTTATGGAATAGTAGGCAAGCGAGCATGCAGGTTGCCTGATGGTGAGCGATCACCGCAGTCCATAGATACAAACGACCCTAAAAAGGTCACTGATGCGTTGCCGACTTTTTGAGAAAGCGATAGGCTCAATTATTGTGGTATAAGATACTATATTTTCGCAACGTAGGAAAACCTAAGAATGTAAAATCCAAAGGCTACAAGTGTGTTCAAGTTCTAGAGTAGTGACTGCTGGCTAGCCCATCGTCTAAGTATTTATAAATGGATCTCAAACTAGCAAAACTTGGCTGATCGAAAAACAAAATAAAGAAACATTACATCTATTAGTTATTAACTCTAACTTACTACTTTTAGTACCTATTACCTATATTATCTATGCCTACTATGCCTTTATTAACCATTCATCATCATATCACATTTTGAGGGAGTTCTTGGAATGGAACCCTCCTCGCCTCGTGTCGATTTACCTAAAACACGCGTGAAAATTACTTCGAAATAACTCATTATAAATAATGAGCTGCTTATTGATGTTGGTAATGAGGAAAATCCTTCCATTTGAAGTACACAAAGTGATTTTTTCTTCTAGTAATTTCATCGTTTCTTTCTTAGCAATCAATCCATTAGTATCATATTCAAGAGCGCAAAGTCCTACTTAATCACCCAGTAGGTTTATTTGGAAGATTTAGTTCGCAGACATTAAGCTCAGTTAGATTGACTCGAACAAAACATAAACACATACCTACCTAACCTAGGTACAAGAGGAAATATTTGATTATAATTATGTATACCCATTGATATAAGTGGCGCAGAACAGGAAAGAGATGGAAGGTTCTTGTGTCGGAGACCAAGATCTTTGGGTCGTCGAGCCACCGAAGTAAGTATATTGAATTTAAAAGTTTGTGCGGAAAGAGTACCGTCGTCGTCGTGGCTGATAGCTAACTTCAGGCTTACAACACAAATGATACAAAAAGAACATAGAGGTTCGCCATGTTCCGGTACTCTTTCCGCATAGACTCTATGAGCTCCCAGACTAAAATACGCAGTGTTCAGGGAGTGAGGTGTGTGAAGCTGATGTTGATGAGAAAATGCAGATATTAAAGCACTTCACTCACTATAATTACACGTCGTAATTTACAAGGAGTTATATGTTAAGAATGCATCCGTTCGCGTCCTGTGGCGTTGCAAACCAATCGGCCGACGTCATAAAGGTGTTCGGGTACACCCACATCTGTGGTTACCCCATAGACACCATAGAGCTAATTATTCCTTACAGAAAAGTCACACCGAACAGGTAGCTTAAGCAAAAAAATTATTTCTGTGAGCTTAATCGAAGACGACGTCGAGAATCCGAGACGCCTAAAAGCCGCTCCTACTCGCTGCTCAACGTTGCGCTTATATCGACGTTACAAGAGACCATTCTCAAGGTTTTTCATACAATTATGTACGAGTATCCCATAAAATGTGCAGCTGGTTGCAGCAGCTGACGTCGTTATCACAAGACCGAGCCTTTACCTGCAGCAGGGTAGAGGCCTTCATCCGACGTGACTGAAGTGATGAGAGGTACCCTGTGCATGGAACCGGTCTGAGCTGCGTGATACGGGTACTGGGTCAGGAAGGGGTCTCTCGCAGTCGTCGGCTCGGCTGTGGGGGTGAAGGGCGTGAACATGTGTACCTTCCATTCCTGAAAATATACGAGGCAATCTTTAATTTTTAACTTTGCCATTCGGTTTGCCAACTGTGTAAACAAAAAATACTGCTCTTTTCTGGTTCCACATATAATGACATAAAATATTCTTTCACTGTAGTGGTTTCTATAGTTATTAGATTACCTCACAGAAATCGGAAATTTGATTAGATATAGACCTGATATGAATGAAATGACCAGAAATGACGAGATTATACGGGTCTATTTCGGGAACAGCTTTTTTCTGTCTAGCGTATATTTACTAGAAATAAAGTTGTATTCTATACTAGCTGCGCCTCGGGGCTTCGCTCCCGTGAGAATTTTGGTAAAAGTACCTTATGTGCTATTCCTGGTATTTTTCTACGCGTGTAGTACCAAGCATTGAAATCCGTCCAGTAGATTTTGCGTGATTGAGTAACAAACATCCTCACAAACTCACATCCAAACTTTCGCATTTATAATATTAGTAGGATTTGATTTATAAGTATTCTATTCATCAAAAATCATCAAATTGACTTTAGCCATGAAATAAATAAGAACTTCGTTGTTCCATGACTTTAGGTCCGTAGTGATTTTTTTTTCTCTGGTTATTGCTCTGAGCATAGTATATTATAAGTCTATGGCTCTGAGCGTAGTGATTTTTTTCTTCCTGGCTCCGAGCTCTGATCATCAAATTGACATTTGCATTGCAACTGTCTTGTCTAGCACTTGCAGTTTTATTCTATTTGTAATTTAAGAGCATTAAGATAACAAAGTACTAAGAGCATGAAGGTATTAACATGTCAACTGTGTCGATGATTTATTGTAGAAAAATAAATATGACTTGAGTGTCACCTTTCAGCTTATCCTGGTGTTTTTATTCCTGTTTTTATTTTTATATCCGATCTTCCATCAGGGTTATGGGCTTTATCAACGGATAAAAAGAAAACTCGTAAGTCGCAATATTCTTTTTAAACAAATAAGGATAAAACACGACATATAAAGATACCATGGATACAAACACATGCACTGGAGATAGTGCTCAAGCACCCAAATCTGAGAGCACCTTTGGATTAAATAGTATCGAAAAATTAGATGGTACTTCGAACTATAGTACCTGGAAATTTTTGATGGAGTTATTATTAATTCACGATGACCTATGGGAATGCGTTGTCAATACACCACATACCACAGATCCAGTTGGACATAGACGTGATCAGAAAGCAAGAGCTAGGATTTGCCTCACAGTAAAGCCTCATTGTCTTGTGCACGTCAGAAATTGTAAAACAGCAAAAGAAGCTTGGGAAGTTCTACAGGTAGCTTTTGAAGATAAAGGCTTAAACAATAGATGCAGGCTGCTTTCTAAATTAGTATCCTTGAAGTTGGAGAATTTCAGGAGCGTCCGAGATTACGTGACTGAGGTAATGACGACAGCGCAACAGCTGCGAGATATAGGGAAAGAAGTGGATGATGAGTTGTTAGCTGCTCTCATGCTACAAGGTTTAACAGAGAGTTTTAGCCCTATGAGACTGGCAATTGAAAATCATGAGAGAACACTCACTACTGACTATGTGAAAACAAAGCTACTCCAAATGGAGGACACATATGCTGGAACAAGTACAGCGGGAGAATCATCTTCTAAAGCTCTTTTCATCAAGAAAAAGAAATCCAAGAGTAACAAGAGTAACACAAAGATACGATGTTTTATATGTGATGGACCTCACAAAGTGAGAGAATGTCCAAACAATCCTAAGAAGGCATCGGTTGCTATGGCAACTTCTTTGGTAACTCAAACTGAATGGATTATTGACTCTGGAGCCTCCAATCATATGTCCAACAAGAAGGAATGGTTGAGGAACATGAGAGAGATTGAGAAAAAGGAGATTGTATGTGCCAATAATGAAAAGTTGTATGGAGAAGCGATTGGGTCAGTATCTAGCGAGATGTTTGATGTGGAGGTAAGAAATGTAATGTATGTACCTAATTTATCAAACAATTTATTGAGTGTCAGTGAGATTGTCAAGTCGGGATTTATTGTCATGTTTAAATCCACAGGCTGTGAGGTCTATCGCGAAGAACAATGTAAGGTGAATGGGAAGCCGGTTGTGAAAGGCGTGCTTGAAAGAGGTGTGTATAAATTAAAAATGAGATGTTCGCAGGGATCAGCTCTTGCAACGTCGACGGATGAGCAGCAGCAGTTACTGCTATGGCATCGGAGGATGGCGCATTTAGGAGTACGAAATTTGAGGTTGCTGAAAGATAGAATGGCTACAGGGGTAAGTTTTCCTAACTCTGTTGATAAGCTAGAGTGCGAATCGTGTCTTAAGGGTAAGCAGACGAGAAAGCCTTTTCCTAAACATAAGACTGTCAGAGCTAAGGATTTACTAGAATTAGTTCATTCGGATATTTGTGGCCCTTTTGATGAATCAATAAGTGGGTACAAATATTTCTTGACTTTTATTGATGATAAGTCAAGGAAAACGTTTGTTTATTTCCTGAAACAAAAGAGCGAAGCGTTTAATAAATTCGTTGAATTTAAAACGCTTGTAGAAAAACAAACAGGCGCTAAGATCAAAACGTTAAGAACTGATAACGGAAGAGAATACGTTAATCGGTCAATGTCTCAATTTACTGTTCAACATGGGATTGTTCATCAATTAACTGTGGATTATACTCCTGAACAGAATGGGGTAGCTGAACGTGCAAATCGAACAATCAATGAAAAGGCATTGTGCATGCTTCAGCAGATTGGAGATGAAGGTTTTAGGAAACGTCTGTGGGCAGAAGCTGTCAGTACAGCAGTTTTCTTGAAAAATAGGTCACCGACAAAAGCTTTGAAGGATGTCACGCCGGAAGAGGCTTGGACAGGTAGAAAAGTAAGTCTTGTTGATTTAAAAGTTTTCGGATGCAGGGCTTTTATGCATGTTCCAAAGCAAAAGAGGAGAAAGTTTGATAATAAAAGCAAGTCTCTCATTTTTGTAGGATATTGTGAAAACACTAAAGGTTACAGGCTTTTAGATCAAAATTCTCTACTGATTTACAAAGCAAGAGATGTTGTATTTTTCGAAAACGAAGTTTTGTCTACCGTATTGACTAGAGATTGTCAAGAGACAGGAAATAATCAAATTAACCAAGAAGTGGTAGTCCAACTTGATCCAATAGAAGAGTGGAGTCATCCTGAACCGGAGGAGTTAAATCAAAGAGGAGATGACGTCTTTATAGACTGTTTGTCGGAATCGCAAGGATCAGAACATAATCATAGAGATAGTCAGATTAGTACTCAAGGGTTACAGAACCATACTAGTGTCTCACCAGTTTCTGAAGAGGTTTCACTGTTGGAAAACAGGCTTGGTACATTAGAAGCTACTGGAGAAGCACCATTATCAGAGGATAATAGAGCTACAGAGGGGATAGCAACTAGAAGGTATCCTTTACGAGATCGAAAGGCAAAAGAGTACCCTGACTATGAATTATATCAAACAGTATTGGATTTAGACGAAGGAGAGCCTTCATCTATAAAAGAAGCTCTTTCTGGAAGTGATCGAGACAAATGGAGTAAGGCAATTCAGGAGGAGCTGGATGCTTTAAAGAAAAATGAGACTTGGGTTCTCGTGGAGCCAACAAGCTGTCAAAATGTTATTGATTCGAAGTGGATACTTAAAATCAAAACAGAGGGGAATAATAACAAGAGATATAAAGCACGGCTTGTTGCTCGGGGATTCAAGCAGAGAGCTGGGATTGATTTTAACGATACTTATTCGCCGGTGGTGAGACACTCATCTCTGCGTCTATTATTAGCTATAGCTGCAGAAAAGGGTCTAAGTATTGATCAATTAGATGTTAAAACCGCTTTCTTAAATGGAAATCTGTCAGAAACGGTGTTTATGAGACAGCCAAAAGGTTTCGAAGAGAAAGGGAAAGAGCATTACGTATGTCAACTCAAAAAATCTTTATATGGCCTCAAACAAGCGCCAAAGGAATGGAATAAAAATTAGATACAGTGTTGAAAAGTTTACGATTCAAAGCTCTAGAGAGTGAGCCTTGCGTATACGTAAGAAGCAGTCAACACAGGCTAATAATTTTAGCGGTCTATGTAGACGACATACTAATTTTTTGGAACAATAAAACGGAGATGAGTTGTCTCAAAAAGGAGCTCATGGAAACTTTTGAAATGAGAGATTTTGGGAAGGCGGATTTATTTTTAGGAATGAAGATTAGACAGTCAAAAGATGGCATTAGCTTAAACCAAGAAGGGTATGTTGAAAAAATACTTTCTCGTTTCAACATGGTAGACTGTAAACCTGTGGCCACACCTTTGGTACCTGGTCAGAGGTTGACCAAACCAGATACACCTAATTACGAACCTCCTTCAAATTTAAAATATCAGGAGTTAATTGGTGCACTGATGTATCTGGCAGTTTGTACGAGGCCCGATATTGCCTTTGCCACTAGCTATCTCAGTCAATTTAACTGCTGTTATAGTGAAGAACATTGGCAAGCGGCTAAAAGAGTGGTGCGGTACTTAAAAGGCACTAAGTATTTAGGTTTACATTTTAAGAAGAATGGGGACAAGCTTGTGGCCTATGTCGATGCTGATCACGGAGGCGATCAGACTGATCGGAGATCATACTCTGGTTTTATTTTCAAGTATGGCACATCATCAATCATACACTGGGAAAGCAAAAAACAGACGGTTGTGGCACTTTCTAGTGCAGAAGCGGAATATATTAGCTTATCGAATGCAGCAAGAGAAGCTCTTTTTCAGAGAAGACTGGTGAGTGAATTGACTAACACATTGCAAACTATAACTATGTTTTGTGATAGTCAGTCTGCGATGGCCATAGCAGAAAGCCCATCTGGTGTTTTTCATAAACGCACTAAACACATTGACGTAAAATTACACTTTATTCAGTCGCAGTTGCAAGAGAAGGTCCTTGTGCTCCGATATCTGGAGACCAGTCATATGGTGGCTGATGTAATGACCAAACCCTTGTCTCGAGGAAAGTTTGAATTTTGTGTAAATGCTTTGAATGTGAAGTAATGTGTCAGAGTGTGTGTTTATAGGGATGTATATATTATGTGCGTAAGTGATGGATGCTATGGTTCTATGTTGGGTCAGTGATTGGCCAGAGGGCCAGTAAGTTTTTTTTTTTTCGGGTCAGAGGACCAGTAGTTCATTCAGGGTTGCCATGTTAAGGAGGAGTATTAGAGCATGAAGGTATTAACATGTCAACTGTGTCGATGATTTATTGTAGAAAAATAAATATGACTTGAGTGTCACCTTTCAGCTTATCCTGGTGTTTTTATTCCTGTTTTTATTTTTATATCCGATCTTCCATCAGATAGTAAAAATTAGCATGACTAATAAAAATGCACCATATCCTTACATAGAACTCATGAGAAACTTTACGAAGGCTCACGAAGACAAATGCAATACTCTACTGTCTTATAACACGAAAAAGGATTTCTGCCCAGCGAAGCAGATGCCAAATGGTTCCGTATACAAAGGAAAGTGCGATCTCTTGGGTATGAATGGAATAGGAAAATATACGTTCCCGAATGGAGTAATTTACGAGGGAGAATTTGAAGACGGCTTGTTCCACGGTACGGGAGATCTGATATACCCTGATGGAACGACTCTTATGTGCAGATTTCGTCGCGGGAAAGTGGTCGAGCGCACGGTACAATTTGATAATGGTTTATTCTACAGTGACCGAGATTGGGAGTACTGCATGAAGCCTGATAGAAGATTCTGGATTGAACATAAGGAAGAGATTCAGCCAGGTGGTAACTCGTATATGGTTGCAGAAGAGCCGGCTAGGGAAATACCCGAAGGTCATTACGACACTGGAGACGGTTTCTACAATCCAAAGACCAAAGTTGTATGCACTGAAGATTTAAGTACTATAATTAGAAGTTTGTCTGTTCGAGAGCAGAAGTGGACTGAAGATAACTGTCGCGTTGGTCGCATTGAGCCAGGTCCTAGGCATGAGTTGTACGAGGAGTGGCTTGAGCCCAATGAATTACGCCCGGAGACAACGCACATGATAGATACTTTTGGACTTAGCACAAATGAATTTTCGGAATATCAATGGTTCAGCTATCCAGATGATCAAAAATCATCCACCATGTGGCTTTCCGGTGGACATCAGTACTCTTCACATATGTTTTTAGGTTTTGACTGAAAAAACGTTTAAACGCAAACGTTTTATGAGGAGCACGTAACATTTTAGTTTACTTTAAGAGTTATTATGCTTAGTTTTATTGAATTCCAAATATACTGTAACTAAATAATATTTACAATATTTTGATTTCAAGATCTGAACTGCAATGAATTATGGATCTCTATCCATTATATCCATAAATGCATCTATGAGAAAAAGGGTCTTGTTTGACACCCTTATTCCTTATTCCTACTAGTTTTGTTGAGTAGTTCTGTGTATAGAACTAATGGGACTAAGGGTTCCGTTTCTACCTTTGGAGGTTCGGAACCCTAAAAATACCATTTACCAGTAGTGCAAGCCGATTAAGGGTCTGAAAGGTAGTAAACGGCCTGTGTCCAGCGTAGTCTGATATTTTGACAATATCGTCGTTAGTTGGGATTTTCCTCACGTCCAAATTAGGTTACCAAACTAGTTAGGTCACAAAGAAACTTTCCTATTCGCACCCAAACTAGTTACAGAAGTTACAATCAATAAACACACCAGTCATATGTAAACAAAATAACATAGGAAGGGAATGTAGCAATAATGTTGCCCGCGGCTTTGTACGCGTGAATTTGATTTAGGGTTTTTGATTTTTAGGGTTCCGTACCTCAAAAGGTAAAAACGGAACCCTTATCGGATCACTTTGTTGTCCGTCTGTCTGTCTGTCCGTCTGTCTGTCAAACTTTTTTTTCTCAGGAACGCCTGAAGATATCAATTGAAATTAATATCGAATACGCGGATCCACGGTCTCTTTCAGCAAAAAAATTATCAAAATTATACGTCAACGCGATCCAAAGATATTATGTAGCGAATTTTCGCATATTATGCGATTTTAGGCAGCAATCAAAACCTATGGGGTACTTCCTGTTGACCTAAAATTATGAAATTTGGCAAAAAGTAAGGTCTAACAGTACTTATACAGGAATAAATCTGAAAACTGAAAACATGTTATTGGAAGTCTAAAAAAAAAGTGTTACAAACTTATTTTTGTGCTGGATTCAGTATAAGTCTTAGGGATCGAACTGCAAAGTTAAGTTTGTTTTTGAAACTAGTTGGACTTTTAGTTAGAGCTATAATGTGAGATGCTTTCATGTAAACAACAAGCTAGTCAACGATGGTGGTTTACTTACTGACACATGGAGGTTAAAGCCCATCCTTGAGCTGAGAATGATGATGACAGTCTCGATTATATGTAGGATAGAAGACAGAAAGGAAAACACCTGTAGGTCAGCAATGGATTATTTCAGTACCGATATAGCTAGTATCGTTTTTTTTAAGATACCTACAATACAATAAATAATAGCCGACCATCACACTCAAATATAAAAATATTTTAGTGTAAAGGCCGGGAATTTTGTTTCCCACCTTAACACTGGTGTGAAGGGTCAGTATAAAGGTCTGTTGGGGATTTTTCTATCTACTTGTAGAAATATGTGAAAATACAATATCATTGTAGGATAAATAGATTTTTTTACCAGTAGGGATAGACGAGTAGGGACATGTGGAACAGGAAAAATATAATTTTATTGACTTACAAGCATCTCAATCTGTGCGTTGACGATAACTTCCCCAGGCCTGTACTTGAGGCAGTCCACCATTTCCCTGGAGGCGGTGGTGGGGCAGCCAACAATGGCGGCTAGAGCTCGCGCCTTCTGGGCAGGCTTCACGGCGTGGGTCCAGGATGCGAAGGCGGATCCGCTGAACGCTATGCCTCGAGCGAAGGTGCCTGGAAAATATGAAAATGATTTTTTATTTATTTAAATAGGCTTAACGCTTTTAATATATAAGCCAGATTTGTTAGTTGATGTCAGAAAATTACATAAAGCTGATGTTACTACCGCCTAAGCGCAAGTGGAGATATAAAGGAAGGCTGGAACTAGGAAATTTCAAAGAATAAGCGGAAAGTTTCTTGGAAATTTCTCGAGAACGGAAAGGTTTCATAAAAACCCGAGAAATTTCTGAGAAATTTCGGAAATTTTCAAGGAAAGATATTTTCGGGAACAAGAAATTTCCTGGCGGCACAACGCTAGCTGGAACCAAACGAACGTAAATTCGTTACCTACGTAAAGAACGTAAAGTTGAACGTGACGTAATTTGTCTGTGTCGTGACGCCACAAAAGGTGTTGGCTGAAAATTAGTGCTGTGCATTCTGCTCAGCGTAACACCCGGTAGGCTGTGGTAACACGGAGGATCACCGGTTCTGATGTTTACACACGCTATATTTCTGTATATTTGGAGTCTAACGTGACATATTTGATACGTTTTCTTACCGTAATTCCATATATATAGTTTTATAAGTAAAAACCTTAAAATTAGTTTTATTATATTCATATCTAAAACTAGCATTTGACAATTTTTTCACATTTCTTTTTAATTAATGTTGTATGAGCCATCACACACATAGATATAATTATTGCCTACATAGACGCTAACACTAGGTCAATATACCTTTTAATACTATATTGATTAGCTTGAATATTTACTAGTTAGACTTACGTCAATAACTTAACATTAAATTAGTGTACGATTAGCACTCTACGGGTTTGGATTCAATCTCTTCGGAGTTTCCCCCATAGCTTAGCATCCCAGCATCAGCATCAACCTATTTAGCAAATCTGTGTGTGGTTACACCATACAAATGTTTTTATAGTTTTCTTAATCTGGTGAGAGTGTTTTTATGCAGTAGAAAACTTAATCACTGTCAGCTATTATATATTAATTTATTAATTTATAAATTTGACATTTAATATATATATTCAATGTATATTCGTCCACATATACAGTTATTTAATTGTAAGACATATGTTGTAAAGTGACGTCTTTGGAGAAAATGCAGCAGTGGAGTTTGTTGCGCCGCCTCTTCTCCACTTGCGCTTTGGAGGCGGTGGTAAACTTAGCTTTAAGTAATTTTATGACGTCAACTAACTAAAAAACAAGAAAGTGACGATTTATAAGTGCTATTTTTAAGCCAATATGAATAAAAAAAATTGACTTTGACTTTGACTTTGAGCTGAGATTGTGGCTAGCGATATTGACCTATTTGTGTGTGTGTGAAATTTAAAGTAAAACTGTATTCTCTCTAGTCTCATCTGAGCGCTTCCCGGTTGCATCCTCAGCATACGCGTCGAGGTAACAAACAAACAAACAAACTCACTTTCACATTTATAATATTAGTTAGGATTTTCAAACTAATTTTGCCACAACGATGTCGGTATCAATGTTTCCCAAGTTGTTTTTCGTATTTTATAGGTACTGAAGTACTTATATAATTTATTTTGAAGCGATAAAGTACCCAATTAATAGAATTTATCTTATTTATATGAATATTATCTTATTTACGAAAGGCGAAGACCTTAAACATGATTAAAGTTGAAAGATAACCGCAAGTACAAATATGTAGGTAATATGTCTAACTCTCATAGTATATAATTGTTATTTACTGTTGCACAACTCGACTTTGCTTTTCGAGCGAATACAATGGAAACAAATAGTGTTTGTTACACTTTGCCAGGCCAAATACTATATAAACATTTGGCCAGACTGAGTAAATTTATGCGCATTGTCTACATAGAAATTAAATATGTATGCGCATACAATTTCACCACTAGATGAGACTTTTTCAAAGTTGAACAAAATGTGTAAAAATATACGAAACGAGCTTCGCTCCTGTTGGAATTTCGGGACAAGTTCCCCATGTACTATTTCTGGTATTTTTCTACCCATACACCTAATTACATCAAAATCCGTCTAGTAGATTTTAAGTAACACAAACTCACATCG
The DNA here is from genome assembly GCA_018467065.1 of Ephestia elutella. NCBI lineage: Eukaryota > Metazoa > Arthropoda > Insecta > Lepidoptera > Pyralidae > Ephestia > Ephestia elutella. The sequence continues at coordinate 3,305,715 of CM031571.1, forward strand.
AAACTTTCGCATTTATAATATTACGAAGTAGGATTCCTGTCTGTACCTTATCATGCTCTGTGACCTTATCCAAATGTTGCTTGCATAACTAAAATAACATACATGAGCCATGAAAACATAATACTCCTTTTCGGGCCAGTCGTGTAAAAAAATATCTAAATAAAACGTTAAATCCATACTAATATTATTAATGCAAAAGTTTGTTTGTCTGTTACGCTTTCACAGCTAAACCGCTGAACCGATTTTGATGAAATTTGATATGGATATAGTTGAAGAACCGGGGTCAAACACAGGCTACTTTAAAAAAAAAAACAAGCTTTAAGAGGCTTAAATGGAAAAGTCAAAGTTTGTGTGAAATTACGTAATTATTATTAATGGATATTGTTGACTTTTAAAGTTTTTTTATTATTGACAATATTGTAATTTCCTACGCCTCAGCTGGCAAAATTGTTTTAAACTATGTTTTTATTGACCATCCATACATACATAGAATCACGTCTTTATCCCTTACGGGGTAGACAGAACCAAGAGTCGTGAGACTCGAAGGCCACGCTTAGCTGAATAGTGGGCTCTCTGATGGAATGGAGATTCAGGTATAGTCGTATAGTGACAGGTTGCTAGCCCATCGCCTTGATCGCAATGATTATGATTATCAAAAACACATAAAATACTTATACTTTTGCCTTATTCAGGTGAAAATACAGCATGAATAAAATATAATCATTTAATAGTTATTCATATAATACCTGTTTCTATGCGCAATCAGTCGAGTTTCCCAGAAAATATATTTACGTTACAAAGTATCAAATTAATTGCAAAAAATCTTTGGTGGGAAGGAAATATTGTGGAAAATTTCTATGAAAACGAGCTTTGAGATCCGCCGAGTTCCTGATACAGCCAATTATTGAGGATTACGAGTCTACAAAGCGATGTTTGTAGCGATATTTTTATTTATCTTTTATGGTTCAGTCCTAAAGGTAGGAAAGAAAAAGTAAGGAACAATTCAATGCGCGATGTTTGTAGTGGTATTTTTATTTATCTTTATCTGGTTCAGTCTTAAATGTTGGAAAGAAAAGTAGATACTCTCCCTCTCTCCAGGATCAAGAAAACAAAAAGAAAAGGAAACCAGGAAAAAAGTATAAAGTGGCCTGTCTAGTGATCAATACCCTTTACACAATGGGTTTTCTAGTGAATTAAAAGTGTGTTTATTTACCTAGTTGCTATACCGTCCAAGTACAACAGTATTTTTAATAAGGGATTTAAACTTGGGCAGTACTAAGCCCATCCGTAATAGTTTTGAAGATGTCAAATTAAGGAAAGACATGGTTGTGATCGAAACATACGGATTAGTGCTTCAATGACCAAAGAAATCGACGTTATTTTCTCATAGTCAAGGAGAATCTACTCACTTAATATATCCAGACGCAGGAGTTTCCTTGAAAAGGTGTTAGCTGTTCTAGGAATCAGGATTAGTTTTACCAGCTGCTCAAAACTATCAAATATCTGCAGACATTGGTGACGTATCCAAGAAGCTATGGATAAAAGGATTATATCTATGAAGACACCATATCTCGACATTGGAGAAAGATAATGGTCTTGCACACTAGCGCCGTCCGCGAAGCAGTCAGTAAGCGTCAGGGTTTCCGCCAAACATGATTGTTCTCTGAAGACTATGACTATATCTATAAAGGAAACCATCATACCTCTAGACATTGGTGAGAGGTAATGGTAGTGGACACTAGTGCCGCCCGTGGAACAGCCAGTAAGCATCACGCGACAAGGATTCCCACTAAGTATTGTGATGTTGTTCTCTAAAGACTATATCTATGGAGGAAACCATCATAGGTACCTCTAGACATAGGTGAGAGGTAATGGTAGTGCACACTAGCGCCGCCCGCGGAGCAGCCAGTAAGCGTCACGCTGTCAGGATTCCCGCCAAACATCATGATGTTATTCTGGACCCAGCGGAGTGCGAACGACTGGTCCTTGAGCCCGGCGTTGCCTGGCGCGAACTCGTCTCCTGTGCTCAAGAAACCTATAACAAATAATATTTTTAAGCACCTAAGTTTTTTGTACAAAAAAATCATTTTTGATTCAAGCTTTTATCGTCACCAGGGATGTATATGAGCATTAAACGCTTGTCAAAAATTTCATGTCCGTGCAGTTAACCGTTGAGGAGTTCCCTCGTTCCCCCGAAATCACGTATAGACCACCGTGTGTTTTAACTCTGTAGGACAAGCGTAAGAAGTTCTTTAACTTGCAAGATTTCATAACAGATAGCGGATCAACTGAGTGAAGCGTGTGGTAAAAAAAATTGTCACTTTTTGCTATAGATTTCTTTGGAAACCTACTCAGTTTCATCATCCAAACCTGTTGCGAAAATTTAGCTGGTGGATAAAATAGGGTATAAGTCTTTGTCTGTGTACAATTTAAAAACAAGTACAATGGGACCAGTTCAAAATATCTATTAGGTCAACTGGACCCACGGCTCTCTGTCTGAGTAGCTCCAATCAACTAAAGAGCCATCTGCACACTGACTGAGTTATATGAAGATCTCCTGTATTACTCCAGTAAATCAGCCTTTATTTATAAGTGTTAAGAAGTTGACTCTTGAAATAAAGAAACATTTAATTATATTTGATTTAGGTATTTATTAATTATTTTAGAAAACAAATAACAATTGGAAACATAAAATATAGTAAAACTAAGTTGATGTTACAGGATAATACAGGCAGGAGTAGGTGTTCAAACTTGGGTGGGTAAGCACGTAAGCACTTATGATGTTTATCAATGAAATTGTTTACGTATCAAAGTCAAAGTTTGACATTGCAATGAAAAACATTCGGTATTCAAGTGGAACCAAATATTTATTTTAAATCACGTCTGTGTAATGGAAACATATTTTTCTGCTAAAAGCCAGAACTAAAAGGTCCAGCCAGTTTGAATACTTTAATTACATTGGCTGGAGCAAGCAATTTGCAAAACAGTGTTCACTTCCCAAAGGCTTTTAAACTAAATGAAAAACGACGAACATGTTGGATGTTGGGCTTCACTAGTTTAATTATGCTTTAGACGGAGGCATTTCTAATTTACTACTAAAATATGGCATTCATATGAGAATTGCAACTGCACCGCGAACCGCGAGGCTTCAGTCGCCAGGGAAATTCGAAATTTTAATTGTTTATATAATAATTTAATCGCTATCTTTTTTATTTTTCTAGTATTACTTATTTTTGATTGGTAAATGCAAGCTGAAATAGAACCACATTCGAAAATGGTACGGAGTTGTCACATTATTGTAGCCTCTAGGGAAAATCATTATGTAAATTAGTAGTGAACTTACCAAGAGGGCCAAGTCGGTAATTGAATGTAACAACGACCATGTCTTTGTCCATGAGTTTGTCAGGGTTGTAGAGGCCGGAGCCGCCGTACATGAAGGCTCCTCCGTGGATGAAGACCAGCACAGGTAAGTTGGCCCCAGGGGTCAGTACAGGAGAGTAGACGTTGATGAACAGACAGTTCTCGCTACCTGAAATATAATTGGTGTAATAAAGGGAGGTGTTGAGGTTATTAAAACTATACTGAGCCTTACATTCCACTCCTCTTCCTTAAATCGTACACTTCATGACTGAGGGTCGTGGTCATTATGTCGAATGAAACTTTGAGAACTACCATACATGAGTCAGATTGGTATGCAAACTCATGTGGCACGAGCAGGATTTGAACCTGGCTTAATTCTTTCGAACCATAGGCGTCTTAACCACTGGACTACCACCGATTCTTCCCACTTGTTTGTGAGAATGGATGTTCTCTCATCACCATCATCATCTCAGCCGCAGGCAGTCTACTGCTGGACATAGGCCTCCCCTAAGGATTTCAATAAATAACCGGTTAAAAGCAGCCTGCTAGAAGGATGTTCGCTCTTTCACCCAAAATCTGAATGAATGGATTTTTATGAAATTTGGTACATGAGAAGATTCAAACCTAGAATGACACAAGGAGTACTTACCCGTAATTTGGCCAACGAACGGGTCGTACTGCAGGCAGGGCGAGAGAGCCCTCGTGGCGTCCCACGTTCCCACCCATGGCTTTACTTGTTGGGGTTCCTGCCAGTAAAACAAACATTAAACCCACTAGCTTCGGCCTGCGGCTTCGCCCGCCTGAATTTCCCACGGGAACAGTGCGTTTTCCCGGGAAAGATACCTTATGTCCTTCTCAGTACTTGGAACTATGTGTATGCGAAATTTACGGAAGATTGGTTCAGTAGATAAAGCGTGAAGAGGTACCAACAAATAAACTCACTTTCGAATTTATGATATTAGGTATATACTCGTACTTAGTTAGGATTAGGATAAAGCCATTTGGCCACATTATCAGCAAGGGCTGGTGGTATGGTAAACAAGAGCGGAGAGGTTTTAAACCCCAAATACCAATTCTACCTCTTATAAAATGCGAAAGTTTTAATGTGAGTTAGTGATTATGTTTATTCTCAATTACGCAAAATCTACTGGATGGACGGTAGAAAAATACTGGTATCAGCACTAAATTTCCTCCTAAACACAAAAACTTTTACAAAAAGACCAGAAAGGAAAGGTACTATAACCACAAAATTGAATATCGTCAGCAAAAATTTAAATCGGAAAAGCACTCTAAACTGCACTTCCACTCTGATCTTACTTATTCAGTGGCTTGTGGACAATCCATTACAGATTGTAGTGGATTATCTCCTTGGACTCGGACATTCGACTAGCATTGAGGATTACGTCCTCTTAAGAGCTGACAGTCTGTTAAAGCACCTACACAATTTGCAATCTGACCAGCCATTTGTTGCAACTAGAATAGGATGCAGGCATATAATAGAGTAAGTCCGACTTCTTCTTAGTCAAAGTCAAATTTTTTTATTGAAACTTGGCCTTCAAAGAAGGCTCTTTTTCACGTCGATAACTAATTATTTAATCATAATATTTTATGTCTCAAAGCTACAAACTACTAGCATTTCGGAACGACCACTGCTGAGAAGAAATGCCGAAAGAAACTCATGAAACAGTCTTGGTCGCCTAGCATGCCAGAGGGGCTATTCATTAACTATTTCTTATGGAGATTGTGTGTGTGTGTGTTGCCTGAAGGCATCTGACATGACTTTTACGACTATCGCCATCTAGTGGCAGTAGCCGTATACACACTAGTAAACTAAACAGTCAGCCAATGTGCAGGTTTCCTCACGAGGTTTTCCTTCACCGGAAGCAGGTGGTAGTCTATGAGAAAACTGCCATACATGAGTCAGATTGGTTTACAAACTCATGTGACACAGGTAGGATTTCAACCCGGGTCCTATTCGACCTCAGGCGGGTGTCATTACCACTTGGCCACCACTGCTTCAAGTCCGACAACTTTGTTTTGTGTACCGTTACTTATTTATTATAGGTAGTTGCGTGACCGAAATAAGAATGTTGTTAATGACGTATTGATTGACGTATTATCCGACGAAAATTTTGAACAAGCTAATTATTAAAAAAATAAAAAACACGACTGACAACTCACATAGCCACTCACTAGGAGAAACGTAAGGAATTTAAAAATACATCTCACATCAAAATCTCTCCTTTTTTGGTCAGTCGTGTAAAAATACCCACGCAAGAGGATTGTTTAAAATATTATGTAATAATGTACATTGAACAGTGTATATTATGTATGTATGTATAGACCCGTTAGGGACTGTTTGCATGCCTCGTTTGTCACAGCGGGATCAAATTAGACGATACTTTGACTTCACATTAATTAGTGTTGTACTGCGTAATTGCTAGCTAATGATCTATTTGTGTTACTATTGAACTGTAAATACTTGTTTGTTACTAGGCTAGATCAGACGAGGAAAACATTTTCATAGATAGATTAAAATTTACATTTTCGAATAAAAAAAAATAGGTTTTTAACAAGCATGCTGCTCAATTTAATTTTCAAAATTTCTGCTTCTAACTGGCCCGTTTTTTTTCTTTTCTTATTAATAACATTAAATACGCTAATATTATTACGATTTAGCCCAATAACAGGCTTATGAGTAATTTTACTCTGACCTAACTTTTTAAAGTTCGTAGTATAAGAATGTATCCATCGGCACGGCACTTATTACTGCCTCTATGAAGGGGAAGTCACTTCATGTGTGTTTGTTTACACCAATTTTCATTATCACTATGGCCAGTGGTATCTACTTTACTGGCCAGTGGTAATTTCGAACAAACTGATTTTTTTTCTTCCGGCGACTTGGCCTACTCACAAATAAAAAAAAAACTGTTTAAGCCAATAAGTCCAGTCGCCGGAGTCGCCTCGTTTATGTACCCGGTGTGTACATGTACACTGAATTCCCCGCTGCAATTCCCCGAATCCCTGATTGTAACTGGCCAGCCATTTGAACGTTCAACAATTAGCAACAAGCCACGATTTTAATTGGCAGCCTTTACGTGCCTTTACTGTGCTATGTTGGTGAAGGACAGGTAGGTAGACACCTATAACTTCTTTGAAACCAAATTTGACATGAGACTTATGGGTGATCTTTTTACACGACTGACCTAAAAAGGAGTGTAATGTTTTCAGGGTTCATGTATGTATGTATGTATGTTGTGCAGAGCAACTACGCTCTGCTGCCAGAAAATGTGGCAGAGAGAATCCGGACAAACGAAGCGGCGGGAAGAATTCTGTACCGGAACTTCACCGGGAAAAAACCACCGGTAAAAATAAGTACCGGGAAAAAATCTCCACGCGGCACCACGTTTGCCCGACTAAAACCTAACTAACTTAACGCAGTCTGCTACCACCGTAGCTTATGAAGGGAGCTACAGGGCCCTATATCATAACTAACCTATAAATTAACTAAACTAAAACTCACCAAGTTGACTTCTCAAACCAAGTTGGGGTGTCTTCGGAGGAAGTGGTGTTTGGTCCCTAAATCACCCAAACTACCCCCTGAGATCTCAATCCCCAGAAAATACCTTGCTTTCCTCACGAGGGTTCAATCGGCAACAGGTTTCGGCGTCTCCAGGCGGCCACGTTTCGCACCTCACACGAAACAGTCACAGTAAAGGTTTCACAAACACAAAAGTTCAATAGTTATTTAACAAACAGGAAATTCACACTTATAGTTCAAACTAATTGACAATCAAAGAAAGCGGGACCTCTCGCGTATTAAAAATCAAACCGATATCGCATAGGACAATGAGGCGACTGTCCGCGACGCCATTTTGCACGCGCGCTAATCTGTGCGGCGCGGCCTCCCCGCGCGATGTTCAAACAATACTGAATTCAAAATGGTCGCTCGCGACTGCCGACGCCGGCCGAGCGATAACAGGAAACGCCTGCGTTTAGTTTTACCCAATATATTACAAACATCCCCCCGTCCCGGTCTGAGAAGCAGACCGCTAGCTTACTCTACGGGAAGGCGGGCGAGAGAGGTCACACCTCTCCTTAAAATCGAACCGTCGACCAACACCTCAGCCACACGCGGAGTGCCATCTCCGCCAAGAATCAAACGTAATATGCGAGCTCGTCGCCAAAGCAATGAGGGCAAATTTGCCTCTTTTAACAATACTAAATCACCCTCCCTGGGAGGCTCAGTCCTGTCTGTCCACTTCACTCTTTGCTGCAGCAAATGCAAATATTCAAGCGACCAGCGACGCCAAAAGTCCTGGCTCATTTGCTGCAACATTTGAAAACGCGACAACCGATATACGCGTTCATCCTTCCACGGGTATTCGGGCAGGGCATTCAACGGCCCTCCCACCAAAAAATGACCAGGGGTGAGAGCTTCCAAGTCATTTGGATCTGGAGATAGCGGACAGAGAGGACGAGAGTTGAGGACCGCCTCAACTTTACAAAACACTGTGGCCAGCTCTTCAAAGGTTAGAGCCGTTTCTCCGATAATGCGGCGGAGGTGGGTCTTTGCGGATTTCACAGCCGCTTCAAAAATCCCTCCCCAATGGGGGCAACTTGGGGGACTAAACTTCCAGGTTATTCCCCGTTGGGCAGCAATTTGACTTAAACTAGTACAATTTTTATCAATAAACACAGAAACATCCTTAAGATAATTTACAGTTCCTTTATAGTTTGTGCCATTATCCGACCTAATAAGGGAAGGTAGACCTCGACGCGAAACAAAGCGATCCAACGCGGCGACGAAGGCCTCCGTAGTCAGGGCCGATACCACCTCCAAATGGACAGCCTTGGTGGCCAAACAAACAAATACACACAAATAGCCCTTTACAATACGGGCATTACGAAAGGGAGAAGCCTTGATCGAAAAGGGACCGGCAAAATCGGTTCCAACGCCGTCAAACGGCCTCGAAGGTCGGATTCGATCAGCGGGCAAATCACCCATCTGTGGTTGCATCGTGGATGCCTTCAATCTATAACATGCAATACATCGAAACAGGACACTACGGATTGCTCTTCGGGCAGACAAAATCCAAAATTCGCGTTGCAAAATAGCCAACAAAGCATTGCACCCAGCATGGGCGTTACGAATGTGTCGATCAGACACCAAAAGCTGCACCAAGGGTCCGCCCTTGGGCAACAACAGAGGATGGCGAGTCTCATATGGAAGATCCGCCTTCCGGAGCCTGCCTCCAACCCGAAGAAGCCCATCCGAGTCGATGTACGGGTTCAAACGAGCGACCGCGCCCTTCAACTTAGCGCGTCCGTCGCGCAAAATACGAAGCTCCGACTCAAACCGTCCGGTCTGCACGACACGGACCCAATGCAACAATGCGCTCCGGCGCTCTTCTGCACCTGCAATCGGCTCCAACCGCCTTGCCTGTGGGTTTCTACAATTATGTATGAAACGCTTAATCCAACTGGTAACACCCAGAAGTTTATCCAAACTGCTATACCGAGCAAGTAGCCAATCCGGCTCCGACGTCGTCTCAGCGACTACAGCATGTACACGGAGCCCAGTCAAACTCAAAGAAGTAACATCTGTCTGACAGACAGGCCAAGAAGTTTCTGATCCCATCAGCCACTCTGGACCCCACCAGAGCGGGTGTGACACCAATTCTGGTGCCGTACAACCTCGGGAAGCACAGTCCGCTGGGTTAAGCTCTCCCGGCACATGTCTCCATGTTATATCAATTCCGATATTCTGGATTTGGGAAACCCGATTTCCCACAAAAACCTCCAAGGTATGTGGGGCCGCGCGCAACCATGCAAGCGCGACCTGGCTATCCGACCAGGCGAAGATGTCCCGTATTTCGACCGTGGCCGCCAGTTCACTGGCAACGTGATGCAACAATTTAGAGAGAAGGTGAGCTCCACTCAACTCAAGCTTGGGAATAGTCAGCCTAGTCCTGATGGGGGCGACCTTGCTCTTCCCTAACAAAAGCGAGACATTGACCCGGCCATCGGCGTCAACTGTCCGCATATAGACTGACGCGGCGTAGCCTCTCTCCGACGCGTCACAAAAGCCATGCAGGCTGGCTCGATATTTCCCGGGGGCAATATTCGACGAGGCAAGGCAATCCGATTGACTTCCTTAATCGATGAAAACAACTCGAGCCAATCATCCAATGGAGGACCAAACAGCGGCTCGTCCCACGAGACGCCCAAAGTCCAAAGTCTCTGAAGAAGACACTTCGCAGAGAATATCACTGGACTGATCCAACCGCTTGGATCAAACATACGAGCTATTACGGACAACACCGTTCTCTTAGTCCAGACCTTTGGTATTTCCAAGTCCACTTGGAATGTAAAAATATCGGTTAGCGGCTGGTACTGCATGCCCAGCACCGCTATCCTGTTGGGATCATCCACATCCTCAAACAGGTGAGGGTTCTGTTGGTGATCCTCCGGGATCCCTTCTAGAACTTTAGGCTCATTAGACAACCACTTACGTAGCTCGTAGCCACCTGTCTTCAATATTTCAATCAATTCATCCCGCAGTAGGAGGGCCTCCTCAATACTTTGGGCTCCGGTGCACACGTCATCAACATACAAGTCACGTGACAGCACGGAAGCCCCACGGGGAAAGCGGATCCGTTCCCGCTCTGCCAATTCAAGCAATGATCTGATGGCGATATAGGGACTAGATTTCAAACCATAGGTGTTTGTATTGAGTTCATACACCGTCACAGGATCCTCAGGGCGCTCACGCCAGAGTATCAACTGGAATCGCCTGTCCTCAGGATGTATGACTGTCTGGCGGAACATCATCCGGATGTCCGCGCCAAAAACCACTTGATGTCTTCTAAAGTTCAAGATGATGTCAATTATGTCCCTATGCAATTTGGGACCCGAATGCAAACACAGATTCAACGAAACCCCGTTCGAAGTGGGTGCGGACCCATCGAAGACGGTCCGCAACTTGCCCGTTGAGGCCTTCACCACCGCGTGGTGGGGCAAAAAATAATGCTCAGTTGAGCTCCAATCAACTCGAGCCGGAGACATGTGACCCAAATCCTCGTACTCGCGCATAAATTCAATATATTTATCGCGAAGTACGTGGTCACGCTGCATGCGTCGCTCCATGGACAGCAGTCGTTTCTCCGCAAGCGCCCTACTTTGCCCTAGGCTAGGACGAGAGGCAACAAAAGGTAACCTAGTTACAAACCGACCGGAGGGCAACCTCTCCGTGGTCGATCGAAAAAGGGCTTCGCACTCAGCGTGTTCCGGATCCATCCTGGAACTCATAGGTGGCTCCTCCACCTCCCAAAACCTTTGCATGGTCTTGGCCAAGGACGCTGATGCGACGACCGGTGGCTCCTCCACGGTGCTATTATCAAACACAGGGCCCATCAGGGCGAAACCAAAAATCGTAGACACTGCCATCAGTGAAGACGAACCCAGAGCCTTCTGTGTACCCAACAAAATCCAGCCCAATACGTCCGAGCCCAGGAGCAAGTCCACTGGGCCGGGATGAAAGACAAAGGGGTCGGCCAAATCCAGACCCGAAACCAAAGACAACACACCCGGCGGTATGTCTGTCGAGGGGTGCCAACCCGCAATGGTATCCATTACCATAGCCGAAGTCGTGATCCTCATTGTGGAGGACTTCAGCGAAGAAAAGGTGACAAGTGTCTGGCCCGTCAGACACTTCACTTGTATGCCACCAACTCCAAGAAGTGGCACAGGCGAGTCTTCCACGACTAAACCTAACTGGCGTGCCACTCGAGTGGTAACCAAACTGCTTTGAGCCCCTGAGTCCAACAGAGCTCTCAAATTAATGGCTTCCCCCACGACCCCATACGCGGACCACCGCGGTAGGGAGCAGAACCGTCCGCGGCTCTGTCCCAGCAAGGGAGCAAGCTAGTTACGGGCTCCCCACTCTCTCCAAACCAGGGGCGCGCCACTGACCCGGATAATATGGCGGGCGAGTGCACATCCCCATCTGAGGGGGGGCAGAACCCGCGGCCCGGCCATACATATGGTACGGCGGGTGGTACTCCAGCCGTGGGTACTCGTGCAGCGGCGGAGAAAACCGCTGCGGCTGCATGTGTTGGGCATTGGTAACCCGCGTGGAGGGGGGTGTCCCCACTCTCACGTCCGATCTAGGGCCCCCGCCCATGGGGGCCCTATCCGAGGAGCCTGGCCAGTCACATACTGGCCATGACCTTGGGGCGCGTGGTCCCGGTCCGCCAAGACCCGCGCAGGTACGCGACCCCCCTCCCGAGGGGGGGTGCGACGAGCGAAGCCGCGTCCTCCGTCCGATGGTGGAGGGCTTCGCGCAGGAGCGCCCCCGCCCATAGGGGACCCCTGCCTCAACATCCGGGGGCCATCCCCGTTCCGGTTCATGCAGAGCATCGCGTGGTGCCGCCCACGGCATGCACTGCATGGTATGGCCCTGGGACAGTCACGTGCATAGTGACCGCCCAAACAATAAAAGCAAAGTTCATGCCGCTTTGCCATGCGGCGCCGATCTTGTACTGGCAGTCCCTGCCAGTCCCTGCATTGCAGCAGGCTGTGGCCCATCCGACCACATTGCAGGCAGTCCGCGTCCCTCGCGACTGCTGCCGTGTGTGCAACCCGCGCACCAGCTCCACGCGGTGGCGGTTGTCTTCCCTGTTGGGGCTTCCCTCGCCATGAGGGTTCCAAGGGCCTACGTTCAGGCGCTCTGGATGGCGCTGAGTCCGTCATGGTATTCTCAGCAGCCCGTGCCTCAAACTCCAAAAACTTCACCAAGTCAGTGAATGTTGGTAGGGTGGTGCTATCCCGCTCCGCATTTTCGCGCTCAAACCGCGAGCGGATGTCATTGGGTAATTTGCCCAATACAATGTGCACCAGCAAAAAGGACCATTGGTCCACCGGCAGCCCCAGTGTGCGGAGCGCGTTACAGGCCACTGTAACGGGCGTGAGCAACTGCAGGCGCAACTGTGCCCTGTTGGCCACCTTGGGCAGGGCCATCAACTGTGCGGCGTGCGCATCCGCTAACAAACGTAAGTTTTGGTAGCGGGAGTTCAATAACTCCCAAGCCGTGTCGTACTGGTCGTCCTCCACCCGGAGGTGCTGGATGAGCGACCGCGCTTCACCCTCAAGAGTGGAGAGGAGGTAGGCCATCTTCTGGGCCTTCGACAAATCCTGTCGTGCTACGACCAGGGACTCAAACATATTTTTATATGCTACCCACTCCTCCATCCTACCCCCAAAGTGGGACAGCTGAAGGGTGGGGAGCCGACCAGTAACCGCTGGTCCTTCCTGTCTAACAGGTGTGCGAGGGGCTGGTCCGCCAGCCTGTCTCGCCCTTATTGCGGTCACCGCCTCCGCGATATCATCGTGCAGACTCAGGATCTGGTCCATGTCCGCCATGTGACCTGCGTAGGCCTCCGGGGTAAGATCGGCTTCGGTAAGCGCCGCCATGGCCGCTTCCGCGCTAATCAATCGTGAGTGGAGGTGATCCGCTCTTAGCAGTATGGCGCCCTCCCTGTCCTTCCGGGACAGGAGTCCTCCGGCCGTCACAAACCATCTCAATTCGTTGGCGAGTGTCGCCCTAGCATTGGAGGCCTTCGCCATCGCGTCAAGTCACAAACAAAAAATAACAAAAGGTAAATAAAAAACAACAAAATCAAGCAACTACACGAAGAACCGCGGTAGGTATGAGAATGGCACAAACCCGGAACGCACGGTACAAACCGCAAACAAATACAAAAAAGGTTACAAATATTCTTATACAAACAAACTAAGAAAAATCTAATAATTTTTACAAACAATTAATTATTTTTTTTACAAACGAACAAATAGAGGGTAGATAAACTACGCTCTGCTACCAGAAAATGTGCAGAGCAACTACGCTCTGCTGCCAGAAAATGTGGCAGAGAGAATCCGGACAAACGAAGCGGCGGGAAGAATTCTGTACCGGAACTTCACCGGGAAAAAACCACCGGTAAAAATAAGTACCGGGAAAAAATCTCCACGCGGCACCACGTTTGCCCGACTAAAACCTAACTAACTTAACGCAGTCTGCTACCACCGTAGCTTATGAAGGGAGCTACAGGGCCCTATATCATAACTAACCTATAAATTAACTAAACTAAAACTCACCAAGTTGACTTCTCAAACCAAGTTGGGGTGTCTTCGGAGGAAGTGGTGTTTGGTCCCTAAATCACCCAAACTACCCCTGAGATCTCAATCCCCAGAAAATACCTTGCTTTCCTCACGAGGGTTCACTCGGCAACAGGTTTCGGCGTCTCCAGGCGGCCACGTTTCGCATCTCACACGAAACAGTCACAGTAAAAGGTTTCACAAACACAAAAGTTCAATAGTTATTTAACAAACAGGAAATTCACACTTATAGTTCAAACTAATTGACAATCAAAGAAAGCGGGACCTCTCGCGTATTAAAAATCAAACCGATATCGCATAGGACAATGAGGCGACTGTCCGCGACGCCATTTTGCACGCGCGCTAATCTGTGCGGCGCGGCCTCCCCGCGCGATGTTCAAACAATACTGAATTCAAAATGGTCGCTCGCGACTGCCGACGCCGGCCGAGCGATAACAGGAAACGCCTGCGTTTAGTTTTACCCAATATATTACAAACATATGTAATTTCTTTATTCCACCATAAGTCCTGAACGGCTTAACGTGGGCTTAACACATTTTGATGTGAGAGGTATTTTTAGATTTCTTGCATTAGCCCAAATGACATAGGCTATGTGGGTTGTCAGTCGTGTTTTTAATTTTTTAATAATTAGCTTGTTATAATTTATTACACATAGCCTTGTCACTCGGGGGAATTCAAGGAACTAAAAATATCTCTTAAATCAAAATCTGTTAAGCCATTCAGGACTTATGGTGGAATAAAGAAATTACATACATACAAACATACATGAACCCTGAAAACATGACACTCTTTTTTGGTCAGGCACGAAAAAAACAGAAATACCTATCACTAAATTAATTCCAAAAATGTTTGTGTCATGTCATCATAGTTGAGTGTCAGTATTGCTGCTGGTAGATACTATTTCGAGGCCACTTTTTGGGCCTTTAAAAAGCTATATATTTACGTCAAATTTAATCGTAACTATATAGATTTTCAAATTAGTTTGTAAAGTTTAATTCGCAAAAACTATTATTATAGATAAGGTAGGACCTAATACTCTCCCTTGAGAAACGCCAATATTTGAAGGGAATCGCTTTGGCAAACATCAATTACAACTTTCTGATTGCGTCCAGAGAAGTAAGAGGCAAACAATTTTAAATGCATACCACAGATTATTATGTTTTCTAATTTTCGCAATTGTATCCATAAGCGCGAAAAACTGTATCGAAGGCTTTATATAAGTTTTTTTTTAATGTGTGTTGTGTGTGCGAGTCATCATTCAAAGATAATCCCAATTAATAAACGTTTCACAGGTAACTAATTGTTTATTGGAATAGTTGAATTTCTGTGTGTTTGTCTATGGCCTTTGCCGTTACGTAACAATTTGCACGTGCCATTGAACCCAGCCTAGGACAGGACGACCACGCTTTGTTGTTTGTGTATGGAATTCGAAAACAGTAATTAAGCACCGAGACGGGCATACAGTCCGACCATAACAGAACTGGATACATGACATATACCTAGTATTAGTTTGTTTACCCACAGGCGACCTACCACTCGGCCACCACCGCTGCAAAATCCCAGGTTCGAATCCAGCCTGGGCTACATGAGTTTGTATACCAATCTGACTCATGTTGGTTTTCATCGACCACCACTTGCTTCCGGTGAAGGACAACATCGTGAGGAAACCTGCACTCTGGTTAATGATTATCAGCTAGTGTGAAATGGAGAAGGCAATGGCAAACCACTCCAAATTGCCAAGAGAGTCGTTGTGTGTGTTTCATTCCATATAATGACCACGACCCTCAGTCATGAGGAAATACGACTAAAGAGAGTTTGTATATGGTAGCTAGGTGTTCTCCGTGGCCAATTCCACTAATTACACATGTAGATATCGTGCCTCGATTGCGTTTCAAAAGCTCGTAAAAGCTGCATTGAAATCTGAACTAGATCTCTATGCCAATCTCTTTGGCTTTTGAAACATAGTTGAGGCCGATATTGACGTTTGTAATTAGTAGAATAAAGGACCAGATAGTCACGTTAGCCGGCTTAATATACATACATACATAGAATCACGTCTTTATCTCTTACGGGGTAGACAGAGCCAAGGGTCGTGAGACTCGAAGGCCATGCTTAGCTGAATAGAAGCTCTCTGATGGAATGGAGATTCAGGTATAGTGACAGGTTGCTAGCCTATCGCCTATGAGTGGAGGAGTCTCCAGTTTAAAGCCCTTTCCCTCGATTGACTTTTACAATCTGCGCGGGAAGAGAAGCAGCTGGCACATTCTATGTTTTTTCTTAGCTCCCAGACCAGCATGGAAGCATATGGCTTAATATGATAATCCTTAATATCAACTCAAATCAAACATTGGTGGTTATAGATGACGAGTTAAATCTAAATAATAAAATTATGTATATCATAATAGCCGCGCCCCGGGGCTTCGCTCCTGTGGTAATTTTGGGATAAAAAGTAACCTTTGTGCTGTTCCCGGTACTATTCTACCCGTGTACCAAATTTTATTGAAATTCGTCCAGTAGATTTTGCGTGATTGAGTAACAAAAATCCTTACAAATTCAAAAGCTCACATCCAAACTTTCGCATTTATAATATTAGTTTATTAACTTAGGGCTCGTGCAGCGTGCCGGCGACTTCGCGCGACCTCGATCTCACCGACTCGCGGCGACTTGATTGAACGTGTATAACTAAACAGCTGAGTGCAGCGTGCACGCGACTGGCGACCAGTGGTCGCGCGACTTGCAGCGACTAGTCATCACAGTCGCTTGCGATTGCACAGCGCAGTACTTAACTGATATCTATTTTATAATAATAATGGATGCAAAAGTTTAAAATAGATGCAGTTCGTAGACCAAAAACATAGAAAATACCAAGATAGATATTTTGTTGCCAAATTATAATTGTATATACTATATGATATGCTTTGCTTATTCACGAAGACAAACATTATGCCGTATGTTCAGTTATAAAACCAATAGTTAACTATTGTAAATTGCTATTGATCGGTCGCAAGTAATCGCTGGTCGCTAGTCGCCCGCACGCTGCACTGTTTTTAGTAGCTGAAAGTCGCCGCGAGTCGGTGCGACCGAGGTCGCGCGAAGTCGCCGGCACGCTGCACGAGCCCTTACTTTGGGGCTAACTCAATCTGTGTGATTTGTCCGTATATATTTATTTATTTATTAGTAGAAAGTTGGATTCTAAAACTCTCTCTCTCTCTCTCTCTCTCTCTCTCAGCCGAAAGACGTCCACTGCTGGACAAAGGCCTCCCCCAAGGATTTCCATAACGACCGGTCCTGCGCTGCCCGCATCCATCCATCCATTCTAAAACTAACTAGAGAAAACTGTAGCTTTTTTTTAAATAAAAATATATAATCAATAAAATCACAGCTCATTTACCAAAAAAGTGGTTAGATAATGGTTTACTTACCCCATCGAGATATTAATGTACGTAGTTATATTTCGATGACTTACCCTAAATCTGTGTTTTCCCACCGGAGGTCGGGCATACGGCACTCCTTGGAAACTGGCATAAGTTCGGCCATTCGTGGACAGCTTCCACGCTCCTCTCAAGATACCCTGAGACACCCTCACTACAGGATCTGAACCTTGACCAAAAGCAGAATACGCGAAGAAAAACAACAGTAAGATTCTTAGGCCGGTCATTTTAAATATAGCACAGTTTTCTTTTTTAAGGACGACGCGTGCGTGCGCGCCGCTGTCTATATGCGACTGTCACTGACGGTGGAGGTAGATAATATTGTTTGTTGTTTTTCCAAGCCAGTTATTTACCAAGTTTTTATTGCTGTTTGTGGATTATTTAGAGGTTAGAATGTGCATTAAAGAGATTATTATAGGTACTTATTAGTATACTTACATACACTTTTAAAATCGGTTTAAATCGTATCTCCGATTTTGAGGGTTAGCATTTAAATAGATGTAGTAAATCAAAAATATTGGTTTACAGAGTCGGTCGATTGTTTGTAAGATTCGAATCTGAGACCTTTAGACCACATAGATGAGAGATTTAACCAGGGGCGAATCCAGGATTTTTTTGTGAGTTTGGTGGCACAAGGAGGAGACGGGCAAAAATATCAAATGAAATGTAAAAACATATATTTTACTAGCTGTCGCCCGCGGCTTCGCCCGCGTGAGTTTCGCTTAGACGAAAAGTCTTTGTGTTCCAAACTGTTTCAGATGTTTCGGATCTTCGATTTTTATACGTCTACAGAAAATTCTCATCAGATTATTCAAGTCTTGCTAAGGCGCCATTTCCATATACGTTATAGTGTAGCTGGTCTCTTGGAGTTATTCATCAGATGTTCCTGATCTTCAATTTTTATACGTCAACAGAAAATGCTCATCAGGTTAAACGATTTTTGCTAAGGCGCCATTTCCATATATGTAATAGTGTAGGTAGCTGGTCTCTTTCAGTTCTTCATCAGATGTTCCAGATCCAGATCTTCAATTTTTATACGTTAGCAGAAAATGCTCATCAGGTTGAACGACTTTTGTTAAGGCACCATATCCATATTTCTTATAGTTTAGCTGTTCTGCTATGGTTCTTCATCAGGTGTTCCAGTTTTCAAAATCAATTATAGCCTATATGTTGCCCAGGCTTAATAGTTATACAACAAAAAAAGTTTCATTCAAATCCGTCCAGTAGTTTTTGCGTGAAACGCGTACATACATACAGACAGACAGACAGACAGACAAGAAATTCCAAAAAATTTTTTTTGCTTGCTATTGTTCTTTTTAAGTGTCCCTCTATCCATTTTAGTCAAAAATACTAAATGTACAGACAAAATATTTTTACTGTTTTATTATATGTATAGATAAACTCGGATAATTTGTAATGTGAGTGATGGAATCTCCACAGTAAGTAGGTACACAAAAAACCTGTCTGGGAGACGCTACTAGATTTAACTACTCGACCACCACCGCCACCGCTTCAAATAGAATCAGTAACTTGTCCTCATGCCTCACTAAAATAGTTTATGTGTTAAATATTTAGTGTCCCAAGTCTTAGTCGTAGTCTAGATAGATATACAGAACTCCCACAGTTGACATTGGGATAGAAATAGTAGCCAAGTGATTCTGATGTTCATAGCTTTGGGAATAAGAGCCATTGCAATTTTATTGACTGCATATGTATGTATATTTATTTAGTCACCAAAGACTATTATTTTTTTGTATTACCTATCCATCTTTGACACAAGTGTCGAACTTACTTTGGGGCTAACTTAAACTGTGATTTGTCCGTGTATATTTATAATTTATTTATTTATCTATGTCAATGTTTTAACGTAGTGATTTTTTCTCTATGTTCGGGGTCAGGCTTCACGACCATCTGGTAAAGATATCTCCAGATGATTCAGCACAGGAGGTTTAATTAGTTGCCATTCAATCTTGTCATCAATTACAGGAACTATAAAAAAGATTCAATCAACGAAGATTGGATTTGGGGTAATTTATTTCCTTGCCTTCATTAAGATGGGGCCACATTATCGTATGAAATTTCGCATCGCAATGTGTTTTATTGCGATAACACGGCTACATCTCTTCTAGAAAGAGTTTCATTTCGTAAACCTCAATAAATAATTACCTATTTTGCAAACTTTTTTATGTTCACATTTTTTTTTACGTGGATGAAACGCAGTGAATAGAAAAGGACATGTACGCGCTGAGACGACTAAAACTATTATTAAATGTATTGTAATGTAACGTTATTTTGACGCAGGCTCGCATATCTCACATGAGGGAAATCGGCGAGCGCCCCTCACCGGAGGCCATCCGGCGGGTCCGCCTGCGAGGGCAGACGGAACTCGTGCGGAGGTGGGAGGGGGACCTGGCGCAGGCAGCGTACGGTGTGCGCACAGTGGGAGCCCTGCGCCGGGTCCTGGAAAGGTGGATGCTGAGACGGCGAAAACCTCTCACCTTCCGCATGACGCAGGTGCTCACCGGGCATTGCTGCTTCGGCGAGTACCTGCATCGCGTGGCCCGGAGGGAGGCCGAGCCAGTCTGCCACGATTGTGGCGAGGCTCAGGACACTGCCCAACACGTTCTGGAGCAGTGTTCCAGGTGGAGCCAGCAGCGCCACGACTTGGCAGCTGCGCTCGGCGGGATGGACCTGTCGCTCCCGGGCGTCGTCAATGCGATGCTGGGGAGCGACGGAGCTTGGCAGGCAATAGCCTCCTTCTGCGAGACTGTCATGTCGCAGAGGGAGGCCGATGAAAGGGACCGCGAGGACCACCCCCTCGCGGACCTGATCCGGAGGAAGAGGAGGGGGGTGCGGCGGAGGCGCTATTTAGCGCGCCTCGAAGCACCCCCGTAAGTGGTTGGAAAATAAATAGATCCCACCCGGTGGCAGGAACTTTCCAGGTGTCGGAGGGCCCCTGAAAATGGTGAGTCCGGTCTCTGGTGAGAGACCGGCCAGTCGCTGAGGCGCCTTGTGTTAGTCAGATCCGAGGCGCCTCCCTGCAAAGCGGCCGATGGCATCCGCAGGGGATTTTAGTGGGTAGTCTGGGACGACTAGCGGCCCAGGAGTCCCACACTCAGTGCGCAAATAGCATTTCCCCCTGCGAATAATAAAAAAAAAAAAACAGGCTCGCATATCTCGATATATTTCTATGGTTACGGTCGACTAAGTACCCAATCACTGCCAGCTGATTAAGCCCATTACTAACGAAGTGCCGCTGCGAAAATTTATTTCTTCCCTTAAAAATTTCAGAAAATTCTCAGAAATGTCTTGGGTTTTTAGGAAAATTTTCCGTCCTCGAGAATATTTAATTTTCAAAGAAACTTTTCGCTGTTTCTCTGAAAATTACGGGAACGGCACATCATGACATCACTAAAGGCACCCATTAAAGGGAAGTGATTAGTGATTTTCAATTTTGCCTCCTAAGGGACTCTTTATTCGAGATATTCCTCTAAGCGCAGACATTTTCAAGAGCATCTAATGAAGCGGTCATAAACCATTCCAGCCAACCAGCCAAAACAACTACTATCATGATTGTACTACACACTTCACAAACAATACTTGCGTAAGTCTATAAGGAATGCCATGCGAAGTGAGGCATTTTCAGTGCGTTACCGATGGCAAGCCTTGTAGTGTGTCCCTCAAGTATCGTTTATGAATAGGTTTTTGAGTCCCTGTGAGCTGGCACTATGAACCTTCCAAGTAACGTTTGTGAATACGGGTGGAAGCTTATACTAAATTATTTACAAGCTACTACAATACTAAGGATTAGGACAAACAAGTTTTAAGAATTCTATCGTTTTAATTTATATCGTTTTATTTATTTAAACTTTATTGTACAAAATACAAAAGTAAAAGCACAATAGGAGGACTTAATGCTAAGGCATTATCTACCAGTCAACATTTGAATTAGGAGTGGGTGGTTCTCAGAGCAAAATGTCCACGTTGATAAAACGACCGTAACGTAGTAAGTCATGGGAGCAAAACGTCCGCAATTGAAAAGGGCCAAGCAACAAATTGTTCTCAAATATAAAAGCATTTATAGTAAATGGTCCCTAATTAAAAATATCATGAAAGCAAGACATTGGGCATTGCAGAGAATTTAAGGCGGGTGTATTTTAAGGGAAATTACAACGTTTTCTTCATGATTTTCCCTATTATTCACGGTGGATGTGCTTCGAGGAATTTAGGTAATATTCAAATTGATTTGGTTAGCGCACCTTTAGTTAGAAGCTACCAAGTTTGCTTTGCGGATACTACTTCTAAGAATCGCCGAAAATTATTATATTATGGACTGAACTTACCCTTAGGGTAGTAACCCTTATATTTTAAACGATGTTGTTGGGGAGGGTAGTAGGAAACTCCACTATAGGCTATAAAAAAGGTTGTTAAGTTTTTCTATGTGGTAGTTACCTATTCTATAAACTTTGAAGAAGGATTTTAGTCACTATAATGCCTCAACCACCGGGCGGATTTTGTTGAAATTTGGTACGCAAGCAGAGTAACATGCATGGATTAGAACCAATGGAAATAGTTTCCCGAAATTCCCACTGGAGCGGAGACCCGAGCCGCAGCGCAACTAGTGAAAATCGCTTGTAAATTATTCCAAGATAACGTAGAATGGTCTTCGTTCAACAAAATTATTGATAGGTGTGCGACGTTGCGAGTTTCTGTTTCAAGCAGGAGTTCAGGGGTCTAAAACGGCCCATTTGTTAAATCGGAATATGATCCATTTTTTATTTCCTAAATATCGAAAAATGAACCTTATGCTAGGTAAAATAAGGTTCAGTTTTAAACAATCAGGAAATGAGAAATGGTTCATATTGCGATTCATCAAAGTGGCCGTTTTATCCCCTGTTCATGGGAAACTGGAGCGAAGCCAAATCGTGATATGTGAGGTGAAAACAAAACACAGTTCAATAAACTGTGCTAGTGCTTGGCTGTTGTTTTGCCCATAAAGTTTTGAGAAATGCATTGCATAGGTGGCCAAAATCTGAAATTGTTAAACTCTTTGGCTTAATAATAACTAGCCGCGCCCCGGGCATTCGCTTCCGTGGGAATTTCTGGATAAAAAGTACCCTATGTGCTATTGAATTTCAATATCGCGCCCTACCACTCGGCCACCACCACCGTGGTGGTGGCCGAGTGGTAGGCGCCCGCCTGTGGATGCTAAAGTCCCAGGTTCGAATCCTGCCCGGGCCAACATAACATGAGTTTGTATACCAGTCTGACTCATGTACCTATGTTAGTTTTCAACGACCACCACTTGCTTCCGGTGAAGAAAAACATCGTGAGGAAACCTGCACTCTGGTTGATGATTATTAGCTAGTGTGTGAAATGGAGTAGGCAATGGCAAACCACTCCATTAAAATTGCCAAGAGAGTCGTTGTGTGTGTTTTATTGCATATTATGACCACGACCCTCAGTCATGAGGAAATACGACTAAAAAGAAGATGTGCTATTCCTGGTATATTTCTATCCGTATACCAAATTTCATTAAAATCCGTCCAGTAAAATTTGCGTAATTCAGTAACAAACATCCTCACAAATTCACAAACTCACATCCAAACTTTCGCATTTATTTATTATAATAGGATAATATGATTATACTTGTACGAATGATACCACAGGATGGAAACTTCATAGAAACGGGGCGTCTTAAATACCTACTCCTAATACAAATGAAACTGTACATCCGTGAACACGTCAATGTGTGCGTTTTCATAGTCATAGCGTCCCAATCCGTAAAAGAACGGGGGACAAGTGGGGTACGCCATATTGCGGGAGGGGCAGGGAGCTTCCTTTCTGTAAGTAGTACTTTTATTAATTTCTGTGATGATACTACGACTCCTTGATGGAGTAATTAACCCAGAGTATTATTAGTGAACAAATTGTTATATTAATTTAACATTTGTTTTATGAACATTGTCTTAATTGGATACCTATATTTAATTTTAGCCGTTCTTTTTACTTTTGAAGAAACTTTGTTTTTCACTTTTCAAAGAACTTTGATTTAAAAAAGCAGATGCGCTGTTTGACATTTCAAATTCACATCAAAAGACAAACGAAAAAACTGAAAAAAAAAAATTCCTAAAAAATGAACCGACTTCATCGAGATATTATGTACTACATACATACATCGAAACATATAACCTCCTCCTTTTTTGGGAAGTCGGTTGAGAAAACTATACTTAACTATTTACAAGATACAACACAAAAGTGCTGTCTTTTTTTAGGGTCAATGTATAATGATGCATATTTAATTCGACTGTGTATGAAGTCGAATTTAAATTCCACCAAAATTCAAATTCGGCTGTCTCTATCAAATGTATATTCATGATTCAACAATAGAATTTAACCAACATTATTTTTGTTGAATAGTATATCGTACTCAAAATGTTTTTTAATTTATTAATTTATAGTATCTCGTACTCAAAATGTTTAATTTATTAATTAATTGGTGAGAATTAAGAAAAATTAAGCTTCGTTTGTTTTTCAATTGTCTTTTCAGAGAGTCGTCATAGAGAAAAAAAAATCACTACGTTAAAAATATCGTATCGGAGCCTGCTAATATGCTAATAATGCTGCTAATGCTGTATCTGTGGCGTCATATTGGTCAACACAAATTTGACCCGCCGAGTCGACACGCTAAGAAGAAGGAGGAGCCTGCTCGAATCGACCGCTCATTTTAATGTAATTTGAGGATTAATGTAAACACTAGATTAAGTTTTTAATATGAATAATGTGAATGTTTGTGTTTATATTTGTTGAGGCCTTCAGCCTCCAATTTTTATATAATTTCTTTTTTTTTCTTCTCCAATTCGGTGACAAGGCAACTTGATATCGCTGTCCCTTTTAGCGGGCAAATGAGGGAGCGAGATGGAGTCTACTTGCCCTTCCCGGAAGCATCGCCGATTATCACAATTTAGTCTCGCTCCGTATATCATTGAGATAGTGCGTGTCTCCGCGTCCAGTGCCGTGCGCGCGCGCCGTTCGAGATTCCCCGCAGAACCTTTCCAGGATATTCCGAAGGAACTACTTGTGTTCGGAAGAAATCTGGTGATCACCAGGAGAAGCCTTCAGCAAGCGAGCAAGGTAAGCGATTATCGAGCCCCCTGTCGAATTGCCGAATTGTTGAAACTTCCCTTTCATATATACACATATAGGCCGTTTAACCGAGGTCTCCTCCGAGCCTAGGTATATCTTCAGGTCCTACATCCCGCATAAAAAGGGAGTCAATCTATTTATACGATTGCCACTCCATAATTTGGTCCTTTACGAGCGGATTTGTCCAGCTTTTAATATTATGTACTTTCGCTTCGGCGCTAGTGCTACGAACCGCCATCTTGTTAATTGCATTTTTTGCTAATTCACCTTCCATATACTTTCTTTATAGTAATTTCCAATAATGGCTTCTAACAAACTCGAAGCCAAATTAAAACAACTCATTGCCAAAAAAGAAGCTATTTATGAACGAATTAATCGTTTATACGATATAAGCAAAGGCATTTCCAATTACGATTATCGTTCGAATGAGCCATTTCTAGCCCAATCTGAGACTATCAGCGAACTTTATGACAAATTTGAAGTAATCATAGAACATATTAATGAGTTGAACTTTGAACTGAAAGAAACCCCACCTGATTACGCGGCTTTAAACTCGTTCGAAGAATTATATTCAGCGATTAAATACAAACGTAATCTAATTTTAGCCAGAGATAAGACTAACGTTGGCGTGTCACTTAAGAAAGGCCCTATAAAATTACCACCTATCCAGATACCTTCCTTTGATGGTAAAATTGAAAATTGGCCGATATTTTACGAAATATTTCGTAGTAATATTCACGAAAACGCTGATCTGACTGACTCGCAGCGTGTCCAATATCTCATGGGCAAACTTACCCACAGTGCTTTAAAATTAACTGCAGGTATTGTTCCCACGGGAGAAACTTATAATACAATTTGGGATTCTCTCGTTAAGAAGTACCAAGATAATCGCACTTTAGGTATTCATTATTTAAACAACATTTTGGACATTAAAAATTGTGTCAATAATACCGCTAGCTTAAACACTTTTATTGAAAAATATTCGGCGTCTATTGCAGCGCTCAAGCAGCTAAAGATACCTAAATTATTGGATTTTATTTTATTACATTGTGGTTTACGAAAGGTTGACTCTCAAACAGCCCAGCTATTCGAAACGCATATTAGTGGAAAGGAATTGCCATCTTATACAGAATTTATATCTTTTATACAAGATCATATAAAGGCACGCGAAAGATCACATACTAATAATTGTTCGCGGTTTGAAACGCGAGTGACAAATTCCACTAATACTTCAAAAACTTTCATATCAAATAGCGCGCCACGGTGTGAAATAGAAACGCCCTGCCCAATATGCACAGGCGAAAAACATCCATTGTTTAGGTGTGAGCAATTTAAAAATATGAGTACACCGCAAATTCGTTTCGATTTTATTAAGTCAAAGCGTGCCTGTATTAACTGCTTAAGCCTAACCCACACATTGAATAAATGTAAGTCGCGTTCGACATGCAAGTTTTGTAAAAAACAGCACCATTCATTGTTGCATTTCTCTGAGAACAATAAGCCGGACTCAGCGCCAGGCGACAGCAAACCGGTTTGTTATCTAGCAGACGCCACGCAGTCTGCGCGCACCCAGCCCTCGCCGCCAGTAGAAAATACAACTTCTGTGACGTTAAACACAGGAATGCGAAATTCAAATTATGTTTTATTGTCTACGGCTCAAGTGTATGCGACTCACAACAATGGTCATGACAACATTGTGGTCAGGTGTTTGATAGATAGTGCGTCTCAGAATAATTTAATTACTTTGAATTGTTGTAAGCGTTTGAACTTACCTATAGTTAAGCTACATAACTCCTCGTTACAGGGTGTTGGAATGTCCACGCAGTCAGTGCATGGCTATATACATATAAAAATAGAATCGCGCGTTAATCCCGAAGATAAATATTATATTCATGCGTTAGTGGTAGATTGCATCACAGGTAAGCTACCCGCGAATTATATTGAATTAAATGACGACATGTCATATATAAATAAATTACCACTAGCCGATTTAACTTGGAATGTGCCGGGAAATATTGACATTATTCTCGGCGCGCAACTTTTTCCATATATTTATTTAGGTAATATGATTGAGTCGGGCGGTCGCGCCCCCCCAGCTGTCTTGACTAGCTTCGGGTACGTACTGATGGGAGGTGCGACAGGTCATTGTGACTCGTTTTCTCAATCTTCCTCGTTTACCGCGCTGACTAATACTGACATTGAGTCGGGTTTACAGAGGTTCTTTGAATTGGAGGAAGTACCATTTTCACGGCTTATTAGTCCATCCGAAAAAGAGTGCGAAGACATTTTTTGTTCTTCCGTCACGTTTAAGGACAGTAGGTATTTTGTTGACCTACCTTTTTCGCGGAACCCCTCTGAGTTGGGCAATTCTCGTGCAGTCGCCCACCGCCGCCTGTTGGCCCTCGAGCGTAAATTTGCGCACGTACCAACCCTACGCGAAAATTATAATAAAACCATCACCGACTATATATCTCAGGGTTATTTATCGGAAGTACCTGATTCTGAATTAACAGAACAGGGCTATTACATACCGCACCATGCGGTCATTAGGCCCGACAAAGATAGTATTCGTGTGGTTTTGGACGCCAGCGCTAAGACGCACTCAGGGTTGTCACTCAATGACATTTTACATGTCGGGCCGAATTTACAGGCCGACTTATTTTTGTTATTACTTGATTTTCGTACGTTTCCCATAGCTATGACCGCAGATATTAAACAGATGTTTTTAAGAATCGGTGTTAATCCGCATCACCGCGAATACTTGCGAATTTTATTCCGCTTCAATAAGAATGAGCCTATTCGCACCTTTAATTTCAACCGCGTGCCTTTTGGGTTGGCGTCTAGCCCTTACTTAGCCATGCGCACACTACGCCATCTGGCGTGTGAGCATAGCGACCGCTTTCCGGACGCATCCAAATTGGTAGAAACCCAGTTTTATATGGATGATTATGTTTATTCTGTTCCTGATGAACAAACCGCTATAAAGTTGTCACACAACTTAATTGATTTATTTAAATTAGGTTCCTTCGACCTTGTCAAATGGGCCAGCAATTCACCCGCTTTGTTAGAGACCCTCCCTGCGTCTCACCGCTTATCAGTTAATTTTTCTAGTATGGATAACAATATTAACAATTTTAAAATCCTTGGTTTAACCTGGGAGCCCGCTGAAGATACTTTTTCTTTGACAACCAGCCCAGTGGACAGTAAATGTACAAAACGCACCATTTTATCATTAATTGCTCGCTTATTCGACGTACTTGGCCTTGTAGCGCCGGTCGTTTTGTACGCTAAAATACTTATTAAAGAACTTTGGTTAGCCAAGATAGATTGGGATGATGTACCTCCGCAGCCAATCATAGACCGCTTCACTGCTTTAGCACGGGATTTTCCCGCACTATCTGCTCTTAAAATTCCACGTCATGTTGGAGTTTTTGCAGAATCTGTCGTAAACATTGTAGCCTTTTGTGATGCTAGCTTTAGTGGTTATGGTTGCTGTGTATATTTGCACATTTCTGATACTCAAGGTAATATAACGGTCCGCCTTCTTTGTGCGAAATCCAAGGTTTCCCCCGCTAAAGTAACAACACTAGCTCGATTAGAACTCGTTGCTGCTTTGTTGCTGTCTAAGCTTGTTAAGGTTGTCAGAGAGAAGCTTTCTGCCCGCATTCCGATTGCCGGTACTTATGCGTTTTCGGATTCCACTATTGCGCTCTCGTGGATCCATTCTGCCCTCATAGGTGGTCTATATTTGTTAGCAACCGTATTGCAAAAATTCAGGAAAATTTACCTGCCGCTTGTTTTAATCACGTATCAGGGAAAGAGAATCCTAGTGATTGTCTTTCACGTGGCATGCTGCCTTCGGAATTAATTGTACATTCCTTATATTATAACGGCCCGTCCTGGCTTCGTCAGCCTATTCTTAGTGTTTTATCATCTGATCCGCATCCTGACGTTCTCACACCGGCTCATTTTTTAATGTCCAGTCCCATTACTTATTTACCTTCTTCTGAATTGACAGAGGAAAGTATGAATTTGACAAAGCGTAAAAAACTTTTGGATCAACTCGTGTTATCATATTGGAAAAAATGGCGTATTGAATACCTGCATACGCTGCAAGTCCGTCAGAAATGGTGCACTCACGATCGTCCCATAGAGATAGGCACTGTCGTTCTCTTGGGTCAAGATAACGTACCGCCCTTGACTTGGCCATTAGGTGTCATAAAGGAGGTGTTTCCTGGATCGGATGGTATAATTCGCGTGGCTTTAGTCAAGACTGTGTCAGGCACATATAAGCGTCCTGTCACAAAGCTGTATCCTTTGCCTACCCAATAATCAAACCGCAACTTAATCAAACCGCAATTTAATCAAACCGCAATTTAATTAAACCGCTTATTTAATCATAATTTCTACCGTAGATATCGATTCGCTGATATTCTCAGACCGCTATTACCTCTAATCTATCCTCCTAGCTTAATCTATCTTATCTTGATCTATCCACCTAGCTTCTTGTCTATATTTTAATTTGAAAGCTCTGGACCTTTCAAGGCGGGGAGCTATGTTGAGGCCTTCAGCCTCCAATTTTTATATAATTTCTTTTTTTTTCTTCTCCAATTCGGTGACAAGGCAACTTGATATCGCTGTCCCTTTTAGCGGGCAAATGAGGGAGCGAGATGGAGTCTACTTGCCCTTCCCGGAAGCATCGCCGATTATCACAATTTAGTCTCGCTCCGTATATCATTGAGATAGTGCGTGTCTCCGCGTCCAGTGCCGTGCGCGCGCGCCGTTCGAGATTCCCCGCAGAACCTTTCCAGGATATTCCGAAGGAACTACTTGTGTTCGGAAGAAATCTGGTGATCACCAGGAGAAGCCTTCAGCAAGCGAGCAAGGTAAGCGATTATCGAGCCCCCTGTCGAATTGCCGAATTGTTGAAACTTCCCTTTCATATATACACATATAGGCCGTTTAACCGAGGTCTCCTCCGAGCCTAGGTATATCTTCAGGTCCTACATCCCGCATAAAAAGGGAGTCAATCTATTTATACGATTGCCACTCCAATATTGTTGATGTACCCTTTGATATAAAAAAAATAATAAAAATAAAATCACTGTTGCCTATAGCATTATCTGTGTGCTTCATTTAGGACCTTCGTTGTGGGCACCAAACACACGAGCAGCATTTTGCTGTCGACCACCCAACTGCATGCTGGCGACGCAGCAAACTGCATGCTGCCGATACAGCAAACTGCAGCAGTCGACTAATAGCTTCAGCTTCACGTGTCGGCGTGAGCGTCGACCAATGGTGACCAGCAACCTATTTGTATTCGATTGACGAAACTGCGCGCGGCTAGCTGTTACCATTGGTCGACGCATTTAAGGCTGACACACACCAAACGGTGTCGCAGACGTGCTGCACTGCGTCTTGATTTGTATTATTTGAATTTGTACGCGGTGGTTCCCACCAACGGTGTCGCAGATGCATTGCGTTGCGTCTGCGTGCATCAGTCGGCCGGCAGTCCGCGCGATACAAACTGAACATGGCCTCGGTGCGGTCGCGCATAAGCGGAACGGCAACGTCGCTCACTCGCTCGGGCGTGTTGACGTTGTATTTCGTAGGATTTTTTAGTCGAAAACACACCGCTGTGATCTATGCGTCTGCGTGCATCTGCGACACCGGCCGCAGCACTCCAGTTGTGAATATTTACAGATTTTAGTTTGGATTTTAGTGACTAGTGATGATGGATTTTGAAATACGCGAAAAGATAATTAATATAGTACGTAGTTACAAATGTTTATATGATTCACAGGACAAAAAATATAAGAACAGTTCATATATAAAAAAAAATTCCCAAAAAAATGAACCGACTTCCATTGTAAAACTTAAAATCATGAAATAACTTAATAGGCAGATTAATCAAAAAGAAAAATGTATTGGCATGCTACCTACTGAATGAGGTGAGTCGGTGCCAAGTGCAAGGAGTAAGGATATTAGGCATTTTAATACATGATTCTAATGTTAATTTAGATGATTTAATTTTTAATTTGGCACCGACTTCACCTCATTCAGTAGGTAGCATGCCAATACATTTTTCTTTTTGATTAATCTGCCTATTAAGTTATTTCATGATTTTAAGTTTTACAATGGAAGTCGGTTCATTTTTTTGGGAAAAAATTTTTATTTTATCATTTTTAGTGCACTTGGCGCAATTTTGTTGTCATGCAAACTTAAACTTATATTTTCACTGGCCAAAATTTAAGAAATCGAAATATTTTATGTCAGTTTGATTTAAAATGTCAGAACGTGTCAGAATTCCATGGAATTTTTGGCACATAAATAGACCAAGAGCCCGCGACGACCAACCTGCCTTATTTAAAAAATGCTGAATGTTTCTCTGTGTAGGATATACTTGTAAAAAAGATTAGTGACTACGCATGAAGTTTGAATCTTAGTTGCTTATGCAGGTAATATGGATAGCAAAAGTGAATTTTTAGGTCGAAAGCACCTTTAGGGACCGCTCAAAGTATTATTAAATTCAGCTATTGTAATTAAACAAACATGACTGTAATTTAGTAAAGTTACAATGTCTGGCAGGGGTTTGTATCTGCACCAATGGCTTGGCAATGGATGGCATGATTTCTCATATTATTCGGAATGAAATCTTAAAAAACTCTTACTTTAAGGAAATTAAGCTACCACTTTAAGGCCCGTATTAATAAATGACACTCAAGGCTTAGCTCGATCTTGAAAGCGCACTTGAGTCGCGGTGCTAATTTATAAATCTTACTTGAGTTCTCGCTTGAGTTCCGCGTATCAGCCGGGTGAAGACGTATTAATAAACAAATATCAGCACTCGAGATGCTACTCAAGAGCGTATTTGCTGATGACAGTACAACCATGACTTGAGAGTGACTTGTGACAGTAGTTAGGCCAGAGTTAGTAAAAATAATAAACCCGGCTTAACAATCTATATCCAAACAGTAGTTATGCGGCCGGTTTCCATGTTTTGTCACTATTTTTAGTACTTTGTGCCAAATCCTTTGTCGGCGCCGGGTTTAGGTATGCACGGCACAAAGTACTTTTCAAAACATGGAAACCGGCCGCATAAATACTGTTTGGATAAAGATTGTTAAGCTGGGTCTATTATTTTTTACTAAGTCTATGGTTTGACACCATACGCAATGTCAAAATTCTCACCTTGTCAGTTTGAAGTTGTGTGTGTTCTGAGATCTCAAGTGATACGCCGTTGATATAGGTTTATTAATTAGCGACGATCTTAAGTACGTGAACATAACTTGAATGCGAATCGGCTGAGTTCGCACTTGACAGCTGTCTTGAGCTTGGTTTATAAATACCGGCCTAAATATGATTGCTACAAATTATCTGCCTAAGCAATCATGACCCATTTTTTTAGTCGCTAATCGCTGTTTCTGTGTTGGGGACATGCATAAAGAATCTTGAGTTTTCATAAAATAAGGAAGGGCATGCTGTCGCGGGCTTTTGCTCTTGTTTGAATTTTTATATTTTGTTAGGTATCTTTTAAATTACCGAACAGATTCTGACGTGGTTAAAATGGGACCAACTTGGGAATAAACTATTTCGAATAAAACAATAATTTCGGAAATCAGTCCACTATAGGCGGAGAAATCGGCGAACATACATAAAAAAAACATACATACATCGAAACATATAACCTCCTCCTTTTTTGGGAAGTCGGTTGAAAACTATGTTGTGGAAAAAAATTGGAAGGGAATTAGGAATTGAAGGTAAGTACTAAATAAAGATTATTATGTTGCAAGTTAAGTAATTCACTTGAAATGCTTTCTTCCTCGTCGCTCGACATCTTGAAACAACATGACAGCCGCGAACGAAAACACGGCGTCGCAGACGCACGCAGACGCAGCACGCTGCGTCTGCGTGCGTCTGCGACGCCGTGGAGCCGGTGTGAATTGCTTTTGCCGCAGCCGTGCTGCAGATGAAACGCACGGTGTCGCAGACGCATCCGGTGTGTGGCAGCCTTTAACGACGAGTCTTACT
The DNA here is from genome assembly GCA_018467065.1 of Ephestia elutella. Taxonomy (NCBI): domain Eukaryota; kingdom Metazoa; phylum Arthropoda; class Insecta; order Lepidoptera; family Pyralidae; genus Ephestia; species Ephestia elutella. The sequence goes on from CM031571.1 coordinate 3,337,859, forward strand.
TTTTACTTTTCATCTATGTCATTTCCTCCCCTGACCTTTGACGACCTTGGCAAAACGTGCACCTTCGCGTGACCGTTTCGAACAGTTTCAACATTTTCGTCCAATTAATTAATTGAATATTAATAAACGAAGTGGAGATGTCGTCAAGATAATTGCTGATGGCAGAGTTCAATGGACTATGTTTAATAAAAGTGATATTTCGCTTGATTGTATCTGATAATATGATTTTAATTATTAGACGACAGAATAGAATATAGACTTGGATGTAGAAACATATTTCATAAGTGCTTGATCCCAGCTGTATTTTCAATTGTTGAAACCCACCAATTCGCCTGGTGGGTCATGTATGGCCCATCCTCTTTATCGAACAGGAAGGCCAGTGGCCCAGTTAGCAGCTACTAAATACCTTGAAATAACTGCTACATGTGTAGTGCGAGTTTCTTGCCTGTTGCATACATTTAAATTGAAGCAATAATTTACTCGCTTGGTCTAAACAACAGTTGCCTGCTCAGTTGTTGCACTGCAATTATTGCATTCAATTATTGCTTTTGTATGTTCAAGACACCAAGTTCTTGTATGTACAAGGCAGAATCGCCAAACTTAAGTGGCAGTGGGCGGGGCACATAGCTCGTAGAAAAGATAGCCGTTGGGGCAAAAAGTTCTCGAGTGGCGACTACGAACCGAAAAACGTAGTGTTGGCAGGCCTCCCACTCGGTGGACCGACGACCTATGGTGAAGGTCGCGGGACGCGCATGGATGCGGGCAGCGCAGGACCGGTCGTTGTGGAAATGTTTGGGGAGGCCTTTGTCCAGCAGTGGACGTCTTTCGGCTGAGAGAAGAAGAAGAAGAAGTACAAGACATGCACTGTGTAAACGGGCTTTAATGCACACTAGCGCCGCCTGCCGACTGGTCCAGCAGCGTGATGCTTTTGTTTTATAACATAAAGCGGCAAACGAGCAAGCGGGTCACCTGATGATAAGCGAACACCGCTGCTCATAGACTACTGCAACACCAGGGGTATCACAAGAGTGTTGCCGGCCTTTCAAGAAGATGTAGACTCGTTTTTTGAAGGTTTAAATGTCGTCTGGGGTTCCCGCCTAAATGTCTGACGCGGCGCTTTACCCACGGGATCGCTAATACCTGGGGGGATGGTTCTACTATTTTTTTTTAAATTACAATCCTATTATTTATAAAAAAACATAGGTGTCGTGTCTCAAGATCCAAAGAAATTGAACTAAAGTGACAAGATCTCTGTAAGATTTCTATGCTTTATTCCGATTTCTTTGACTTTTGAGACACAACTGAGGCACGATCTAGACGTTTGTAACTTATAGAATCAAGGGGTCTTTGAGGCCTAGATTATCAGGGCACGGGTCGTTGCTGGAGCTTAGGAATCGTAGAAACAAAATTATTATTTGTACACCCCTAAAAGTGGCTCATTCTCAAGTATCATGCACCTTTGTAGCTGGATAGCTGTAGGATTGCTAACCTGTCAATATTAATAAAGTTATGAAAATTGGACTATGTTATGAAAAGTGATGGCCTCTGTAGAGTCTCTCAACAAGTGGGTCTAAAAATGAACATGGACAAGACGAAATTTATGTTTAATATCCGTGTCGCACCCACTCCTCTGAAGGTTGGAGGCTCTACACTCGAAGTTGTTGACAATTATGTATACCTGGCAGTGGCGTGGGGTGAAAATATTCAAAGGTGAAGCCACAGTGCATGTCGAGTATGATAAAAGTGGCTTTAAAAAACACTCACACGCGCTTTATAAATATACTAGCTTTTGCCCGCGGCTTCGCCCGCGTGAATTTCCCACGGGAACAGTGCTTTTTCCCGGGATAAAAAGTAGCCTATGTGCTATTCCAGGTCATTATCTACCTCTGTACCAAATTTCATCGAAATCCGTCCAGTAGATTTTGCGTGATTGAGTAACAAACATCCTCACAAACTCACAAACTCACAAATTCACAAACTCACACACTCACATCCAAACTTTCGCATTTATAATATTAGTATGGATATAAAAAAAAACGGCCAAGTGCGAGTCAAACTCGCACACCGAGAGTTCCGTACATGCAAAGCATCTCACATTATAGCTCTAACTAAACAACAAGTCCAACTAGTTTCAAAAACACACTTTACTTTGCAGTTCGATCCTAAGATTCATACTGAATCCAGCGCAAAAATAAGTTTGTAACACTTTTTTTAGACTTCCAACAACATATTTACAATTTTCAGATTTATTCCTGTATAAGTATTGTTAGACCTTGCTTTTTGCCAAATTTCATAATTTTAGGTCAATGGGAAGTAAGTCAACAACCTATTAATACTAATGCCGCCTTTCTCATCATATAGCCTACGTGACGACAAGAAACAAAAATAAACAAACAAACATTTACCATGAAACAAACTACAAATACTATACAATATAACTAAATAATATACCACAATCAAGTTAATCGCATATTACAACAATAGATAATTAGCATAGGTACGCCCCGTGTGAGTGCAAACCAAAGCGCAAATGCGCGCGAAGCGAACCGAACAGCGAATTAAAATAGACTTAGTAAAAAATAATAAACCCGGCATAACAATCTATAGTTGTACATGAGTAGGTAATTATTGGGCATTTCAAAACAGTTTCACACTCCATTGAGCTCATTACATTCGCTCAATGTGCAGAGTGCAACTACGCTCTGCTGCCAGAAAATGTGCGCAGAGCGAATCCGGACAAACGAAGCGGCGGGAAGAATTCTGTACCGGAACTTCACCGGGAAAAAACCACCGGTAAAAAATAAGTACCGGGAAGAAATCTCCACGCGGCACCACGATTGCCCGACTAAAACCTAAATAACTTAACGCAGTCTGCTACCACCGTAGCTTATGAAGGGAGCTACAGGGCCCTATATGATAACCTAACCTATAAATTAATTACACTTAAAAAACACTTACCAAGCTAAATCTTCTTTCTCTTCGGATCCAAACTTGAGTATCTTCGGGAAGGGGGAATTCCTAATCACCCTACCTAACCCTTGAGATCTCAATTCCCCAGGACAAATAAATAGATTTCTTCCCGTAGTTTCACTCGGGAACAGCCAGATGTGAACCGCCAGCCACGTTTCACCTCTCACAAGAAAAAGTCACCATGACGGGTACACAAACACAAAGTTCAATAGTTATTTAACAAACAGGAAATTCACAAACACAACTCAAGCTAATTAGCAATCAAAGAACGCGGAACCTCTCGCGTATTAAAAATCAAACCGATATCGCATAGGGCAATGCAATGGCGGACTACACGCGATGCATTCCACGCTAGCAGATGTGAGAACCCCGCGGCCGCCTAGCGGCAGCAATGCGAAAAGCCCGCGTTTTGTTTTCAAGCCATTATATTACAAACATCCCCCGTCCCGGTCTGAGAAGCAGACCGCTAGCTTACTCTACGGGAAGGCGGGCGAGAGAGGTCACACCTCTCCTTAAAATCGAACCGTCGACCAACACCTCAGCCACACGCGGAGTGCCATCTCCGCCAAGAATCAAACGTAATATGCGAGCTCGTCGCCAAAGCAATGAGGGCAAATTTGCCTCTTTTAACAATACTAAATCACCCTCCCTGGGAGGCTCAGTCCTGTCTGTCCACTTCACTCTTTGCTGCAGCAAATGCAAATATTCAAGCGACCAGCGACGCCAAAAGTCCTGGCTCATTTGCTGCAACATTTGAAAACGCGACAACCGATATACGCGTTCGTCCTTCCACGGGTATTCGGGCAGGGCATTCAAAGGCCCTCCCACCAAAAAAATGACCAGGGGTGAGAGCTTCCAAGTCATTTGGATCTGGAGATAGCGGACAGAGAGGACGAGAGTTGAGGACCGCCTCAACTTTACAAAACACTGTGGCCAGCTCTTCAAAAGTTAGAGCCGTTTCTCCGATAATGCGGCGGAGGTGGGTCTTTGCGGATTTCACAGCCGCTTCAAAATCCCTCCCCAATGGGGGCAACTTGGGGGACTAAACTTCCAGGTTATTCCCCTTTGGGCAGCAATTTGACTTAAACTAGTACAATTTTTATCAATAAACACAGAAACATCCTTAAGATAATTTACAGTTCCTTTATAGTTTGTGCCATTATCAGACCTAATAAGGGAAGGTAGACCTCGACGCGAAACAAAGCGATCCAACGCGGCGACGAAGGCCTCCGTAGTCAGAGCTGATACCACCTCCAAATGGACAGCCTTGGTGGCCAAACAAACAAATACACACAAATAGCCCTTCACAATACGGGCATTACGAAAGGGAGAAGCCTTGATCGAAAAGGGACCGGCAAAATCGGTTCCAACGCCGTCAAACGGTCTCGAAGGTCGGATTCGATCAGCGGGCAAATCACCCATCTGTGGTTGCATCGTGGATGCCTTCAACCTATAACATGCAATACATCGAAACAGGACACTACGGATTGCTCTTCGGGCAGACAAAATCCAAAATTCGCGTTGCAAAATAGCCAACAAAGCATTGCACCCAGCATGGGCGTTACGAATGTGTCGATCAGACACCAAAAGCTGCACCAAGGGTCCGCCCTTGGGCAACAACAGAGGATGGCGAGTCTCATATGGAAGATCCGCCTTCCGGAGCCTGCCTCCAACCCGAAGAAGCCCATCCGAGTCGATGTACGGGTTCAAACGAGCGACCGCGCCCTTCAACTTAGCGCGTCCGTCGCGCAAAATACGAAGCTCTGACTCAAACCGTCCGGTCTGCACGACACGGACCCAATGCAACAATGCGCTCCGGCGCTCTTCTGCACCTGCAATCGGCTCCAACCGCTTTGCCTGTGGGTTTCTACAATTATGTATGAAACGCTTAATCCAACTGGTAACACCCAGAAGCTTATCCAAGCTACTATACCGAGCAAGTAGCCAATCCGGCTCCGACGTCGTCTCAGCGACTACAGCATGTACACGGAGCCCAGTCAAACTCAAAGAAGTAACATCTGTCTGACAGACAGGCCAAGATGTTTCTGATCCCATCAGCCACTCTGGACCCCACCAGAGCGGGTGTGACACCAATTCTGGTGCCGTACAACCTCGGGAAGCACAGTCCGCTGGGTTAAGCTCTCCCGGCACATGTCTCCATGTTATATCAATTCCGATATTCTGGATTTGGGAAACCCGATTTCCCACAAAAACCTCCAAGGTATGTGGGGCCGCGCGCAACCATGCAAGCGCGACCTGGCTATCCGACCAGGCGAAGATGTCTCGTATCTCGACCGTGGCCGCCAGCTCACTGGCAACGTGATGCAACAATTTAGAGAGAAGGTGAGCTCCACTCAACTCAAGCTTGGGGATAGTCAGCCTAGTTCTGATGGGGGCGACCTTGCTCTTCCCTAACAAAAGCGAGACATTGACCCGGCCATCGGCGTCAACTGTCCGCATATAGACTGACGCGGCGTAGCCTCGCTCCGACGCGTCGCAAAAGCCATGCAGGCTGGCTCGATATTTCCCGGGGGGCAATATTCGACGAGGCAAGGCAATCCGATTGACTTCCTTAATCGATGAAAACAACTCGAGCCAATCATCCAATGGAGAGCCAAACAGCGGCTCGTCCCACGAGACGCCCAAAGTCCAAAGTCTCTGAAGAAGACACTTCGCAGAGAATATCACTGGACTGATCCAACCGCTTGGATCAAACATACGAGCTATTACGGACAACACCGTTCTCTTAGTCCAGACTTTTGGTATTTCCAAGTCCACTTGGAATGTAAAAATATCGGTTAGCGGCTGGTACTGCATGCCCAGCACCGCTATCCTGTTGGGATCATCCACATCCTCAAACAGGTGAGGGTTCTGTTGGTGATCCTCCGGGATCCCTTCTAGAACTTTAGGCTCATTGGACAACCACTTACGTAGCTCGTAGCCACCTGTTTTCAATATTTCAATCAATTCGTCCCGCAGTAGGAGGGCCTCCTCAATACTTTGGGCTCCGGTGCACACGTCATCAACATACAAGTCACGTGACAGCACGGAAGCCCCACGGGGAAAGCGGATCCGTTCCCGCTCTGCCAATTCAAGCAATGATCTGATGGCGATATAGGGACTAGATTTCAAACCATACGTGTTTGTGTTGAGTTCATACACCGTCACAGGATCCTCCAGGGCGCTCACGCCAGAGTATCAACTGGAATCGCCTGTCCTCAGGATGTATGACTGTCTGGCGGAACATCATCCGGATGTCCGCACCAAAAACCACTTGATGTCTTCTAAAGTTCAAGATGATGTCAATTATGTCCCTATGCAATTTGGGACCCGAATGCAAACACAGATTCAACGAAACCCCGTTCGAAGTGGGTGCGGACCCATCGAAGACGGTCCTCAATTTGCCTGTTGAGGCCTTCACCACCGCGTGGTGGGGCAAAAAATAATGCTCAGTTGAGCTCCAATCCACTCGAGCCGGAGACATGTGACCCAAATCCTCGTACTCGCGCATAAATTCAATATATTTATCGCGAAGTACGTGGTCACGCTGCATGCGTCGCTCCATGGACAGCAGTCGTTTCTCCGCAAGCGCCCTACTTTGCCCTAGGCTAGGACGAGAGGCAACAAAGGGTAACCTAGTTACAAACCGACCGGAGGGCAACCTCTCCGTGGTCGATCGAAAAAGGGCTTCGCACTCAGCGTGTTCCGGATCCATCCTGGAACTCATAGGTGGCTCCTCCACCTCCCAAAACCTTTGCATGGTCTTGGCCAAGGACGCAGATGCGACAACCGGTGGCTCCTCCGCGGTGCCATTATCAAACACAGGGCCCATCAGGGCAAAACCAAAAATCGTAGACACTGCCATCAGTGAAGACGAACCCAGAGCCTTCTGTGTACCCAACAAAATCCAACCCAATACGTCCGAGCCCAGGAGCAAGTCCACTGGGCCGGGATGAAAGACAAAGGGGTCGGCCAAATCCAGACCCGAAACCAAAGACAACACACCCGGCGGTATGTCTGTCGAGGGGTGCCAACCCGCAATGGTATCCATTACCATAGCCGAAGTCGTGATCCTCATTGTGGAGGACTTCAGCGAAGAAAAGGTGACAAGTGTCTGGCCCGTCAGACACTTCACTTGTATGCCACCAACTCCAAGAAGTGGCACAGGCGAGTCTTCCACGACTAAACCTAACTGGCGTGCCACTCGAGTGGTAACCAAACTGCTTTGAGCCCTGAGTCCAACAGAGCTCTCCAAATTAATGGCTTCCCCCACGACCCCATACGCGGACCACCGCGGTAGGGAGCAGAACCGTCCGCGGCTCTGTCCCAGCAAGGGAGCAAGCTAGTTACGGGCTCCCCACTCTCTCCAAACCAGGGGCGCGCCACTGACCCGGATAATATGGCGGGCGAGTGCACATCCCCATCTGAGGGGCAGAACCCGCGGCCCGGCCATACATATGGTACGGCGGGTGGTACTCCAGCCGTGGGTACTCGTGCAGCGGTGGAGAAAACCGCTGCGGCTGCATGTGTTGGGCATTGGTAACCCGCGTGGAGGGGGGTGTCCCCACTCTCACGTCCGATCTAGGGTCCCCGCCCATGGGGGCCCTATCCGGGGCCTGGCCAGTCACATACTGGCCACGACCTTGGGGCGCGTGGTCCCGGTCCGCCAAGACCCGCGCAGGTACGCGACCCCCTCCCGAGGGGGTGCGACGAGCGAAGCCGCGTCCTCCGTCCGATGGTGGAGGGCTTCGCGCAGGAGCGCCCCCGCCCATAGGGGACCCCTGCCTCAAGAACCGGGTGCCATCCCCGTTGCGGTTCATGCAAAGCATCGCGTGGTGCCGCCCACGGCATGCACTGCATGGTATGGCACTGGGACAGTCACGTGCATAGTGACCGCCCAAACAATAAAAGCAAAGTTCATGCCGCTTTGCCATGCGGCGCCGATCTTGTACTGGCAGTCCCTGCCAGTCCCTGCATTGCAGCAGGCTGTGGCCCATCCGACCACATTGCAGGCAGTCCGCGTCCCTCGCGACTGCTGCCGTGTGTGCAACCCGCGCACCAGCTCCACGCGGTGGCGGTTGCCGTCCCTGTTGGGGCCTCCCTCGCCATGAGGGTTCCAAGGGCCTACGTTCAGGCGCTCTGGATGGCGCTGAGTCCGTCATGGTATTCTCAGCAGCCCGTGCCTCAAACTCCAAAAACTTCACCAAGTCAGTGAATGTTGGTAGGGTGGTGCTATCCCGTTCCGCATTCTCGCGCTCAAACCGCGAGCGGATGTCATTGGGCAATTTGCCCAATACAATGTGCACCAACAAAAAAGACCATTGGTCCACCGGCAGCCCCAGTGTGCGGAGCGCGTTACAGGCCACTGTAACGGGCGTGAGCAACTGCAGGCGCAACTGTGCCCTGTTGGCCACCTTGGGCAGGGCCATCAACTGTGCGGCGTGCGCATCCGCTAACAAACGTAAGTTTTGGTAGCGGGAGTTCAATAACTCCCAAGCCGTATCGTACTGGTCGTCCTCCACCCGGAGGTGCTGGATGAGCGACCGCGCTTCATCCTCAAGAGTGGAGAGGAGGTAGGCCATCTTCTGGGCCTTCGACAAATCCTGTCGGGCTACGACCAGGGACTCAAACATATTTTTATATGCTACCCACTCCTCCATCCTACCCCCAAAGTGGGACAGCTGAAGGGTGGGGAGCCGACCAGTAACCGCTGGTCCTTCCTGTCTAACAGGTGTGCGAGGGGCTGGTCCGCCAGCCTGTCTCGCCCTTATTGCGGTCACCGCCTCCGCGATATCATCGTGCAGACTCAGGATCTGGTCCATGTCCGCCATGTGACCTGCGTAGGCCTCCGGGGTAAGATCGGCTTCGGTAAGCGCCGCCGCCCCTGCCGCTTCCGCGCTAATCAATCGTGAGTGGAGGTGATCCGCTCTTAGCAGTATGGCGCCCTCCCTGTCCTTCCGGGACAGGAGTCCTCCGGCCGTCACAAACCATCTCAATTCGTTGGCGAGTGTCGCCCTAGCATTGGAGGCCTTCGCCATCGCGTCAAGTCACAAACAAAAAAATAACAAAAGGTAAATAAAAAACAACAAAATCAAGCAACTACACGAAGAACCGCGGTAGGTATGAGAATGGCACAAACCCGGAACGCACGGTACAAACCGCAAACAAATACAAAAAAAGGTTACAAATATTCTTATACAAACAAACTAAGAAAAATCTAATAATTTTTACAAACAATTAATTATTTTTTACAAACGAACAAATAGAGGGTAGATAAACTACGCTCTGCTACCAGAAATGTGCAGAGCAACTACGCTCTGCTGCCAGAAAATGTGCGCAGAGCGAATCCGGACAAACGAAGCGGCGGGAAGAATTCTGTACCGGAACTTCACCGGGAAAAAACCACCGGTAAAAAATAAGTACCGGGAAGAAATCTCCACGCGGCACCACGATTGCCCGACTAAAACCTAAATAACTTAACGCAGTCTGCTACCACCGTAGCTTATGAAGGGAGCTACAGGGCCCTATATGATAACCTAACCTATAAATTAATTACACTTAAAAAAACACTTACCAAGCTAAATCTTCTTTCTCTTCGGATCCAAACTTGAGTATCTTCGGGAAGGGGGAATTCCTAATCACCCTACCTAACCCTTGAGATCTCAATTCCCCAGGACAAATAAATAGATTTCTTCCCGTAGTTTCACTCGGGAACAGCCAGATGTGAACCGCCAGCCACGTTTCACCTCTCACAAGAAAAAGTCACCATGACGGGTACACAAACACAAAGTTCAATAGTTATTTAACAAACAGGAAATTCACAAACACAACTCAAGCTAATTAGCAATCAAAGAACGCGGAACCTCTCGCGTATTAAAAATCAAACCGATATCGCATAGGGCAATGCAATGGCGGACTACACGCGATGCATTCCACGCTAGCAGTGTGAGAACCCCGCGGCCGCCTAGCGGCAGCAATGCGAAACGCCCGCGTTTTGTTTTCAAGCCATTATATTACAAACACTCAATGTCGTTTGAAACTGTTTTGAAATCCCCAATAAAGGATTTGAATATAAACCTATATTATATTAAAACATAGGTACCTGGTGACTTCAGCTCAATGGGTATACATACAGACGTAAACATTCAAATGTATATATAAATCGTAACATTACAAAAGAATAACATTCAGTCAAATACAGTCCTAATGGTTAGGATGAAATTCGTTAAACAATCTCAAACTTTACAACTAGGCCGAGTGTGTCTAGATGAACGAGTAGATGTTTCCCGCCACAGCGATCTCCTGCCTAATACTATCCGGTGCATTATTTGCGGTCCCTCGAATTGTGGGAAAACTAATGTAATCATAGGTCTTTTGTTACATGAAAATGGTTTACGTTTTAAAAATGTTTACGTTTATTCAAAAACATTGTATCAGCCGAAATATGTGTTTTTAGAAAATGTTCTTAATTTAGTGCCAGATGTATCGTTTGCAAAGTATAAAGATAATGAACTTGTTTTAAACCCTCACGATGCAAAACCTCACTCCTTAATAATATTTGATGACGTCGCATATGAGAACCAGTCCAATATAAGGGATTATTTCGCAATGGGTAGACATAAATTTATCGACTGTTTTTACTTGAATCAAACGTACAGTAAGATTCCTAAACAGCTTGTAAGAGACAACGCAAACCTTATAATATTATTCAAACAGGATGATGTCAACCTCCGTCATGTATATGATGAACACGTTAATACTGATATGCCTTGGTCTGAGTTTCGAGAAATGTGTTCAAAAGTATGGACTGAACCCTATAACAAAACAAGGGCCGTTACAGGAAGAATTTTGATACTTTTATCGTGTTTGATCTGGATAAAAATACAAGCATATAAGAAGATTTATTTAGTAAATATCTTCATTCTTACTATTACCGTATTAAGCAAATAACGTATTACCACATCCAAAAATGGAAAAAGAATTGAAGACTCAAATAGTTAAAATAGCCGAAGCTGTTAAAAAGAAAATCAGAGATATGAAAACTATGGAATCTTACAGTGAAAATGTTTTAAATACAGTTTTTAAACCTATTACTGACCCAATGCATCAATTCTTTAAAGATGAAAACCATAAAATCAAACCAATAGAAGCAGTAGATGACAACATGAAAAATAATTTTGTTAAAGAGCAAATTTCTTCGTCCGAATCGCATTTCAACAATACTCTGAGGAACAGTATTTCTCCAAAAAGTGAATCTGAAGATGATTCCGATGAAGATATTAGTTTAGAAAACTCTGGAAACTCTGACAATTTAAATACCAGTAATTTATCGTATAAAACCATTGAGTCAATATCTAGTCCTATTCAAAATACTTCATCATGGTCACTTTCCTCTGATATATTTAATGATGTTCCTTTTGGCGTTAGAAAAGAACGCGGTAAATTTATGATGGGTTCCGCACGTGTAAATATAAATGATCAATTTATATCTGTAGCAGGACATGATTATCAACTAACGCCAGGGTTGCGGGAGTTATTGTTAAAGAAAGTACCAAATTTAGACGTGGTGACTGACAATGATTGTCTAGAATATAAAGCCATGTTAATATCTACAAATGCCCATCGTCGCGATTTCGATCCTAGTAAACCAATTAAATCTAATAAAGGACGGAAGTACTTAAACATCATCAAACCGCTTTTTAGACTACGAAAACCTTCAACATCTTCTTTCAGTAATACTGATGATGTAAGCGCAGGTGAAGGATTGATGCTTAAAAAGAAATTTAAAAAAAATACTGACTACATTTACTGGGATGACCCCAATGAACTCGTAGAAAGGTTGAAATTATTAATAGCGTCAAAAGATGCGGGTAACACTGGTTTGAATAACGAAATAATTTCAATTATTGAAGAACTACGTGAAAATGGTACTATAAATTGATATATCCATAACCTACTTGATTCATTCATTATTGCACTGTGACCGACTTCGATCCAAAATGAATGTTGATAAATTCGGCCACCATGTACATAAAAGACTTCGTTTGTCACAAATATTGGAGTGTTCAACTAATCACCTAGTTAGATCAGACACCGGAGATTTTGATTTAAAATCATCTCGATTGAGAGGTGTTCAGGAACCAGTAGCACATGATGATGCGGTGAATAAAAAATATGTTGATGAAAAGATCGCTGATGAAATCACATCTCTAATAAAAGCAATAAAAGCGGATGTTGCAGATAACCTTCATCAGTTCGAAAAAAAGTTTTATACAAAAGACTACATTAATAAAATGATCAAAGTACAAAATGGCAAAACAACAAGTGGTAAATGAAATTCATAGATCGGCGCGCAGAAATTTTGATCGTCGTAGTGTGATCTTGAAAGGAATAGATGACTTATGGCAAGCGGACCTGGGCGATTTTCAATCATTAAAAAAATATAATAATGGATACGCTTACATTTTAGCTGTAATTGATGGTTTCTCAAAATATGCATGGTCGATTCCTATAAAAACTAAATCGAAGAAAGATGTTCTCAATGCATTTACTCAAATTATCAGCGAAAGTGGACGCATTCCTAAAAACCTACAAACCGACAGAGGCAGAGAGTTTTATAACGATGTATTTAAAAAACAAATGCAGTTAATGAAGATTAACCACTATTCATCGTACTCAACAAAAAAGGCTTCAATTGTAGAAAGGCTGATTAAAACATTGAATAATAAATTGTATAAATGTTTCAGTTATAATGGTAACTATAAATGGATAGGGAAAACTTTAAATGATGTTTTATTCTCGTATAATCATCAGAAACATAGTGTTACTAAGTTCAAACCTGTAGATGTTAATACAAAAAATGAAAATCTAGTAAAAGAAAACATTACAAATTTTTCAAGAAAAACGATCTAAATTATCCAAAAATAAATTTAAAAAAGGTGATCATGTAAGAATAAGCAAATACAAGAGTTGTTTTGCAAAAGGTTTTACACCTAATTGGTCTACTGAAATTTTCACCATCAAAAAGGTTAACAATACTGAACCAGTGACATATTTAATTCAAGACCAACGTAAACAAAATATATTGGGTTCGTTCTATCAAGAAGAATTGCAAAAAACTAAGTATCCGAATGTATACTTAATTGAAAAAGTTATAAGGAAAAAAGGTAATAAATTGTTTGTAAAATGGTTAGGACTTCCTGATGAAGAAAACAGTTGGGTAGATAGAAATTCTATTGTATCATAATATATAAGTGTTAGAAACTCATGTTTTGTTCATTATATAACAAGAAATGAAAGGAGGTGGACTTGTGAATAACTTGATAAACAATATTCCGTTCGAGCTTCACTTGCCAGGTTACAACTATTGTGGACCAGGCACAAGATTACAAGAGAGGTTGTTGAGAGGTGATAAAGGTATTAACAAATTAGACGAAGCTTGTAAATATCACGATATTGCATACAACAATCCAGAATTATCCGTTCGTCACAAAGCAGATCTTCAACTAATGAAAATGGCAAAGAAGCGATTACATTCTAAGGACGCTAGCAAAGGAGAGAAGTTGGCATCGTGGATAGTTAACAAAGTTATGAAAGCAAAAGTAAAATCAGGTGCTGGTATAAAAAAATTTAAAACCATTGTGTCAAAAATTCGTTCACAAATAAAGAAACTGAAATCAAAGGATAATAAAACTGCTATTAAATATGCTTATGAGGCAGCAAAAAAATTGTTTCCAAAGACATGCCACGTTCGGTTACCAAGAATAATACCAATTCCAAAAACAGGAGGCATTTTACCTTTGATACCAATTTTTGCGGGTTTATCAGCACTAGGCGCTTTAGCAGGAGGTGCTGCTGGTATAGCTAAAACGATTAATGATTGTAAAATTGCTCAACAAAATTTCAAAGAATCTGAACGTCATAACAAAACAATGGAGGCTATCGCGGTTGGAAAAGGATTTTATCTTAAACCATATAAAAAAGGAAGTGGATTATTTTTTGAAATCTACAAAAAACTAATAAGCAGGCTACCCAAACGTGCTCTTACGAATATCGATATTATTAAATACGCTAAAAATATTCCCTACTTTCGTGGTGTGTATATGAGAGATAGATTACCACGTAAACCAAAACCGATAGAGTGTGGAATATTAAACTTAGACAGTCACAATAATAATGGAACTCACTGGGTAGCCTTTGCAAAAATTAATAATTATTGTGAATATTTCGATAGTTTTGGTAATTTAAGACCACCCAATGAATTGGTGAAATATTTGAATGTTAGTGATATAAATTATAACTATACTAGGTTTCAAAACTTTGATACTGTGAACTGTGGTCATTTATGTTTAAAATTTTTGCAAGACTTTTGGTGTCAATATTGTATATAACAGTTATTACGCTTGAATAAAACATCATTTCAAATATGTCTTTCACTCTGTCTATAACTGGAAACAGCTCAGTACTAACAACGAACTATTCACCCCCATTGGAACTCGATGGTAAATACGAGTGCTCTCTTTTACATTTTTCTACTTTTAATTCTATACCAAATATAACAATTACAAATAATAAATTTTATTATGGCATTGACGAGGTGGTTGAAATTCCTGAAGGAGCGTATGAACTCCAAGACATCAGCGAGTTTATACAATCAAAAGTAAAGAATTGTGTTTTCAAGTTATTGTGCAACAATAATACATTGAAGCTGTCGATATTCTGCTCTAAGGATATTCACTTTGAAAAACAAAATTCTATTGGACCTTTACTGGGTTACGGTAAGACTTTACTAATGAAGGATATATGGCATAAGTCTTTACTGCCAGTGAACATTCTTCCTACAACTGTGCTCCGGGTTGAATGTGACATTTCTGGAGGTTCCTACATTAATGGAAAATCAAGTCATATAATTCACGAATTTGCTTTTGAATGTTCCTCCAGGCTACCGAATAATAGAAATTCCAAAAATACGATCTATTTTCCGGTAAATAGAAGCACGGTGAATAGTATAAATATTAGAATATTGGACATAAATAACGATTTAATCAATTTTTGCGGAGAGCAAATTCAACTGTACTTACATTTGAAGAAAATATGATTGACTACAATAAATACACTACTACATGTATTCAAAAGATTAGTACCCATCGGGCAATCAAGAAGACTACACATACTCGTGGTAAAAAGAAGAAATTGACAGCTGCCAATATACATTTTCTCAAATCGATTGGATTACTAAAATGAGTATTTTAAACATTACTAACCCACCCGCTTATGATAACTCCATAGACGGCATAGAAATTCATTCTTACAAACCATATATCACTACTTTCAATATAAATGATGAAATTCGGATACCTATAAACCAACAAGATTTATATGTGCTTCCATGTGCAAGTACCTTGTATGTTGAAGCCGTGGTAAATGTTATCAACGTTGAGAAAGAAAGAAGCAGTTCAAGCAGTACATTTTACCAACAACCCTCTTCTATTCCTTTTTCAAGATATAAGATATGAATTGAACGGTATTGAAATAGACAAAGTGAAGAATGCTGGTATAACTACTACTATGAAAGCCCTGGTGTCTATGAACACGGACGAAGCAAAGGTATCCAAAGTGTGGGGTTGGGATATACACGGTACAAAAAATGAAATTGCAGGTCATTTTGCTGCTTCAATACCTCTCAGCAATATACTAGGTTTTGCAGAAGATTATAAAAAAATAATTGTCAATTGCAAACACGAACTTGTGTTGTTACGAAGTAATACTAACCTTAATGCTTTAAAGCTAAACAGTGGCGAAGAGGTTGAAAGTATTGATATAAAAAAGATTGTCTGGCGAGTTCCTCACGTTAAAGTATCGGATAAAGAAAGAATTAATTTACTTAAAGTACTCGAAAAAGACAGACCCATTCAATTAGTGTATAGAAACTGGGATCTTTACGAGTACCCTTTGTTACCAAAGACTACAAAACACACTTGGTCAATTAAAACTTCGTCACAAATTGAAAAACCGAGATATGTCATTTTAGGTTTACAAACAAACAGAAAGAACAACAGTATGAACGATATGTCTCGGTTCGATCACTGCAATATGCGAGATGTCAAAGTTTTTTTGAACTCTACATATTACCCGTATGAAAGTTACAACACCAACTTTTCATATCATAACTATGCATTAATATACGAGCAATATGTAAATTTTCAACAGTCATATTATAACCGCGCATGCAACGCGTTGTTGACTGCACAAGAGTTTAAAAATTTCGAACCGTTATTCGTGATAGACTGTTCCAGACAGAACGATAATATTAAATCAGGACCGGTGATCAACATTCGCCTCGAAATAGAGTGCGATAAAGAGATACCAGATCAGACATCAGCATATTGTCTAATTTTGAATGACTGTATAGTCGAATATAGACCTCTGAGCAACATTGTTCGTAAAATATCATGAACTCCACTATTTTCTTTGATGTTCAAGGATTCAAGGATTGCAATAATAAATTTATAATCAAAGAGTTTGCATTATCTACTGAGGAGTTCACTCAAGTTTTTTTAATTAAACCTCCTTATGCATATACTTCATTATCTACGGAAGAAAAAAACACCGTTCGGTACCTTGAACGAAAAAGAGAGGATCACTTGGAGTGAAGGTCATATTGACTATAGAGAATTTAAAAGAATTATATCACCAATATTGCAAAACAGAACTATTATAATGAAGGGTCTCGAGAAACAAAAATGGATAAAGGAATTGTGTGGAAATTGTGTTTTAATGAACATAGAAGAGATAGGAAGTCCTAATTTTGTAACTTTGTTTAAAACTTATTGCAAAAATGAAGGTATCTTCAATTGTTTAAGTCATAAAAACTTTTGTGCATTAAAAAATGTTATTTGTATTAAGAAATGGTTCTTAGAAAATCTTTCTGCAATGGATGTTGAAAATAGTGAATATAAGATTTAATGTTTCGCGAAGTGTCTATATGTGTTTGTGTGTGTGTGTAATAAATTAAATAATGTTTTGTGTATATTATTATAATAGAAAAAGATTTAATTTTATTAATTGTAATAGAGTTTTTTAATAGTATGTATAACAAATTTATGTTTGTGTATTACTTTATGTATGAAGTGTTTTATGAATAATAAAACGAACAAAATTACTACATTTTTTATTTATTAATAAACTTTTTCATAACAGATTAGTTTATAGTACAATATACACTAAATACTCACATATAAATAACACTAAATTCTCAATCAAAGATTATCACTGGTTAGTTTTTTAGCTATTTTACTGATAACGTTCTCCGTAAGGTCCAAAATTTCATCGTAGGTGTCACTTAACACATACTGCGCACTAAGAAGCACTTTGTCAGCGTCACTGCACTGCATACAGGCCTCATTTGTTGGGGGGTCGTTCTCCAAATCTAGCACATGTATTTTGATCATCCTTATTCCTTTGCGTGCCTTATTGATAACAAAAGATGATAATGCCACACCACTTCTTCTTTTCGCAGCTTCTTTCTTTTGTTCAATTTTCTTAGCATGCTCTGCAGCAGACCGATTTTTTGATATCATCTCTTGAAAATACTCCGTGAGACCGTCGTCGGGATTTTTGAGCATATTGCGAGCAAACCAAAAACGTTTCTTGCGAATCTGACATGATCTGTAAAGAAAACAATATATTATTAGAAATGGTTAGTGACTATGAAAAGTTTTAAAAACAATTTATTAGGATATTATAGTAAAAATATAAAATAAAATTTTATATTTAATCTACTTACATTGTGAAAAAACCGTAGCTGTGTCCGTGCAAGAAAGACAGCGCACCTTTCGCGTTTCAACTACAACTGAATATAAAGCTTATTTGAAATGATTGCTACGAAAAAAATATAAGTAGCTAAATATGCAAAATATGATCAATTACGCATGGCGTATTACACGTGTTTAAATCATGTTATGACTTGTCGTGTTGTTGTGTCCGCGACTGATAGCAAGTGTATCAAATATCGTTTACTAAGTAGAATATTATTTGTAATAAATAAGTATTTCAATGTTTCGACATATGCATCGACGACCTCCGTGGCGTTACGGTTACCATGCTCGCCCGCCACTCGCAGGTTCTGGGTTCGATTCCCAGCCTAGGCAAAATGTAAACTAATACTTTTCAAATTGCCTTTGGTCTGGAATGTTGTCTACATCACAATTATACCTACATCACTAATTTTCATCACAAAAATCATTTTTATTTTTACATTTCTAATTTATGTTCTGGTAGTTGTTAACGACCACAGTACAATAAAAAAAAAAAAAAAATTAAAAAGTATTGCAGGAGTATATATATATATATATATACCTAACCACCATATTGCATTCTTATTTTGTTTTGTGATAGCGATCGCAGTAACAATGAAAATATATATATCTAACGGATTATCAATGGAGGGATATATTAACAAGCTAATTATTTAAAAATAAAAAACACGACTGACATCTTACATAGCCTATGTCATTCGGGCTAATGCAAGGAATCTAACAATACCTCTCACATCAAAATCTGTTAAGCCGTTCAGGACTTATGGTGGAATAAAGAAATTACATACATACATGAACCCTGAAAACATAACACTCCTTTTTTGGTCAGTCGTGTAAAAAGTTAAACAAGGATTTTTACTTCATTACGATTTTTATTATATATTGTAAAATAGGTGTCCAAAAGAAAAGAATAAAAAATGATTTGATAAGTTGTTTATTGGTTCGAAGCCAGAATAGACCCAGAAGGAAAATATATATTCCTTCATTCGCCAACGCCATCTCGTTATGTGTGCTTACATTGCAAATAATTCATGATAGCAGCTAAGTGCATTGAATGCAATCAAACTATATAGTTATGTTTAAGATAACTAGATGGCGCTGTCGTAACTACATAAATGTATCTATTAATGACAATAGTATAATTTACGCATAAATATCATGTAAATTTATACAGGTAGATACTTAAATTCTAAGACTTGCTTATCTATTACTAAACATGCTATTTATTAAGTAAATAGTTGAGGACAGATGACACATGAGAACATGGAAATGTTCATCCTTCATTATACATGATACATTAACAATGACAGTTATATATTAATTTTATAGTGTAATCTAATTATATGTATAATTATATTTTTATTTTCAACCAGTCTAATTTAAAACCAACTAGATGTATGTCCCCAGGACATAGTACTTTTTTATCTTTTAATATTATACGTTTGTCATCATTTGAAGATAAAGCTATTTTGTCAACAGCTTGAGTGAATAGTTCATGTTTTAGAGATTTAAACACTATATTTCTTTTTTTCAAACTATTATTATACATTAATACATGATTATAATCTTTAAAATTTAGACTTTTTATTTCAGATTTTTTTACACCCTTAGCTTTTTTTATTTCTTTGTCTTGTGTTTTGACACAGTAAAGCTTTGATCTCAAACCCACGAATTCAATGATAAGCTGTCCTCCAAACTCATCCTTAAACAGCCCAGGAACTTTCTTGTTCTGACAAACTATATTATATTGATTATTTTTTTCATAATTACTGGTGTCAAAGTATGATTGAAAATAGACTTTAATGTCTTTATATACGTCTTTTGTCTCTATACTATATAATAAGCTATCAGTGTCCGTATAACAAAGCTTTAAATGGTCGCCATAGAATGGTTTCATAACTGAATAGTGAAAATCATACATATGGTGTTTAGATATCTCCAGGACGGTAAATCCTATATAAATAGGTTTATCCAACATAACAGTCTCTGGCTTCATTTGTACAGCCACAAAATTTTCTGAAAAAATAGTGCAACTATGGAAATTAGGTCGTGATATAAGTTGCTCTGCTGTAAATATTTTTTTAGTAATATTTCTTGTATCAACCCATTGATTAACTAAGTGAATGTTTACTCTTTTTTCCGAATCTTCTAATGTTTTTCCAAAAACGCTATTATTTAATAACTTAAAAAAATCCTGTTCAAACGTTGACTTGGCTTTTTGTCGTAATTTGGTATTCAAATCAATGTACTGTTTTAAAAATGGACGTTGCCTGAATTTTATTACTCTGTGAACTTTTTTTAGTAGCAATCCATGTCGTATGCAGGTCTTCAAATGCACATAATGGATTACGTAAAGAAATTTGTCATATAAATTTGGAATTAATTTGGGATTTTTTAGAACCTGGAGGAGTAAATTTTTGAGGACAAAATGGTAAATCATTATGGAAATCATGAAGATCTTCACTGTATTTTAAGTCAACTTCCAAAATGTATCCATACTCAGCGTTATCGGGTACGTTTAGGATATTAAGTTCATCAATAGCTTTTTGGGATAATAACTCAAAATTGGAATATGGTAAATAAGAGCACATAGCATAACCATACAAATTGTTACAATCAATGTATAGTAAGTAGTTGTCAGGCACAGTTGAATTATAGTTATCTAAATATTTGTTATTCGCCTTAGCGTATCTAGTTGAACATAAACAAACTCCTCCGCGAATACCCTTTTGAATCATACGTATGATTTCTAAATTATCAATAAGTTGAAGTTTTACTTTCGTTATGAGTAACATTGCATCAAAACTTAGTCCAGGAGCTGTCATGTAAAATGCGGGGTCTAATCTGTAATTAATTTTACAAGTTAACCGAAAATTTTCAAATATATCTGCTAGTAATATAACATCTGTTTTTAGGTACAAATCTGTATATTCACCAAGATTTTTTAAATAAAATGTTTTCCAAACATGCTGAGCATGACAATAATCAGATTCTGAAATAATGTTACCTGTTAAATGACTATAAAAACAACTACGAGGTGGCAAACTATTTTCTTTAAAGGAATTCCAACTAGTCATGTATTCGTAAGGATATACACCTTTTCGTCTTAATAGATCAAAATGATTTTTATTAGGAAAAAAAAATGCCAAGTGTTTAATAGTAGATTTTACAACAAGGCTACGAACGCTAGTGCTACGAACCGCCATCTTGTTAATTGCATTTTTTGCTAATTCACCTTCCATATACTTTCTTTATAGTAATTTCCAATAATGGCTTCTAACAAACTCGAAGCCAAATTAAAACAACTCATTGCCAAAAAAGAAGCTATTTATGAACGAATTAATCGTTTATACGATATAAGCAAAGGCATTTCCAATTACGATTATCGTTCGAATGAGCCATTTCTAGCCCAATCTGAGACTATCAGCGAACTTTATGACAAATTTGGAAGTAATCATAGAACATATTAATGAGTTGAACTTTGAACTGAAAGAAACCCCACCTGATTACGCGGCTTTAAACTCGTTCGAAGAATTATATTCAGCGATTAAATACAAACGTAATCTAATTTTAGCCAGAGATAAGACTAACGTTGGCGTGTCACTTAAGAAAGGCCCTATAAAATTACCACCTATCCAGATACCTTCCTTTGATGGTAAAATTGAAAATTGGCCGATATTTTACGAAATATTTCGTAGTAATATTCACGAAAACGCTGATCTGACTGACTCGCAGCGTGTCCAATATCTCATGGGCAAACTTACCCACAGTGCTTTAAAATTAACTGCAGGTATTGTTCCCACGGGAGAAACTTATAATACAATTTGGGATTCTCTCGTTAAGAAGTACCAAGATAATCGCACTTTAGGTATTCATTATTTAAACAACATTTTGGACATTAAAAATTGTGTCAATAATACCGCTAGCTTAAACACTTTTATTGAAAAATATTCGGCGTCTATTGCAGCGCTCAAGCAGCTAAAGATACCTAAATTATTGGATTTTATTTTATTACATTGTGGTTTACGAAAGGTTGACTCTCAAACAGCCCAGCTATTCGAAACGCATATTAGTGGAAAGGAATTGCCATCTTATACAGAATTTATATCTTTTATACAAGATCATATAAAGGCACGCGAAAGATCACATACTAATAATTGTTCGCGGTTTGAAACGCGAGTGACAAATTCCACTAATACTTCAAAAACTTTCATATCAAATAGCGCGCCACGGTGTGAAATAGAAACGCCCTGCCCAATATGCACAGGCGAAAAACATCCATTGTTTAGGTGTGAGCAATTTAAAAATATGAGTACACCGCAAATTCGTTTCGATTTTATTAAGTCAAAGCGTGCCTGTATTAACTGCTTAAGCCTAACCCACACATTGAATAAATGTAAGTCGCGTTCGACATGCAAGTTTTGTAAAAAACAGCACCATTCATTGTTGCATTTCTCTGAGAACAATAAGCCGGACTCAGCGCCAGGCGACAGCAAACCGGTTTGTTATCTAGCAGACGCCACGCAGTCTGCGCGCACCCAGCCCTCGCCGCCAGTAGAAAATACAACTTCTGTGACGTTAAACACAGGAATGCGAAATTCAAATTATGTTTTATTGTCTACGGCTCAAGTGTATGCGACTCACAACAATGGTCATGACAACATTGTGGTCAGGTGTTTGATAGATAGTGCGTCTCAGAATAATTTAATTACTTTGAATTGTTGTAAGCGTTTGAACTTACCTATAGTTAAGCTACATAACTCCTCGTTACAGGGTGTTGGAATGTCCACGCAGTCAGTGCATGGCTATATACATATAAAAATAGAATCGCGCGTTAATCCCGAAGATAAATATTATATTCATGCGTTAGTGGTAGATTGCATCACAGGTAAGCTACCCGCGAATTATATTGAATTAAATGACGACATGTCATATATAAATAAATTACCACTAGCCGATTTAACTTGGAATGTGCCGGGAAATATTGACATTATTCTCGGCGCGCAACTTTTTCCATATATTTATTTAGGTAATATGATTGAGTCGGGCGGTCGCGCCCCAGCTGTCTTGACTAGCTTCGGGTACGTACTGATGGGAGGTGCGACAGGTCATTGTGACTCGTTTTCTCAATCTTCCTCGTTTACCGCGCTGACTAATACTGACATTGAGTCGGGTTTACAGAGGTTCTTTGAATTGGAGGAAGTACCATTTTCACGGCTTATTAGTCCATCCGAAAAAGAGTGCGAAGACATTTTTTGTTCTTCCGTCACGTTTAAGGACAGTAGGTATTTTGTTGACCTACCTTTTTCGCGGAACCCCTCTGAGTTGGGCAATTCTCGTGCAGTCGCCCACCGCCGCCTGTTGGCCCTCGAGCGTAAATTTGCGCACGTACCAACCCTACGCGAAAATTATAATAAAACCATCACCGACTATATATCTCAGGGTTATTTATCGGAAGTACCTGATTCTGAATTAACAGAACAGGGCTATTACATACCGCACCATGCGGTCATTAGGCCCGACAAAGATAGTATTCGTGTGGTTTTGGACGCCAGCGCTAAGACGCACTCAGGGTTGTCACTCAATGACATTTTACATGTCGGGCCGAATTTACAGGCCGACTTATTTTTGTTATTACTTGATTTTCGTACGTTTCCCATAGCTATGACCGCAGATATTAAACAGATGTTTTTAAGAATCGGTGTTAATCCGCATCACCGCGAATACTTGCGAATTTTATTCCGCTTCAATAAGAATGAGCCTATTCGCACCTTTAATTTCAACCGCGTGCCTTTTGGGTTGGCGTCTAGCCCTTACTTAGCCATGCGCACACTACGCCATCTGGCGTGTGAGCATAGCGACCGCTTTCCGGACGCATCCAAATTGGTAGAAACCCAGTTTTATATGGATGATTATGTTTATTCTGTTCCTGATGAACAAACCGCTATAAAGTTGTCACACAACTTAATTGATTTATTTAAATTAGGTTCCTTCGACCTTGTCAAATGGGCCAGCAATTCACCCGCTTTGTTAGAGACCCTCCCTGCGTCTCACCGCTTATCAGTTAATTTTTCTAGTATGGATAACAATATTAACAATTTTAAAATCCTTGGTTTAACCTGGGAGCCCGCTGAAGATACTTTTTCTTTGACAACCAGCCCAGTGGACAGTAAATGTACAAAACGCACCATTTTATCATTAATTGCTCGCTTATTCGACGTACTTGGCCTTGTAGCGCCGGTCGTTTTGTACGCTAAAATACTTATTAAAGAACTTTGGTTAGCCAAGATAGATTGGGATGATGTACCTCCGCAGCCAATCATAGACCGCTTCACTGCTTTAGCACGGGATTTTCCCGCACTATCTGCTCTTAAAATTCCACGTCATGTTGGAGTTTTTGCAGAATCTGTCGTAAACATTGTAGCCTTTTGTGATGCTAGCTTTAGTGGTTATGGTTGCTGTGTATATTTGCACATTTCTGATACTCAAGGTAATATAACGGTCCGCCTTCTTTGTGCGAAATCCAAGGTTTCCCCCGCTAAAGTAACAACACTAGCTCGATTAGAACTCGTTGCTGCTTTGTTGCTGTCTAAGCTTGTTAAGGTTGTCAGAGAGAAGCTTTCTGCCCGCATTCCGATTGCCGGTACTTATGCGTTTTCGGATTCCACTATTGCGCTCTCGTGGATCCATTCTGCCCCTCATAGGTGGTCTATATTTGTTAGCAACCGTATTGCAAAAATTCAGGAAAATTTACCTGCCGCTTGTTTTAATCACGTATCAGGGAAAGAGAATCCTAGTGATTGTCTTTCACGTGGCATGCTGCCTTCGGAATTAATTGTACATTCCTTATATTATAACGGCCCGTCCTGGCTTCGTCAGCCTATTCTTAGTGTTTTATCATCTGATCCGCATCCTGACGTTCTCACACCGGCTCATTTTTTAATGTCCAGTCCCATTACTTATTTACCTTCTTCTGAATTGACAGAGGAAAGTATGAATTTGACAAAGCGTAAAAAACTTTTGGATCAACTCGTGTTATCATATTGGAAAAAATGGCGTATTGAATACCTGCATACGCTGCAAGTCCGTCAGAAATGGTGCACTCACGATCGTCCCATAGAGATAGGCACTGTCGTTCTCTTGGGTCAAGATAACGTACCGCCCTTGACTTGGCCATTAGGTGTCATAAAGGAGGTGTTTCCTGGATCGGATGGTATAATTCGCGTGGCTTTAGTCAAGACTGTGTCAGGCACATATAAGCGTCCTGTCACAAAAGCTGTATCCTTTGCCTACCCAATAATCAAACCGCAACTTAATCAAACCGCAATTTAATCAAACCGCAATTTAATTAAACCGCTTATTTAATCATAATTTCTACCGTAGATATCGATTCGCTGATATTCTCAGACCGCTATTACCTCTAATCTATCCTCCTAGCTTAATCTATCTTATCTTGATCTATCCACCTAGCTTCTTGTCTATATTTTAATTTGAAAGCTCTGGACCTTTCAAGGCGGGGAGCTATGTTGAGGCCTTCAGCCTCCAATTTTTTTATAATTTCTTTTTTTCTCTCCAATTCGGTGACAAGGCAACTTGATATCGCTGTCCCTTTTAGCGGGCAAATGAGGGAGCGAGATGGAGTCTACTTGCCCTTCCCGGAAGCATCGCCGATTATCACAATTTAGTCTCGCTCCGTATATCATTGAGATAGTGCGTGTCTCCGCGTCCAGTGCCGTGCGCGCGCGCCGTTCGAGATTCCCCGCAGAACCTTTCCAGGATATTCCGAAGGAACTACTTGTGTTCGGAAGAAATCTGGTGATCACCAGGAGAAGCCTTCAGCAAGCGAGCAAGGTAAGCGATTATCGAGCCCCCTGTCGAATTGCCGAATTGTTGAAACTTCCCTTTCATATATACACATATAGGCCGTTTAACCGAGGTCTCCTCCGAGCCTAGGTATATCTTCAGGTCCTACATCCCGCATAAAAAGGAGTCAATCTATTTATACGATTGCCACTCCAATATTGTTGATGTACCCTTTGATATAAAAAAAATAATAAAAATAAAATCACTGTTGCCTATAGCATTATCTGTGTGCTTCATTTAGGACCTTCGTTGTGGGCACCAAACACACGAGCAGCATTTTGCTGTCGACCACCCAACTGCATGCTGGCGACGCAGCAAACTGCATGCTGCCGATACAGCAAACTGCAGCAGTCGACTAATAGCTTCAGCTTCACGTGTCGGCGTGAGCGTCGACCAATGGTGACCAGCAACCTATTTGTATTCGATTGACGAAACTGCGCGCGGCTAGCTGTTACCATTGGTCGACGCATTTAAGGCTGACACACACCAAACGGTGTCGCAGACGTGCTGCACTGCGTCTTGATTTGTATTATTTGAATTTGTACGCGGTGGTTCCCACCAACGGTGTCGCAGATGCATTGCGTTGCGTCTGCGTGCATCAGTCGGCCGGCAGTCCGCGCGATACAAACTGAACATGGCCTCGGTGCGGTCGCGCATAAGCGGAACGGCAACGTCGCTCACTCGCTCGGGCGTGTTGACGTTGTATTTCGTAGGATTTTTTAGTCGAAAACACACCGCTGTGATCTATGCGTCTGCGTGCATCTGCGACACCGGCCGCAGCACTCCAGTTGTGAATATTTACAGATTTTAGTTTGGATTTTAGTGACTAGTGATGATGGATTTTGAAATACGCGAAAAGATAATTAATATAGTACGTAGTTACAAATGTTTATATGATTCACAGGACAAAAAATATAAGAACAGTTCATATATAAAAAAAAAAATTCCCAAAAAAATGAACCGACTTCCATTGTAAAACTTAAAATCATGAAATAACTTAATAGGCAGATTAATCAAAAAGAAAAATGTATTGGCATGCTACCTACTGAATGAGGTGAGTCGGTGCCAAGTGCAAGGAGTAAGGATATTAGGCATTTTAATACATGATTCTAATGTTAATTTAGATGATTTAATTTTTAATTTGGCACCGACTTCACCTCATTCAGTAGGTAGCATGCCAATACATTTTTCTTTTTGATTAATCTGCCTATTAAGTTATTTCATGATTTTAAGTTTTACAATGGAAGTCGGTTCATTTTTTTGGGAAAAAATTTTTATTTTATCATTTTTAGTGCACTTGGCGCAATTTTGTTGTCATGCAAACTTAAACTTATATTTTCACTGGCCAAAATTTAAGAAATCGAAATATTTTATGTCAGTTTGATTTAAAATGTCAGAACGTGTCAGAATTCCATGGAATTTTTGGCACATAAATAGACCAAGAGCCCGCGACGACCAACCTGCCTTATTTAAAAAATGCTGAATGTTTCTCTGTGTAGGATATACTTGTAAAAAAGATTAGTGACTACGCATGAAGTTTGAATCTTAGTTGCTTATGCAGGTAATATGGATAGCAAAAGTGAATTTTTAGGTCGAAAGCACCTTTAGGGACCGCTCAAAGTATTATTAAATTCAGCTATTGTAATTAAACAAACATGACTGTAATTTAGTAAAGTTACAATGTCTGGCAGGGGTTTGTATCTGCACCAATGGCTTGGCAATGGATGGCATGATTTCTCATATTATTCGGAATGAAATCTTAAAAAAACTCTTACTTTAAGGAAATTAAGCTACCACTTTAAGGCCCGTATTAATAAATGACACTCAAGGCTTAGCTCGATCTTGAAAGCGCACTTGAGTCGCGGTGCTAATTTATAAATCTTACTTGAGTTCTCGCTTGAGTTCCGCGTATCAGCCGGGTGAAGACGTATTAATAAACAAATATCAGCACTCGAGATGCTACTCAAGAGCGTATTTGCTGATGACAGTACAACCATGACTTGAGAGTGACTTGTGACAGTAGTTAAACCAGACTCAGTAAAAAATAATAGACCCGGCTTAACAATCTATATCCAAACAGTAGTTATGCGGCCGGTTTCCATGTTTTGTCACTATTTTTAGTACTTTGTGCCAAATCCTTTGTCGGCGCCGGGTTTAGGTATGCACGGCACAAAGTACTTTTCAAAACATGGAAACCGGCCGCATAAATACTGTTTGGATAAAGATTGTTAAGCTGGGTCTATTATTTTTTACTAAGTCTATGGTTTGACACCATACGCAATGTCAAAATTCTCACCTTGTCAGTTTGAAGTTGTGTGTGTTCTGAGATCTCAAGTGATACGCCGTTGATATAGGTTTATTAATTAGCGACGATCTTAAGTACGTGAACATAACTTGAATGCGAATCGGCTGAGTTCGCACTTGACAGCTGTCTTGAGCTTGGTTTATAAATACCGGCCTAAATATGATTGCTACAAATTATCTGCCTAAGCAATCATGACCCATTTTTTTAGTCGCTAATCGCTGTTTCTGTGTTGGGGACATGCATAAAGAATCTTGAGTTTTCATAAAATAAGGAAGGGCATGCTGTCGCGGGCTTTTGCTCTTGTTTGAATTTTTATATTTTGTTAGGTATCTTTTAAATTACCGAACAGATTCTGACGTGGTTAAAATGGGACCAACTTGGGAATAAACTATTTCGAATAAAACAATAATTTCGGAAATCAGTCCACTATAGGCGGAGAAATCGGCGAACATACATAAAAAAAAAACATACATACATCGAAACATATAACCTCCTCCTTTTTTGGGAAGTCGGTTGAAAACTATGTTGTGGAAAAAAATTGGAAGGGAATTAGGAATTGAAGGTAAGTACTAAATAAAGATTATTATGTTGCAAGTTAAGTAATTCACTTGAAATGCTTTCTTCCTCGTCGCTCGACATCTTGAAACAACATGACAGCCGCGAACGAAAACACGGCGTCGCAGACGCACGCAGACGCAGCACGCTGCGTCTGCGTGCGTCTGCGACGCCGTGGAGCCGGTGTGAATTGCTTTTGCCGCAGCCGTGCTGCAGATGAAACGCACGGTGTCGCAGACGCATCCGGTGTGTGGCAGCCTTTAACGACGAGTCTTACTTTTTACTTTTCATCTATGTCATTTCCTCCCCTGACCTTTGACGACCTTGGCAAAACGTGCACCTTCGCGTGACCGTTTCGAACAGTTTCAACATTTTCGTCCAATTAATTAATTGAATATTAATAAACGAAGTGGAGATGTCGTCAAGATAATTGCTGATGGCAGAGTTCAATGGACTATGTTTAATAAAAGTGATATTTCGCTTGATTGTATCTGATAATATGATTTTAATTATTAGACGACAGAATAGAATATAGACTTGGATGTAGAAACATATTTCATAAGTGCTTGATCCCAGCTGTATTTTCAATTGTTGAAACCCACCAATTCGCCTGGTGGGTCATGTATGGCCCATCCTCTTTATCGAACAGGAAGGCCAGTGGCCCAGTTAGCAGCTACTAAATACCCTGAAATAACTGCTACATGTGTAGTGCGAGTTTCTTGCCTGTTGCATACATTTAAATTGAAGCAATAATTTACTCGCTTGGTCTAAACAACAGTTGCCTGCTCAGTTGTTGCACTGCAATTATTGCATTCAATTATTGCTTTTGTATGTTCAAGACACCAAGTTCTTGTATGTACAAGGCAGAATCGCCAAACTTAAGTGGCAGTGGGCGGGGCACATAGCTCGTAGAAAAGATAGCCGTTGGGGCAAAAAGTTCTCGAGTGGCGACTACGAACCGAAAAACGTAGTGTTGGCAGGCCTCCCACTCGGTGGACCGACGACCTATGGTGAAGGTCGCGGGACGCGCATGGATGCGGGCAGCGCAGGACCGGTCGTTGTGGAAATGTTTGGGGGAGGCCTTTGTCCAGCAGTGGACGTCTTTCGGCTGAGAGAAGAAGAAGAAGAAGTACAAGACATGCACTGTGTAAACGGGCTTTAATGCACACTAGCGCCGCCTGCCGACTGGTCCAGCAGCGTGATGCTTTTGTTTTATAACATAAAGCGGCAAACGAGCAAGCGGGTCACCTGATGATAAGCGAACACCGCTGCTCATAGACTACTGCAACACCAGGGGTATCACAAGAGTGTTGCCGGCCTTTCAAGAAGATGTAGACTCATTTTTTGAAGGTTTAAATGTCGTCTCGGGTTCCCGCCTAAATGTCTGACGCGGCGCTTTACCCACGGGATCGCGAATGCCTGGGGGGTGGTTCTACTATTTTTTTTTAAATTACAATCCTATTATTTATAAAAAAACATAGGTGTCGTGTCTCAAGATCCAAAGAAATTGAACTAAAGTGACAAGATCTCTGTAAGATTTCTATGCTTTATTCCGATTTCTTTGGCTTTTGAGACACAACTGAGGCACGATCTAGACGTTTGTAACTTATAGAATCAAGGGGTCTTTGAGGCCTAGATTATCAGGGCACGGGTCGTTGCTGGAGCTTAGGAATCGTAGAAACAAAATAATTATTTGTACACCCCTAAAAGTGGCTCATTCTCAAGTATCATGCACCTTTGTAGCTGGATAGCTGTAGGATTGCTAACCTGTCAATATTAATAAAGTTATGAAAATTGGACTATGTTATGAAAAGTGATGGCCTCTGTAGAGTCTCTCAACAAGTGGGTCTAAAAATGAACATGGACAAGACGAAATTTATGTTTAATATCCGTGTCGCACCCACTCCTCTGAAGGTTGGAGGCTCTACACTCGAAGTTGTTGACAATTATGTATACCTGGCAGTGGCGTGGGGTGAAAATATTCAAAGGTGAAGCCACAGTGCATGTCGAGTATGATAAAAGTGGCTTTAAAAAACACTCACACGCGCTTTATAAATATACTAGCTTTTGCCCGCGGCTTCGCCCGCGTGAATTTCCCACGGGAACAGTGCTTTTTCCCGGGATAAAAAGTAGCCTATGTGCTATTCCAGGTCATTATCTACCTCTGTACCAAATTTCATCGAAATCCGTCCAGTAGATTTTGCGTGATTGAGTAACAAACATCCTCACAAACTCACAAACTCACAAATTCACAAACTCACACACTCACATCCAAACTTTCGCATTTATAATATTAGTATGGATATAAAAAAAAACGGCCAAGTGCGAGTCAAACTCGCACACCGAGAGTTCCGTACATGCAAAGCATCTCACATTATAGCTCTAACTAAACAACAAGTCCAACTAGTTTCAAAAACACACTTTACTTTGCAGTTCGATCCTAAGATTCATACTGAATCCAGCGCAAAAATAAGTTTGTAACACTGTTTTTTAGACTGCCAACAATATATTTACCATTTTCAGATTTATTCCTGTATAAGTATTGTTAGACCTTGCTTTTTGCCAAATTTCATAATTTTAGGTCAATGGGAAGTAAGTCAACAACCTATTAATACTAATGCCGCCTTTCTCATCATATAGCCTACGTGACGACAAGAAACAAAAATAAACAAACAAACATTTACCATGAAACAAACTACAAATACTATACAATATAACTAAATAATATACCACAATCAAGTTAATCGCATATTACAACAATAGATAATTAGCATAGGTACGCCCCGTGTGAGTGCAAACCAAAGCGCAAATGCGCGCGAAGCGAACCGAACAGCGAATTAAAATAGACTTAGTAAAAAATAATAAACCCGGCATAACAATCTATAGTTGTACATGAGTAGGTAATTATTGGGCATTTCAAAACAGTTTCACACTCCATTGAGCTCATTACATTCGCTCAATGTGCAGAGCAACTACGCTCTGCTGCCAGAAAATGTGCGCAGAGCGAATCCGGACAAACGAAGCGGCGGGAAGAATTCTGTACCGGAACTTCACCGGGAAAAAACCACCGGTAAAAAATAAGTACCGGGAAGAAATCTCCACGCGGCACCACGATTGCCCGACTAAAACCTAAATAACTTAACGCAGTCTGCTACCACCGTAGCTTATGAAGGGAGCTACAGGGCCCTATATGATAACCTAACCTATAAATTAATTACACTTAAAAAACACTTACCAAGCTAAATCTTCTTTCTCTTCGGATCCAAACTTGAGTATCTTCGGGAAGGGGGAATTCCTAATCACCCTACCTAACCCTTGAGATCTCAATTCCCCAGGACAAATAAATAGATTTCTTCCCGTAGTTTCACTCGGGAACAGCCAGATGTGAACCGCCAGCCACGTTTCACCTCTCACAAGAAAAAGTCACCATGACGGGTACACAAACACAAAGTTCAATAGTTATTTAACAAACAGGAAATTCACAAACACAACTCAAGCTAATTAGCAATCAAAGAACGCGGAACCTCTCGCGTATTAAAAATCAAACCGATATCGCATAGGGCAATGCAATGGCGGACTACACGCGATGCATTCCACGCTAGCAGTGTGAGAACCCCGCGGCCGCCTAGCGGCAGCAATGCGAAACGCCCGCGTTTTGTTTTCAAGCCATTATATTACAAACATCCCCCGTCCCGGTCTGAGAAGCAGACCGCTAGCTTACTCTACGGGAAGGCGGGCGAGAGAGGTCACACCTCTCCTTAAAATCGAACCGTCGACCAACACCTCAGCCACACGCGGAGTGCCATCTCCGCCAAGAATCAAACGTAATATGCGAGCTCGTCGCCAAAGCAATGAGGGCAAATTTGCCTCTTTTAACAATACTAAATCACCCTCCCTGGGAGGCTCAGTCCTGTCTGTCCACTTCACTCTTTGCTGCAGCAAATGCAAATATTCAAGCGACCAGCGACGCCAAAAGTCCTGGCTCATTTGCTGCAACATTTGAAAACGCGACAACCGATATACGCGTTCGTCCTTCCACGGGTATTCGGGCAGGGCATTCAAAGGCCCTCCCACCAAAAAATGACCAGGGGTGAGAGCTTCCAAGTCATTTGGATCTGGAGATAGCGGACAGAGAGGACGAGAGTTGAGGACCGCCTCAACTTTACAAAACACTGTGGCCAGCTCTTCAAAAGTTAGAGCCGTTTCTCCGATAATGCGGCGGAGGTGGGTCTTTGCGGATTTCACAGCCGCTTCAAAAATCCCTCCCCAATGGGGGCAACTTGGGGGACTAAACTTCCAGGTTATTCCCCTTTGGGCAGCAATTTGACTTAAACTAGTACAATTTTTATCAATAAACACAGAAACATCCTTAAGATAATTTACAGTTCCCTTATAGTTTGTGCCATTATCAGACCTAATAAGGGAAGGTAGACCTCGACGCGAAACAAAGCGATCCAACGCGGCGACGAAGGCCTCCGTAGTCAGAGCTGATACCACCTCCAAATGGACAGCCTTGGTGGCCAAACAAACAAATACACACAAATAGCCCTTCACAATACGGGCATTACGAAAGGGAGAAGCCTTGATCGAAAAGGGACCGGCAAAATCGGTTCCAACGCCGTCAAACGGTCTCGAAGGTCGGATTCGATCAGCGGGCAAATCACCCATCTGTGGTTGCATCGTGGATGCCTTCAACCTATAACATGCAATACATCGAAACAGGACACTACGGATTGCTCTTCGGGCAGACAAAATCCAAAATTCGCGTTGCAAAATAGCCAACAAAGCATTGCACCCAGCATGGGCGTTACGAATGTGTCGATCAGACACCAAAAGCTGCACCAAGGGTCCGCCCTTGGGCAACAACAGAGGATGGCGAGTCTCATATGGAAGATCCGCCTTCCGGAGCCTGCCTCCAACCCGAAGAAGCCCATCCGAGTCGATGTACGGGTTCAAACGAGCGACCGCGCCCTTCAACTTAGCGCGTCCGTCGCGCAAAATACGAAGCTCTGACTCAAACCGTCCGGTCTGCACGACACGGACCCAATGCAACAATGCGCTCCGGCGCTCTTCTGCACCTGCAATCGGCTCCAACCGCTTTGCCTGTGGGTTTCTACAATTATGTATGAAACGCTTAATCCAACTGGTAACACCCAGAAGCTTATCCAAGCTACTATACCGAGCAAGTAGCCAATCCGGCTCCGACGTCGTCTCAGCGACTACAGCATGTACACGGAGCCCAGTCAAACTCAAAGAAGTAACATCTGTCTGACAGACAGGCCAAGATGTTTCTGATCCCATCAGCCACTCTGGACCCCACCAGAGCGGGTGTGACACCAATTCTGGTGCCGTACAACCTCGGGAAGCACAGTCCGCTGGGTTAAGCTCTCCCGGCACATGTCTCCATGTTATATCAATTCCGATATTCTGGATTTGGGAAACCCGATTTCCCACAAAAACCTCCAAGGTATGTGGGGCCGCGCGCAACCATGCAAGCGCGACCTGGCTATCCGACCAGGCGAAGATGTCTCGTATCTCGACCGTGGCCGCCAGCTCACTGGCAACGTGATGCAACAATTTAGAGAGAAGGTGAGCTCCACTCAACTCAAGCTTGGGGATAGTCAGCCTAGTTCTGATGGGGGCGACCTTGCTCTTCCCTAACAAAAGCGAGACATTGACCCGGCCATCGGCGTCAACTGTCCGCATATAGACTGACGCGGCGTAGCCTCGCTCCGACGCGTCACAAAAGCCATGCAGGCTGGCTCGATATTTCCCGGGGGCAATATTCGACGAGGCAAGGCAATCCGATTGACTTCCTTAATCGATGAAAACAACTCGAGCCAATCATCCAATGGAGAGCCAAACAGCGGCTCGTCCCACGAGACGCCCAAAGTCCAAAGTCTCTGAAGAAGACACTTCGCAGAGAATATCACTGGACTGATCCAACCGCTTGGATCAAACATACGAGCTATTACGGACAACACCGTTCTCTTAGTCCAGACTTTTGGTATTTCCAAGTCCACTTGGAATGTAAAAATATCGGTTAGCGGCTGGTACTGCATGCCCAGCACCGCTATCCTGTTGGGATCATCCACATCCTCAAACAGGTGAGGGTTCTGTTGGTGATCCTCCGGGATCCCTTCTAGAACTTTAGGCTCATTGGACAACCACTTACGTAGCTCGTAGCCACCTGTTTTCAATATTTCAATCAATTCGTCCCGCAGTAGGAGGGCCTCCTCAATACTTTGGGCTCCGGTGCACACGTCATCAACATACAAGTCACGTGACAGCACGGAAGCCCCACGGGGAAAGCGGATCCGTTCCCGCTCTGCCAATTCAAGCAATGATCTGATGGCGATATAGGGACTAGATTTCAAACCATACGTGTTTGTGTTGAGTTCATACACCGTCACAGGATCCTCAGGGCGCTCACGCCAGAGTATCAACTGGAATCGCCTGTCCTCAGGATGTATGACTGTCTGGCGGAACATCATCCGGATGTCCGCACCAAAAACCACTTGATGTCTTCTAAAGTTCAAGATGATGTCAATTATGTCCCTATGCAATTTGGGACCCGAATGCAAACACAGATTCAACGAAACCCCGTTCGAAGTGGGTGCGGACCCATCGAAGACGGTCCTCAATTTGCCTGTTGAGGCCTTCACCACCGCGTGGTGGGGCAAAAAATAATGCTCAGTTGAGCTCCAATCCACTCGAGCCGGAGACATGTGACCCAAATCCTCGTACTCGCGCATAAATTCAATATATTTATCGCGAAGTACGTGGTCACGCTGCATGCGTCGCTCCATGGACAGCAGTCGTTTCTCCGCAAGCGCCCTACTTTGCCCTAGGCTAGGACGAGAGGCAACAAAGGGTAACCTAGTTACAAACCGACCGGAGGGCAACCTCTCCGTGGTCGATCGAAAAAGGGCTTCGCACTCAGCGTGTTCCGGATCCATCCTGGAACTCATAGGTGGCTCCTCCACCTCCCAAAACCTTTGCATGGTCTTGGCCAAGGACGCAGATGCGACAACCGGTGGCTCCTCCGCGGTGCCATTATCAAACACAGGGCCCATCAGGGCAAAACCAAAAATCGTAGACACTGCCATCAGTGAAGACGAACCCAGAGCCTTCTGTGTACCCAACAAAATCCAACCCAATACGTCCGAGCCCAGGAGCAAGTCCACTGGGCCGGGATGAAAGACAAAGGGGTCGGCCAAATCCAGACCCGAAACCAAAGACAACACACCCGGCGGTATGTCTGTCGAGGGGTGCCAACCCGCAATGGTATCCATTACCATAGCCGAAGTCGTGATCCTCATTGTGGAGGACTTCAGCGAAGAAAAGGTGACAAGTGTCTGGCCCGTCAGACACTTCACTTGTATGCCACCAACTCCAAGAAGTGGCACAGGCGAGTCTTCCACGACTAAACCTAACTGGCGTGCCACTCGAGTGGTAACCAAACTGCTTTGAGCCCCTGAGTCCAACAGAGCTCTCAAATTAATGGCTTCCCCCACGACCCCATACGCGGACCACCGCGGTAGGGAGCAGAACCGTCCGCGGCTCTGTCCCAGCAAGGGAGCAAGCTAGTTACGGGCTCCCCACTCTCTCCAAACCAGGGGCGCGCCACTGACCCGGATAATATGGCGGGCGAGTGCACATCCCCATCTGAGGGGGGGCAGAACCCGCGGCCCGGCCATACATATGGTACGGCGGGTGGTACTCCAGCCGTGGGTACTCGTGCAGCGGTGGAGAAAACCGCTGCGGCTGCATGTGTTGGGTATTGGTAACCCGCGTGGAGGGGGGTGTCCCCACTCTCACGTCCGATCTAGGGCCCCCGCACATGGGGGCCCTATCCGGGGCCTGGCCAGTCACATACTGGCCACGACCTGGGGGCGCGTGGTCCCGGTCCGCCAAGACCCGCGCCGGTACGCGACCCCCCTCCCGAGGGGGGGTGCGACGAGCGAAGCCGCGTCCTCCGTCCGATGGTGGAGGGCTTCGCGCAGGAGCGCCCCCGCCCATAGGGGACCCCTGCCTCAAGAACCGGGTGCCATCCCCGTTGCGGTTCATGCAAAGCATCGCGTGGTGCCGCCCACGGCATGCACTGCATGGTATGGCACTGGGACAGTCACGTGCATAGTGACCGCCCAAACAATAAAAGCAAAGTTCATGCCGCTTTGCCATGCGGCGCCGATCTTGTACTGGCAGTCCCTGCCAGTCCCTGCATTGCAGCAGGCTGTGGCCCATCCGACCACATTGCAGGCAGTCCGCGTCCCTCGCGACTGCTGCCGTGTGTGCAACCCGCGCACCAGCTCCACGCGGTGGCGGTTGCCGTCCCTGTTGGGGCCTCCTCGCCATGAGGGTTCCAAGGGCCTACGTTCAGGCGCTCTGGATGGCGCTGAGTCCGTCATGGTATTCTCAGCAGCCCGTGCCTCAAACTCCAAAAACTTCACCAAGTCAGTGAATGTTGGTAGGGTGGTGCTATCCCGTTCCGCATTCTCGCGCTCAAACCGCGAGCGGATGTCATTGGGCAATTTGCCCAATACAATGTGCACCAACAAAAAAGACCATTGGTCCACCGGCAGCCCCAGTGTGCGGAGCGCGTTACAGGCCACTGTAACGGGCGTGAGCAACTGCAGGCGCAACTGTGCCCTGTTGGCCACCTTGGGCAGGGCCATCAACTGTGCGGCGTGCGCATCCGCTAACAAACGTAAGTTTTGGTAGCGGGAGTTCAATAACTCCCAAGCCGTATCGTACTGGTCGTCCTCCACCCGGAGGTGCTGGATGAGCGACCGCGCTTCATCCTCAAGAGTGGAGAGGAGGTAGGCCATCTTCTGGGCCTTCGACAAATCCTGTCGTGCTACGACCAGGGACTCAAACATATTTTTATATGCTACCCACTCCTCCATCCTACCCCCAAAGTGGGACAGCTGAAGGGTGGGGAGCCGACCAGTAACCGCTGGTCCTTCCTGTCTAACAGGTGTGCGAGGGGCTGGTCCGCCAGCCTGTCTCGCCCTTATTGCGGTCACCGCCTCCGCGATATCATCGTGCAGACTCAGGATCTGGTCCATGTCCGCCATGTGACCTGCGTAGGCCTCCGGGGTAAGATCGGCTTCGGTAAGCGCCGCCATGGCCGCTTCCGCGCTAATCAATCGTGAGTGGAGGTGATCCGCTCTTAGCAGTATGGCGCCCTCCCTGTCCTTCCGGGACAGGAGTCCTCCGGCCGTCACAAACCATCTCAATTCGTTGGCGAGTGTCGCCCTAGCATTGGAGGCCTTCGCCATCGCGTCAAGTCACAAACAAAAAAATAACAAAAGGTAAATAAAAAACAACAAAATCAAGCAACTACACGAAGAACCGCGGTAGGTATGAGAATGGCACAAACCCGGAACGCACGGTACAAACCGCAAACAAATACAAAAAAGGTTACAAATATTCTTATACAAACAAACTAAGAAAAATCTAATAATTTTTACAAACAATTAATTATTTTTTACAAACGAACAAATAGAGGGTAGATAAACTACGCTCTGCTACCAGAAATGTGCAGAGCAACTACGCTCTGCTGCCAGAAAATGTGCGCAGAGCGAATCCGGACAAACGAAGCGGCGGGAAGAATTCTGTACCGGAACTTCACCGGGAAAAAACCACCGGTAAAAAATAAGTACCGGGAAGAAATCTCCACGCGGCACCACGATTGCCCGACTAAAACCTAAATAACTTAACGCAGTCTGCTACCACCGTAGCTTATGAAGGGAGCTACAGGGCCCTATATGATAACCTAACCTATAAATTAATTACACTTAAAAAACACTTACCAAGCTAAATCTTCTTTCTCTTCGGATCCAAACTTGAGTATCTTCGGGAAGGGGGAATTCCTAATCACCCTACCTAACCCTTGAGATCTCAATTCCCCAGGACAAATAAATAGATTTCTTCCCGTAGTTTCACTCGGGAACAGCCAGATGTGAACCGCCAGCCACGTTTCACCTCTCACAAGAAAAAGTCACCATGACGGGTACACAAACACAAAGTTCAATAGTTATTTAACAAACAGGAAATTCACA
This sequence comes from Ephestia elutella, assembly GCA_018467065.1. Lineage (NCBI taxonomy): Eukaryota > Metazoa > Arthropoda > Insecta > Lepidoptera > Pyralidae > Ephestia > Ephestia elutella. Next base: position 3,376,435 of record CM031571.1, read on the forward strand.
AACACAACTCAAGCTAATTAGCAATCAAAGAACGCGGAACCTCTCGCGTATTAAAAATCAAACCGATATCGCATAGGGCAATGCAATGGCGGACTACACGCGATGCATTCCACGCTAGCAGTGTGAGAACCCCGCGGCCGCCTAGCGGCAGCAATGCGAAACGCCCGCGTTTTGTTTTCAAGCCATTATATTACAAACACTCAATGTCGTTTGAAACTGTTTTGAAATCCCCAATAAAGGATTTGAATATAAACCTATATTATATTAAAACATAGGTACCTGGTGACTTCAGCTCAATGGGTATACATACAGACGTAAACATTCAAAATGTATATATAAATCGTAACATTACAAAAGAATAACATTCAGTCAAATACAGTCCTAATGGTTAGGATGAAATTCGTTAAACAATCTCAAACTTTACAACTAGGCCGAGTGTGTCTAGATGAACGAGTAGATGTTTCCCGCCACGGCGATCTCCTACCTAATACTATCCGGTGCATTATTTGCGGTCCCTCGAATTGTGGGAAAACTAATGTAATCATAGGTCTTTTGTTACATGAAAATGGTTTACGTTTTAAAAATGTTTACGTTTATTCAAAAACATTGTATCAGCCGAAATATGTGTTTTTAGAAAATGTTCTTAATTTAGTGCCAGATGTATCGTTTGCAAAGTATAAAGATAATGAACTTGTTTTAAACCCTCACGATGCAAAACCTCACTCCTTAATAATATTTGATGACGTCGCATATGAGAACCAGTCCAATATAAGGGATTATTTCGCAATGGGTAGACATAAATTTATCGACTGTTTTTACTTGAATCAAACGTACAGTAAGATTCCTAAACAGCTTGTAAGAGACAACGCAAACCTTATAATATTATTCAAACAGGATGATGTCAACCTCCGTCATGTATATGATGAACACGTTAATACTGATATGCCTTGGTCTGAGTTTCGAGAAATGTGTTCAAAAGTATGGACTGAACCCTATAACTATTTGGTAATCAATAAAGATTGTATAAAAAACAAGGGCCGTTACAGGAAGAATTTTGATACTTTTATCTTGTTTGATCTGGATAAAAATACAAGCATATAAGAAGATTTATTTAGTAAATATCTTCATTCTTACTATTACCGTATTAAGCAAATAACGTATTACCACATCCAAAAATGGAAAAAGAATTGAAGACTCAAATAGTTAAAATAGCCGAAGCTGTTAAAAAGAAAATCAGAGATATGAAAACTATGGAATCTTACAGTGAAAATGTTTTAAATACAGTTTTTAAACCTATTACTGACCCAATGCATCAATTCTTTAAAGATGAAAACCATAAAATCAAACCAATAGAAGCAGTAGATGACAACATGAAAAATAATTTTGTTAAAGAGCAAATTTCTTCGTCCGAATCGCATTTCAACAATACTCTGAGGAACAGTATTTCTCCAAAAAGTGAATCTGAAGATGATTCCGATGAAGATATTAGTTTAGAAAACTCTGGAAACTCTGACAATTTAAATACCAGTAATTTATCGTATAAAACCATTGAGTCAATATCTAGTCCTATTCAAAATACTTCATCATGGTCACTTTCCTCTGATATATTTAATGATGTTCCTTTTGGCGTTAGAAAAGAACGCGGTAAATTTATGATGGGTTCCGCACGTGTAAATATAAATGATCAATTTATATCTGTAGCAGGACATGATTATCAACTAACGCCAGGGTTGCGGGAGTTATTGTTAAAGAAAGTACCAAATTTAGACGTGGTGACTGACAATGATTGTCTAGAATATAAAGCCATGTTAATATCTACAAATGCCCATCGTCGCGATTTCGATCCTAGTAAACCAATTAAATCTAATAAAGGACGGAAGTACTTAAACATCATCAAACCGCTTTTTAGACTACGAAAACCTTCAACATCTTCTTTCAGTAATACTGATGATGTAAGCGCAGGTGAAGGATTGATGCTTAAAAAGAAATTTAAAAAAAATACTGACTACATTTACTGGGATGACCCCAATGAACTCGTAGAAAGGTTGAAATTATTAATAGCGTCAAAAGATGCGGGTAACACTGGTTTGAATAACGAAATAATTTCAATTATTGAAGAACTACGTGAAAATGGTACTATAAATTGATATATCCATAACCTACTTGATTCATTCATTATTGCACTGTGACCGACTTCGATCCAAAATGAATGTTGATAAATTCGGCCACCATGTACATAAAAGACTTCGTTTGTCACAAATATTGGAGTGTTCAACTAATCACCTAGTTAGATCAGACACCGGAGATTTTGATTTAAAATCATCTCGATTGAGAGGTGTTCAGGAACCAGTAGCACATGATGATGCGGTGAATAAAAAATATGTTGATGAAAAGATCGCTGATGAAATCACATCTCTAATAAAAGCAATAAAAGCGGATGTTGCAGATAACCTTCATCAGTTCGAAAAAAGTTTTATACAAAAGACTACATTAATAAAATGATCAAAGTACAAAATGGCAAAACAACAAGTGGTAAATGAAATTCATAGATCGGCGCGCAGAAATTTTGATCGTCGTAGTGTGATCTTGAAAGGAATAGATGACTTATGGCAAGCGGACCTGGGCGATTTTCAATCATTAAAAATATAATAATGGATACGCTTACATTTTAGCTGTAATTGATGGTTTCTCAAAATATGCATGGTCGATTCCTATAAAAACTAAATCGAAGAAAGATGTTCTCAATGCATTTACTCAAATTATCAGCGAAAGTGGACGCATTCCTAAAAACCTACAAACCGACAGAGGCAGAGAGTTTTATAACGATGTATTTAAAAAACAAATGCAGTTAATGAAGATTAACCACTATTCATCGTACTCAACAAAAAAGGCTTCAATTGTAGAAAGGCTGATTAAAACATTGAATAATAAATTGTATAAATGTTTCAGTTATAATGGTAACTATAAATGGATAGGGAAAACTTTAAATGATGTTTTATTCTCGTATAATCATCAGAAACATAGTGTTACTAAGTTCAAACCTGTAGATGTTAATACAAAAAATGAAAATCTAGTAAAAGAAAACATTACAAATTTTCAAGAAAAACGATCTAAATTATCCAAAAATAAATTTAAAAAAGGTGATCATGTAAGAATAAGCAAATACAAGAGTTGTTTTGCAAAAGGTTTTACACCTAATTGGTCTACTGAAATTTTCACCATCAAAAAGGTTAACAATACTGAACCAGTGACATATTTAATTCAAGACCAACGTAAACAAAATATATTGGGTTCGTTCTATCAAGAAGAATTGCAAAAAACTAAGTATCCGAATGTATACTTAATTGAAAAAGTTATAAGGAAAAAAGGTAATAAATTGTTTGTAAAATGGTTAGGACTTCCTGATGAAGAAAACAGTTGGGTAGATAGAAATTCTATTGTATCATAATATATAAGTGTTAGAAACTCATGTTTTGTTCATTATATAACAAGAAATGAAAGGAGGTGGACTTGTGAATAACTTGATAAACAATATTCCGTTCGAGCTTCACTTGCCAGGTTACAACTATTGTGGACCAGGCACAAGATTACAAGAGAGGTTGTTGAGAGGTGATAAAGGTATTAACAAATTAGACGAAGCTTGTAAATATCACGATATTGCATACAACAATCCAGAATTATCCGTTCGTCACAAAGCAGATCTTCAACTAATGAAAATGGCAAAGAAGCGATTACATTCTAAGGACGCTAGCAAAGGAGAGAAGTTGGCATCGTGGATAGTTAACAAAGTTATGAAAGCAAAAGTAAAATCAGGTGCTGGTATAAAAAAATTTAAAACCATTGTGTCAAAAATTCGTTCACAAATAAAGAAACTGAAATCAAAGGATAATAAAACTGCTATTAAATATGCTTATGAGGCAGCAAAAAAATTGTTTCCAAAGACATGCCACGTTCGGTTACCAAGAATAATACCAATTCCAAAAACAGGAGGCATTTTACCTTTGATACCAATTTTTGCGGGTTTATCAGCACTAGGCGCTTTAGCAGGAGGTGCTGCTGGTATAGCTAAAACGATTAATGATTGTAAAATTGCTCAACAAAATTTCAAAGAATCTGAACGTCATAACAAAACAATGGAGGCTATCGCGGTTGGAAAAGGATTTTATCTTAAACCATATAAAAAAGGAAGTGGATTATTTTTGAAATCTACAAAAACTAATAAGCAGGCTACCCAAACGTGCTCTTACGAATATCGATATTATTAAATACGCTAAAAATATTCCCTACTTTCGTGGTGTGTATATGAGAGATAGATTACCACGTAAACCAAAACCGATAGAGTGTGGAATATTAAACTTAGACAGTCACAATAATAATGGAACTCACTGGGTAGCCTTTGCAAAAATTAATAATTATTGTGAATATTTCGATAGTTTTGGTAATTTAAGACCACCCAATGAATTGGTGAAATATTTGAATGTTAGTGATATAAATTATAACTATACTAGGTTTCAAAACTTTGATACTGTGAACTGTGGTCATTTATGTTTAAAATTTTTGCAAGACTTTTGGTGTCAATATTGTATATAACAGTTATTACGCTTGAATAAAACATCATTTCAAATATGTCTTTCACTCTGTCTATAACTGGAAACAGCTCAGTACTAACAACGAACTATTCACCCCCATTGGAACTCGATGGTAAATACGAGTGCTCTCTTTTACATTTTTCTACTTTTAATTCTATACCAAATATAACAATTACAAATAATAAATTTTATTATGGCATTGACGAGGTGGTTGAAATTCCTGAAGGAGCGTATGAACTCCAAGACATCAGCGAGTTTATACAATCAAAAGTAAAGAATTGTGTTTTCAAGTTATTGTGCAACAATAATACATTGAAGCTGTCGATATTCTGCTCTAAGGATATTCACTTTGAAAAACAAAATTCTATTGGACCTTTACTGGGTTACGGTAAGACTTTACTAATGAAGGATATATGGCATAAGTCTTTACTGCCAGTGAACATTCTTCCTACAACTGTGCTCCGGGTTGAATGTGACATTTCTGGAGGTTCCTACATTAATGGAAAATCAAGTCATATAATTCACGAATTTGCTTTGAATGTTCCTCCAGGCTACCGAATAATAGAAATTCCAAAAAATACGATCTATTTTCCGGTAAATAGAAGCACGGTGAATAGTATAAATATTAGAATATTGGACATAAATAACGATTTAATCAATTTTTGCGGAGAGCAAATTCAACTGTACTTACATTTGAAGAAAATATGATTGACTACAATAAATACACTACTACATGTATTCAAAAGATTAGTACCCATCGGGCAATCAAGAAGACTACACATACTCGTGGTAAAAAGAAGAAATTGACAGCTGCCAATATACATTTTCTCAAATCGATTGGATTACTAAAATGAGTATTTTAAACATTACTAACCCACCCGCTTATGATAACTCCATAGACGGCATAGAAATTCATTCTTACAAACCATATATCACTACTTTCAATATAAATGATGAAATTCGGATACCTATAAACCAACAAGATTTATATGTGCTTCCATGTGCAAGTACCTTGTATGTTGAAGCCGTGGTAAATGTTATCAACGTTGAGAAGAAAGAAGCAGTTCAAGCAGTACATTTTACCAACAACCCTCTTCTATTCCTTTTTCAAGATATAAGATATGAATTGAACGGTATTGAAATAGACAAAGTGAAGAATGCTGGTATAACTACTACTATGAAAGCCCTGGTGTCTATGAACACGGACGAAGCAAAGGTATCCAAAGTGTGGGGTTGGGATATACACGGTACAAAAAATGAAATTGCAGGTCATTTTGCTGCTTCAATACCTCTCAGCAATATACTAGGTTTTGCAGAAGATTATAAAAAAATAATTGTCAATTGCAAACACGAACTTGTGTTGTTACGAAGTAATACTAACCTTAATGCTTTAAAGCTAAACAGTGGCGAAGAGGTTGAAAGTATTGATATAAAAAAGATTGTCTGGCGAGTTCCTCACGTTAAAGTATCGGATAAAGAAAGAATTAATTTACTTAAAGTACTCGAAAAAGACAGACCCATTCAATTAGTGTATAGAAACTGGGATCTTTACGAGTACCCTTTGTTACCAAAGACTACAAAACACACTTGGTCAATTAAAACTTCGTCACAAATTGAAAAACCGAGATATGTCATTTTAGGTTTACAAACAAACAGAAAGAACAACAGTATGAACGATATGTCTCGGTTCGATCACTGCAATATGCGAGATGTCAAAGTTTTTTGAACTCTACATATTACCCGTATGAAAGTTACAACACCAACTTTTCATATCATAACTATGCATTAATATACGAGCAATATGTAAATTTTCAACAGTCATATTATAACCGCGCATGCAACGCGTTGTTGACTGCACAAGAGTTTAAAAATTTCGGACCGTTATTCGTGATAGACTGTTCCAGACAGAACGATAATATTAAATCAGGACCGGTGATCAACATTCGCCTCGAAATAGAGTGCGATAAAGAGATACCAGATCAGACATCAGCATATTGTCTAATTTTGAATGACTGTATAGTCGAATATAGACCTCTGAGCAACATTGTTCGTAAAATATCATGAACTCCACTATTTTCTTTGATGTTCAAGGATTCAAGGATTGCAATAATAAATTTATAATCAAAGAGTTTGCATTATCTACTGAGGAGTTCACTCAAGTTTTTTAATTAAACCTCCTTATGCATATACTTCATTATCTACGGAAGAAAAAACACCGTTCGGTACCTTGAACGAAAAAGAGGGATCACTTGGAGTGAAGGTCATATTGACTATAGAGAATTTAAAAGAATTATATCACCAATATTGCAAAACAGAACTATTATAATGAAGGGTCTCGAGAAACAAAAATGGATAAAGGAATTGTGTGGAAATTGTGTTTTAATGAACATAGAAGAGATAGGAAGTCCTAATTTTGTAACTTTGTTTAAAACTTATTGCAAAAATGAAGGTATCTTCAATTGTTTAAGTCATAAAAACTTTTGTGCATTAAAAAATGTTATTTGTATTAAGAAATGGTTCTTAGAAAATCTTTCTGCAATGGATGTTGAAAATAGTGAATATAAGATTTAATGTTTCGCGAAGTGTCTATATGTGTTTGTGTGTGTGTGTAATAAATTAAATAATGTTTTGTGTATATTATTATAATAGAAAAAGATTTAATTTTATTAATTGTAATAGAGTTTTTTAATAGTATGTATAACAAATTTATGTTTGTGTATTACTTTATGTATGAAGTGTTTTATGAATAATAAAACGAACAAAATTACTACATTTTTTATTTATTAATAAACTTTTTCATAACAGATTAGTTTATAGTACAATATACACTAAATACTCACATATAAATAACACTAAATTCTCAATCAAAGATTATCACTGGTTAGTTTTTTAGCTATTTTACTGATAACGTTCTCCGTAAGGTCCAAAATTTCATCGTAGGTGTCACTTAACACATACTGCGCACTAAGAAGCACTTTGTCAGCGTCACTGCACTGCATACAGGCCTCATTTGTTGGGGGGTCGTTCTCCAAATCTAGCACATGTATTTTGATCATCCTTATTCCTTTGCGTGCCTTATTGATAACAAAAGATGATAATGCCACACCACTTCTTCTTTTCGCAGCTTCTTTCTTTTGTTCAATTTTCTTAGCATGCTCTGCAGCAGACCGATTTTTTGATATCATCTCTTGAAAATACTCCGTGAGACCGTCGTCGGGATTTTGAGCATATTGCGAGCAAACCAAAAACGTTTCTTGCGAATCTGACATGATCTGTAAAGAAAACAATATATTATTAGAAATGGTTAGTGACTATGAAAAGTTTTAAAAACAATTTATTAGGATATTATAGTAAAAATATAAAATAAAATTTTATATTTAATCTACTTACATTGTGAAAAAACCGTAGCTGTGTCCGTGCAAGAAAGACAGCGCACCTTTCGCGTTTCAACTACAACTGAATATAAAGCTTATTTGAAATGATTGCTACGAAAAAATATAAGTAGCTAAATATGCAAAATATGATCAATTACGCATGGCGTATTACACGTGTTTAAATCATGTTATGACTTGTCGTGTTGTTGTGTCCGCGACTGATAGCAAGTGTATCAAATATCGTTTACTAAGTAGAATATTATTTGTAATAAATAAGTATTTCAATGTTTCGACATATGCATCGACGACCTCCGTGGCGTTACGGTTACCATGCTCGCCCGCCACTCGCAGGTTCTGGGTTCGATTCCCAGCCTAGGCAAAATGTAAACTAATACTTTTCAAATTGCCTTTGGTCTGGAATGTTGTCTACATCACAATTATACCTACATCACTAATTTTCATCACAAAAATCATTTTTATTTTTACATTTCTAATTTATGTTCTGGTAGTTGTTAACGACCACAGTACAATAAAAAAAAAAAATGAAAAAGTATTGCAGGAGTATATATATATATATATATACCTAACCACCATATTGCATTCTTATTTTGTTTTGTGATAGCGATCGCAGTAACAATGAAAATATATATATCTAACGGATTATCAATGGAGGGATATATTAACAAGCTAATTATTTAAAAATAAAAAACACGACTGACATCTTACATAGCCTATGTCATTCGGGCTAATGCAAGGAATCTAACAATACCTCTCACATCAAAATCTGTTAAGCCGTTCAGGACTTATGGTGGAATAAAGAAATTACATACATACATGAACCCTGAAAACATAACACTCCTTTTTTGGTCAGTCGTGTAAAAAGTTAAACAAGGATTTTTACTTCATTACGATTTTTATTATATATTGTAAAATAGGTGTCCAAAAGAAAAAGAATAAAAAATGATTTGATAAGTTGTTTATTGGTTCGAAGCCAGAATAGACCCAGAAGGAAAATATATATTCCTTCATTCGCCAACGCCATCTCGTTATGTGTGCTTACATTGCAAATAATTCATGATAGCAGCTAAGTGCATTGAATGCAATCAAACTATATAGTTATGTTTAAGATAACTAGATGGCGCTGTCGTAACTACATAAATGTATCTATTAATGACAATAGTATAATTTACGCATAAATATCATGTAAATTTATACAGGTAGATACTTAAATTCTAAGACTTGCTTATCTATTACTAAACATGCTATTTATTAAGTAAATAGTTGAGGACAGATGACACATGAGAACATGGAAATGTTCATCCTTCATTATACATGATACATTAACAATGACAGTTATATATTAATTTTATAGTGTAATCTAATTATATGTATAATTATATTTTTATTTTCAACCAGTCTAATTTAAAACCAACTAGATGTATGTCCCCAGGACATAGTACTTTTTTTATCTTTTAATATTATACGTTTGTCATCATTTGAAGATAAAGCTATTTTGTCAACAGCTTGAGTGAATAGTTCATGTTTTAGAGATTTAAACACTATATTTCTTTTTTTCAAACTATTATTATACATTAATACATGATTATAATCTTTAAAATTTAGACTTTTTATTTCAGATTTTTTTACACCCTTAGCTTTTTTATTTCTTTGTCTTGTGTTTTGACACAGTAAAGCTTTGATCTCAAACCCACGAATTCAATGATAAGCTGTCCTCCAAACTCATCCTTAAACAGCCCAGGAACTTTCTTGTTCTGACAAACTATATTATATTGATTATTTTTTTCATAATTACTGGTGTCAAAGTATGATTGAAAATAGACTTTAATGTCTTTATATACGTCTTTTGTCTCTATACTATATAATAAGCTATCAGTGTCCGTATAACAAAGCTTTAAATGGTCGCCATAGAATGGTTTCATAACTGAATAGTGAAAATCATACATATGGTGTTTAGATATCTCCAGGACGGTAAATCCTATATAAATAGGTTTATCCAACATAACAGTCTCTGGCTTCATTTGTACAGCCACAAAATTTTCTGAAAAAATAGTGCAACTATGGAAATTAGGTCGTGATATAAGTTGCTCTGCTGTAAATATTTTTTTAGTAATATTTCTTGTATCAACCCATTGATTAACTAAGTGAATGTTTACTCTTTTTTCCGAATCTTCTAATGTTTTTCCAAAAACGCTATTATTTAATAACTTAAAAAAATCCTGTTCAAACGTTGACTTGGCTTTTTGTCGTAATTTGGTATTCAAATCAATGTACTGTTTTAAAAATGGACGTTGCCTGAATTTTATTACTCTGTGAACTTTTTTTAGTAGCAATCCATGTCGTATGCAGGTCTTCAAATGCACATAATGGATTACGTAAAGAAATTTGTCATATAAATTTGGAATTAATTTGGGATTTTTAGAACCTGGAGGAGTAAATTTTTGAGGACAAAATGGTAAATCATTATGGAAATCATGAAGATCTTCACTGTATTTTAAGTCAACTTCCAAAATGTATCCATACTCAGCGTTATCGGGTACGTTTAGGATATTAAGTTCATCAATAGCTTTTTGGGATAATAACTCAAAATTGGAATATGGTAAATAAGAGCACATAGCATAACCATACAAATTGTTACAATCAATGTATAGTAAGTAGTTGTCAGGCACAGTTGAATTATAGTTATCTAAATATTTGTTATTCGCCTTAGCGTATCTAGTTGAACATAAACAAACTCCTCCGCGAATACCCTTTTGAATCATACGTATGATTTCTAAATTATCAATAAGTTGAAGTTTTACTTTCGTTATGAGTAACATTGCATCAAAACTTAGTCCAGGAGCTGTCATGTAAAATGCGGGGTCTAATCTGTAATTAATTTTACAAGTTAACCGAAAATTTTCAAATATATCTGCTAGTAATATAACATCTGTTTTTAGGTACAAATCTGTATATTCACCAAGATTTTTTAAATAAAATGTTTTCCAAACATGCTGAGCATGACAATAATCAGATTCTGAAATAATGTTACCTGTTAAATGACTATAAAAACAACTACGAGGTGGCAAACTATTTTCTTTAAAGGAATTCCAACTAGTCATGTATTCGTAAGGATATACACCTTTTCGTCTTAATAGATCAAAATGATTTTTATTAGGAAAAAAAATGCCAAGTGTTTAATAGTAGATTTTACAACAAGTGCACAAAACGAACCATTTTTATCCGAGACTTTTAGCAGCCCGAGCCGAAGGCGAGGGCTGATAGTAATGTCGAGGATAAAAATCGTTTTGTGGACGAGTTATAAACTCTGCTTTTCACTTCGATTGCGAGGAAATAAAACAGAAAACGCACGAAAAAACAAGAGCTGTTTCCCGCCGCTTCATTTTTTTACATCTTACGACATTGATATTAGGCTTCGGCTGCAGACCTATACAGCCTACTATTAAATTAATTTTGCAATAATAATTTTCTTATATTAATTAAATAATTTTAATATTATTTATGTCTTAAAAAACACATAAGGCAAATAAATTAAAGTAAAAATTATAAAATAACAAATTCTATCTATGAACTTTTTATTGTGTTTGGCTGTATGGCTCATTATCTTTGCCTTAATATAGATACATTTATGAGTAGATACGTTAATGCCCTTGTGCACAAAATTCGATTTTGTGCAGCCTATATCCTGCACAAATAAGCACTTTCTGAGCATGAGAAGTGAAAAATTATTTTCATTTAAGTTAGCAACGAGTTTTTCCAAGCTTGTACCTAAAAACTTAAATGAGTCTACAAACCGTACAGGTACATATTCTTGTCGACCAGTATTAAAAAATTTGGTGAATGAAATGTAGTTTTCCTTATTTTTCGCAATTACTTTTATTTTGCCTGGCATGTCTCCTAACTGACGAATAAACAAGTGGCTATCGTATCCGGATAGATTGTGAAAAAACACTGGAATAAATTTTGGTAAACGATATTGTAGGTTACAGAAAGAATGAGCAGCACCACGATATTTTCCAGTTACATGACAATGGTCTTTGACTCTGTCATCAAGTAACAACTGTTCACAAAGGAAACAAAATTTAGATTTTTCAAAGTTTTCCTGTTCCTGTGATGTCAATGGAGTCATAGATACAGGTTGTTTTAAAACCTTATGTATTTGCTTCACATCTTTCTCGAGAAGTGCGAGAAATTTTGCAACGCAATCTTTCCCACGATAGCTTACGTATTTATTCTGCGAGCTGTCAAATGAACAAATGATGTAATATGCAAATGCAGCTGGTACATGATTCTGTAAAATTGTAGTACATTTCTTATCAGATTCGTTATTATTTCTAGAAAGTGGTACTAATAAAGATTCGAAATCAGCGTATATGACATATGGCATATCTTGCATCCTTTCAAAATGTTTAAATTGAATTACAGACCCTTGTTCAGGTAATAATGTCCTAACTCCGCTACATACATGAACATTTAAATTCTCTTCGGTATTAAAAAAATCATGCACTCATCACAAAAATATATTTTCCCATGATGTTTTGTCAACTGGGGTCTAAGTAATTTACTCAAATTTTTTATTAGACAGTAATGTTTAAATTTACCTTTTTCCAATAATAATAAATTTATATGATGTTTCCTTTTATTCTCTGTTTTGTATAGAGGGCCAACAATATTAGACTTGGTTCCAATTCCATATACGTTAATACTAACTTGGTGGTTATTTTTCTCAAAGATTTTAATATCTGAGAAGCCTACAGGAAATGTCATATTCTTAGTATTGAGAATTTTACTGTAACAGGGGTAAGATGATGTTCTATGTGGATTATTCTTAGCTGGAAACAGTGCTGCCATTATAGACCATAAGAAACAAAATGCATCATTATTCTGTATATTTATACAGGCACGTTTTAACTTTATACATTTTGGCAATTCAATAAAGCGTGCAGCTCTCAAAGGATTGTATTTGTTTATGTTAATTTCTAAGTACAAATTACGAACAAAAGCCCAACCGCTATCTTTTTCTTGAAACTCGTCTATCTTTGTAACAATGTCATAAATTACTTTAGAATAAATGTCATCATAATTAATATTGTTATTTAATATTACATTTTTTGTAGCAAATGATTTTACTTCGCTAGTCAATTTAGAAGGCAAATTGAATTCTGCAAACAATTCAAAGTTAACCTTAATAGAATTATAAGTGGATTGTCTTGCAGCTAATAATTTTTTCACACGATGCATCAAATCGCGTAAAAATCCAGCTGGCGGTGTAGTATACTTATCACCGTTTATATTTGCGTTACCGGATATCGGCTCCACTCTATAAGAAGCAATCCTATTTCTGAATGCAGAAGCTATCTTTTGAATACCATCACAAACTTCGATGGAATAATTATCTTTATGTATTTTACTTTTTAGGTGACCTGAGAATACGTTACTTTTTACTGATATATCACAAACCGTGCAGTAAACAGTTCTATTAGCCATATCTGTTGTATTTTAAGTAAATAATATATGTAGATTGCATGTACGTGAGTAACTTTAAAATAGACTGGTTAAAAAAAATATAATTAATATTCTATAATTCACATATATTTAATAATTCAAATTTAATATAAAAATACAATGAACATTTAAAACTTCTTGGACAGAAAAAATTCCCCTTTTCTGTGAAACGAGATATGCAGGTTTTTATAAAGGTTTTTGTTGCCCCAACTCAGAGCCGTCCGAATCAGCTAAATATTTCAAAAATAATACCGCGTATTGCCAGCGGTCTTTAGAGTCTACAGAGTAGTCTTTAAAATAGACTGGTTGAAAAAAATGTTATAATTTAAATATATTTGATAATTAAAATTTAATATGAAAATGCAATGAACATTTAAAACTTCTTAGAAGAGAAAAATTTTCCCTCTTCTGTGAAGTGAGATTTGCAAGTTTTAATAAAGGTTTTCAGTTGCGCCAACTCGGAGTCGTCCGAATCAGCTAAATATTTCAAAGATAATACCGCGTATTGCCAGCGGTCTTTAGGGTCTACAGTAGTAATATCAGCTGTGTTATACACCTTTAAATCTATAAAGACGTCACCATCCAGGCTTGCGGTGCGACGCAGAACTCCGTCAGCAACTCTTCGCGTCAGCGATGCTTGCAGCACCCCTGATGGTTTAGACGTCTGGCGCTGGATCACAGCTTCATCTTCGGAGTCAGAGCCGAATAGACCAGAAGACTTGACTGCGATCGGTTTCTTATTTGTTGCCTTCCGTTTTGGCTTCGACACTTGTTTTGATCTGTAAATGAGATAAAACAAATTTAAACTACCTATATGATTTTTTGAAAAATATTTTTTATCCATAGATCGTTCAAGTAGAGTATAAGCCTTTCATAAAAAGTAGTTTTGTTGGTTACGTCGCTATATTTCTGTACTTTAAGTAGTTTGTAATTTTAAGGTGGAGGTGGCTGAGTGGTTAGGGCGCCCGCGTGTGGCTGCAAAGGTCCCAGGTTCGATTCCTGCCCGTACTGCATGAGTTTGTATAACATTCTGACTCATGTATGGTAGTTTTCATCCACCACCACTTGCTTCCGGTGAAGGAAAACCACTCCATTAACATTGCCAAGATAGTCGTTATGTGTGTTTCATTCCACATAATGATCACGACCCTCAGTCATGAGGAATACGACTATAGGAGGAGGTAGTTTGTAATTTTATCATGTGGAATAAATCTAGTTTGTATTTGTATTTTTGTAAGAAATAATGCAATATAAAAATTAAATTTAAAGTTCGTTGTACCACTAAATAAATGTAGTAGGTACTTACTTTTTGTTACAATGTCCTCGTCTGATTCGTAGTGTTCTGCAGGCAGGCCCTTCTCACTTGCTTTTGATCGCTTCTTCCCAAGGTTAGAAGTCACCGGATTTGATCTGAAAGTAGTATTTTTTAAATTTTTAAGTAAATTATATAATATGGGTATACCTATTAATTTTTATACTTTAGTAATTGTAAGTATACTAACTAAAACAAAAAACTTTGGTTATAAGAATGTTAGTTAGAATCCACGTAAGTATCTATTATCAGTTATTGCTACATCCAACAATAAACTCTACACTACACACACACAAACACACACACACACACACACACACACTACACTACACTAATACACTTAAAATTATACTTAAATTTAGATTAGTAAAGATTATAAGTGAAGAGCGTACCTTATTCTAGAAATAGATTTTGCATCTTCATCCGACTCATAAAATTCCTCCCTTTTTTGTTTTTTTGCTCCTTTAGCATAACGTTTAGTTGCATAGTACTCTGAATCCGACCTGTAAGTAAATTATAACACGAGTATTATACAATAATGTAAACATAATTATAAATTAGCATAGCAAAAATTTTGTAAAAAACTTACGAACATGATTGTACGTGTGAAGATTCTCGTGGTGGTGGTAGAAATGATGCCCGGATAGCTTGCAGCTGATCGATAGACAATCAGCGAGACCTCGTAGGTAGACTAGGCACAGAGTACTGCTAGCTTAGAACTTGACCAAGGTAGCACGCCTAGGTGTAGAACTTGATTTGACATGCTTTCCACCAATTTACGAAATTAAATACTTGTTTTTAGTCTAATTTGCACTTTTTCCAGGTGTTTTTAACTACGGGGTCGCATACTAAAATTGCTTACACGTTTATGTTTTACATATAAAATTGTGAAATTTTCCACGTTAAAAATAAACAATAGTTGACAACCACTGATAACACATTTTTATTGAAACGTTAGCATAATCGTATAATTATCATGAAATATGAAATTATCATTTTCAAATCAAAGTTAATATTTCAAACAAGCCTTTGTAATTTAATACTCAAAGTAATACCGCGAATATGCCGCATTTTACCAACATCACCGCCAAGCTAAAGCGAAGTAAGTATGTAGGTAAAGTTTTTTTAACTTGTTTGAAAGAAAAACTTTATGAACCTCTATTAATTTTTATTGTTATTATTATAAGACGGATACATTTTCACTTTGAAACGATGCAGCACCCGGTATACGATGCACTTGGTACCTACGATTCGAGTTTTATAATTTACCTCAACGCAATAGAGAGGTGTTATAAAATTAACTTTAGATAAGTTATATCTATGTGTGTTAGTGGTAACCTAAAGAGATGATCCAATTTTGATTTACTTTTTGTTTAAATATAAAATATTTGAGATTCAATTTAAGCTTATTTGTTGTTTTCTATTGAAATCAAGGATTTTGTATTTTTATTGTTGTTTAGGATGGTGTTCAAAGTATAAGCTTATTTTACAGAAAAAACTTTATCTCCCGAATCACTATTCCATTTGACAGTGTTTCCCAAACTGAGATCGTAACACATTTTCTCTTTAACTCTTTTCTCCTATGGTATAATAGTTTAGTACACACTTCATAAAATAATATGCTTTCATATTTGTATGGATGAAATAATTAATATAAATACTGAATGTCAAATAAAACTATTATAACCTATGTAATTGTTATACATATAAGTCATTTTAATATAGATTTATCGTCATCACAGAACAAATAACTAAGTACATAATACGTACCGAAATTATTAAAATGAGATATTTTCATTTCATTATCTTATTCTACCATTTTATGTGTAGTCTTTAGTTATGTTCAAAAAATAATAAATAATAAACAACACAATATTATTAGATAAAACAAACATCATTAAAACGAATCTGTCTCAGAAATTTTGAGAACCATTTGAATAACATATCGACGTATGAAATACCTACCTAAGCGCACTGGCGTGGGACGGATATTTTTCATTCTCAGCAAATCGTCACCGTAGTGCATGAACATGATGAAATAATTCTTGAGTGTAGTATCGATTGAATAATTCGATACTAAAACATAATGTACTCTATGTATAGTTTTTATAATTTTATTATGTGTGTTTTCAGTATTTATTATAAAATACGTTGTCGTTGAGTTAGTACGTATTACATAACACAGATGCTTATTCAAAAAATTACTCTTTCTCAATAAAAACTTTATTTACCTTCAGTGTTTTTTTATCAATTAACTTTAATTTTATTGAAACTTTAGTGAGAGATAAACATGCCTATTAGTAATTCGGGAACTGTTATTTATCGATGTCGATAAATAACTGGTTAACTGTTCCCGAATTAATAGTAGTCATTGATTTCATAAATAATAATATTATTTATGAAATCGTTAATAAATCATGCAATTGCAAAATATCTAAACATAGTCTGTTATTCTAAAATTTTTATCGATAGTTGATCGAAATCACCTTCACAACACTAAGCTTACCACACCAAGTTAGTTAGCATTTCAACTTGGATCGTGATTGTGTATAGTGGAATAAAATGTAATATAAATTTATTGAATTTCTAAAAGGGTCCCACATGCTTTTGTGACTGAAAATATCGTGGTCCTAGATACCAACAGTCAAATTTGGTTTGGCACGAGCAACCGGCCTAGTAACAGAACAGCACTTAGCGTAGTCTCGGTGGGTATATTCATACCAATGTCTTAACGGGTGACAAAGTGTTCTAGTATTTGCTGGGTGCCAATAACCTTCGGGTCACAGGCACGACCAACCGGGCCAGTAAAGAAAAACTCGATCCCTGGACGTCCCGATGGGTATGCCATAGTCTGTTCTTACTAGGTGCCAACAAATTCGATAAAAGGTATGAGCTAAACGTGCCTAGGTAAAGCGAATTTCCATTGCATTATGCATGCGGTCTGATCTTTTAGGTTTCAGTAATTTATATTGCTAAAAAACTCAGTGTGTGTGTGTAAGAGAGTGCCTAGTGAAATTAGTTATATATCTGTGTTGACTAAAACAAACATCCATGAAGTCATCAGGTATGTTATAATATAGATTTATATTATTATCCTTTATTGGGGATTTCAAAACAGTTTGAAACTGTTTTGAAATGCCCAATAATTACCTACTTACATGTCTATTCTTTTTTCCTTCATCTGAGGAATTAGCATGACATTAGACATTCGCGGATTATCGCTGTGATTGGACGAAAATTTTTCAAGCGAACAGGAACAACCAATAAGGATTCGTTGTAGGCTATTTTAAATCGGCTTGTATCGCTGTCTATATCGACGAGTGGTTGCATATGTAGTTGTAATGTCATTGTGTGTGTGTCACCATACATTTTCAATTTACAAATTCCCAATATTATTGGCGAGTTAGTTACTACCGCGTCTCGCGTCCTGCAAAATAAAATCGTGCGTGTGGCATTTGCGCGGTTTCGAATACATTGCGTACGTTGTATCCAGCTATTGAAGAATATTTATTACAAAGCGCGCAATGTAATGATGTGCGCACAATGTAATTATATCTCGCGCTCATATTAAATTATCTAAGGTAATGCCGTCGCTCGTCGGCTTATGGTAAGAGAGTGTCATATAGGTATAGAGTATAGATTTTTGTGCAAGTGTAGGCCGCGAGATTAAGCTATTATTGTTAATAATAAAAAATGTATATATTAGAATCTGCCAAGGGAAGCCGATAGGAATCGTGTTCTAAGGACGCTTCGCCACTGTACCTGGGACAAACAGTTCAGTTAGGTAAGTCCAACTTTGAGAAAGAGGTCAACCGTCGAATCCAACTCGACTCGTCCAAAATACCGCAGTGTCTCAAGACTAAGGTCTTTGACCAGTGTGTGTTGCCAGTAATGACATACGGAACAGATACGTGGTCGCTTACTATGGGCCTCATAAGAAGGCTCAAGGTCACCCAAAGGGCGATGGAGCGCGCTATGCTCGGAGTTTCCCTGCGTGATCGAATCAAAAATGAGGAGATCCGTAGGAGAACTAAAGTAACCGACATAGCCCGCAGAATCGCGAAACTTAAGTGGCAGTGGGCGGGGCACATAGCTCGTAGAACAGATAGCCCTTGGGGCAGAAAAGTTCTCGAGTGGCGACCACGAACCGGAAAACGTAGTGTTGGCAGGCCTCCCACTCGGTGGACCGACGACCTGGTGAAGGTCGCGGGTTGCGCATGGATGCGGGCAGCGCAGGACCGGTCGTTATGGAAATCCTTGGGGGAGGCCTTTGTCCAGCAGTGGACGTCTTTCGGCTGAGAGAGAGAGAGAGAGAGAGAGATGAAAAACGTTATCGCTTTTTGTATTTGAACCAATTTTTTAGGCAGTTTTTAAAATTACGCAGACCTAGTTTGAATGAATGAATGTTTATTTGTAATATTAGCAAGATGAATTATTTATAAATTGTAATCTATCAATCAAGTGAAAGGTAATACGGGGTATATAACATCATACGCAAGATAAATATTGTTTACCCCAACGAATAAATATTATAATGTGATAACTTACAATATTGTTATATTAGTTCGTTTGTTTACCCATAGATTGGAGATATACCTACGTACGTTCCGACCTATTTACCTACCATATATCATATCTTGTTATTGGACTTTGACTTTGAAAAAATAATTCGATTTCGGTCATCGAGATATTATGTACTAAATTTCGGTATTGACAAAGAAAAAAATCATGGAAGTAATAAGTACGATGTACAAAGAACTTATTACTTCCATGGAATAAATACACTAGATATGGAGGTATTCTAAAATCAGCTCCAAGTGTTTTAAGGTTTGAAACACAACAATACAACATAATAATTAGGTACATAATATTAAATTGTATTCTCTGTCTTCTGTCTCTGAATTTGAGGTTGGTGTTACGAAGGTATTGGTGAGAAATTAAATTTCATGTGAAGTAAATTAATTTCGTAGCGATGTCGATGTAGCACACCACCGCCGCTACGAGTGCTACGCTACGAGTGCTACGCGAGTGCTACGACAGTGTAGCACTCGTAGCACTACTACAGTGTAGTTTTCGGTGCGCGTAGACCTCGTTGTAATAAATTGCAAATTAAAAGTTTCAGGATATCCTCGATGACATTTAAACAAACCGATTCGGAGGTTAATTAAAAAGAGTTTTATACCTATTCAAGTTGGAATCGACCCGCCAAGAAAAAGAAAATACCTATATAAAGAAAATTTATGAAGAAAAATGTATACTTACATATAATAAAAATCTGTACGTCTGTCTGTACACAGAAGGAAAAAATGTATGAGAGGTCTTTATAGGGCCAATAGATGCTAAAAAAATATTTTAAGAATTTTTGCCTATATGTCTGCCTGTCTGTAAGCTTGTATGCCTAACAGTCATAAACTACTAAATGGAATTTGATGCGGATTTAATAGTTTTGCTGAAAGTCTAACCTAAAAACTGGGGCAGATTTCAAATCAAAACACCGCTCCTAAGACATAAGAAAACAGTAAATTCCGTGCGGGCGAAGTAGCGGGCAAAAGCTAGTAATATTAAGGGGAATAGATCGTATTTTATCACGCTGCTTCTTGAAATTAAATGCCAGCCTGGAATCCTATTACATATTAAATAGAAATTGAAGAAAATTCTATTGAATTATTAAAAAGTTGTGTTGGCGTCGGCGCGGCTACATAGCTGTATAATAACTGTATAATACTGTGGTTACATTCCAATTTGTTTGATGTGGCTGAGCGAATTTTCGTGTAGTATGTACAAACGACTACACGTAATCCGTCGACTGACCCCGCGTGAACCAGACCCGCGGGTCCAGTTGACGGATTGAAAGTAAGAATGTTTTTAAGTTTCGTCCGTCAAAGAGGTCACCGCACCGCTTTTACAAATGTTCTAATGTCTATTGTTCAAGTCAAATTGTACATTCAGAATAATAGGTACTTACGCCAATTTAAAAGTAATAAAGTAATATATATTTTAACATGTAAGTATATTAATAAAACAATTTACGCATCAAAAATAATCCATACATCATAATATCAAGTGCATCAACTAATACATCTATGTATAATTTACTCATTCTTTTTTAATTACATAATACAAAATGTCAAACAATTTTTCGTTTACAAGTGACGAACCGACTTCAAGATTTTTTTTAAATATTGCAATTCGCCAACTGGACCCGCGGGACCAGTCGACGGATACTTTTAATTTTGCAATTCTGTGTGGCGGTGATAGAGTGCAAATTCTGAGTGAGATGTAGACTGTACCTAGTCAGCAACCGCTGTATGTTGTGCAAATATGTATGTAAATCTTTCGATGGTCGCCTACACTCTATGAGTTTACTATTACACGAGAAATAGGTATTTGCATAGTGTAGCAAAAAAGATTGGTGGGTTTTGGTGTACCAATAAATAAACTGTAAATAACACAGAAATCTAGCATTATCTTTTGTTGTAATATAGAGTAAATAAAACTAGTCGTTCGCTGCAAACGTAGACCTCGCGACTATTAAAATACAATATTTATTTTCGCAAAAAATTAAATATGTCAAAAACGGCTGGACCGATTTTGATGCCAAACGAACTTGAAAATTCTATTAACCATCCCTACATATATTCCAACTTTCATCAAAATCGGAACAACGGTTCGAGAGTTATCGCGGAACAAACATACATACATACATACATACATACAATGTGTTTTTCGCTCCAACTTGAATTATAGCCCTCGCTCGCTTCGCTCGCTCGGTCAAAAAAAACCGGCCAAGTGCGAGTCAAATACGCGCACCGAGGTTTCCGTACAGTCGTCGCGGTGCTAATTTATAAATCTTACTTGAGTTCTCGCTTGAGTTCCGCGTATCAGCCGAGTGAAGACGTATTAATAAACAAATATCAGCACTCAAGATGCTACTCAAGAGCGTATTTGCTGATAACAGTACTACCATGACATGAGAGTGACTTATGACAGTAGTTAGACCAGACTCAGTAAAAAATAATAGACCCGGCTTAACAATCTACATCCAAACAGTAGTTATGTGGCCGGTTTCCATGTTTTGTCACTATTTTTAGTACTTTGTGCCAAATCCTTTGCCGGCGCCGGGTTTAGGTATGCACGGCACAAAGTACTTTTCAAAACATGGAAACCGGCCGCATAAATACTGTTTGGATAAAGATTGTTAAGCCGGGTCTATTATATTTTACTAAGTCTATGGTTTGACACCATACGCCATGTCAAAATTCTCAGCTTGTCAGTTTGAAGTTGTGTGTGTTCTGAGATCTCAAGTGATACGCCGTTGATATAGGTTTATTAATTAGCGACGATCTTAAGTGCGTGAACATAACTTGAGTGCGTATCGGCTGAGTTCGCACTTGACAGCTGTCTTGAGCTTGGTTTATAAATACCGGCCTTAATATCGCTTATTATCGTATAATGGCGATACTGACATGGCGCCCGTACGTATGTTCAGAGATTATGATATAGAAAATCAGATACAATACTCGATATTTTCATTATATTTTAGAAAATTAATTAAAGTAAATGTTTCTAACACATGTTACATGCAATGTCACAAAAACATATGTGTATTTCACATAAAATAAACAATTCTTTCCCGCGGGCACGTATGTAATAAAAGTACATTTTTGAACGTACCGGAAATCGGAACTGTCAAATGAAGCGCGTCAACGTCAAATCATAATGGGTGTCGGCCATTTTGGCGGAATTCGCCTAACCTTCATTACGATTTTATTGACCTTATGTACCATAGAAAGGCTACGAATTTATCGGATTTACTTATAAGGCATTGTACTGACCCAAAAATGAAAACTTCAGATAGGTGCTCATGATTTAGCCGGCTCCCCATACATTTGTGCAACAACCCCTTTCATAGTTTTAGGACAACGGGAAGTACCCCATAGGTTTTGATTGCTGCCATATATGCGAAAATTCGCAACATTTACGGTAATATCTCTTGATAGCGTTGACGTATAATTTTGATTATTTTTTTGCAGAAAAAGACTGTGGATCCCAGGATTCGATATAAATTTCAACTTGATACCGATAAGCGTTCCTGAGAAAAAGTGTAAGGGTTTCGTTTGCCATTTTAGGTACGGAACCCTAAAACTTGAAAATTTTCTACTGGAGAAAGTACTCATGAATATGGGCAATTTTATGTACGGGACGGTCTCTGATGTCTTCAAAAAATCAGCTGTTCCTGCAATGTTACGTTATAGATCAACATATAGATATCTCTTTAGTCGTATTTCCTCATGACTGAGGGTCGTGGTCAATATATGGAATGAAACACACACAACGACTCTCTTGGCAATTTTAATGGAGTGGTTTGCCATTGCCTTCTCCATTTCACCAGTTGATAATCATCAACACAGAGTGCAGGTTTCCTCACGATGCTTTCCTTCACCGGAAGCAAGTGGTGGTCGATAAAAACTACCATACATGAGTCAGATTGGTATACAAACTCATGTAGCCCGGGTAGGATTCGAACCTGGGATTTTGCATCCACAGGCGCTCTACCACTCGGCCACCACCGCTTCATATACACATATAAATATACATAGACAGAACAAACACATTATCGGTACCGGAACTATCCATTATCGTGTTCTACAATATGATGGATATTTCCGGTATAATGTGATTTTCTATTTTAGGGTTCCGTGTTCAAGGAACAACTAAACCCTCAGCATGATCTCGAGTCCAATAGCAAAAAGTAGATTTTCTTTGACCAGTATTTGGCCACTTCCACCTATAATTATCAGATACCTATATCTTTCAGATTTATGTAGAGATACTACTTTGCGCCTTCAGTTTTGCACATAGACACAAAGAGAATTATATAAAAAAAGGTCATTCACCAAAATTGATACTAGTAGGAAGGCAACGCCCCCCACCCCCCCTAGATCCGGCGATGTTCGCACCCCCTTGTCAGGAGCAAACATACATATTTGTTGAATAAAAACATAAGGCATCTAGCAAATTTTCTGCGCCATTTGAATATAAAAACAGATCTTATATTTTTTAGGATAGGTAATATTATAAAGAGAAAATGTTTGTGAGTTTGTTGGAATCTTCGGAACTACTGAACCGATTTCAAAAATTCTTTCACTAATAGAAAAATACTTTATACCTGAGTGGCATAGCCTACAATTTACATATATCCCTCCCGAGCGAAGCCGGGGCGGGGCGCTGCTTACTAATATCCCAAGTAACAAATTAACGTTGTATAAAGATCGCGGAAACGTACTGTTTGTTGGGATATTGTGTAGATATAATGCAAAATCTTGTACCCCCCGTGAAATCTTAAAGGTTCACTGTTCAGTCATGTATTTCAAACTGGGTTTAATTTTAATTATTCAATCTGAGGTCCTCTGTCAGGTAAAATATTGCTGCAGTTGGACGTATATCCTCATAAATATGGCATTCGTAATCACAATAGGACTACCATTATTTTCTACTAGCTGTTGTCCGCGGCTATTCCCGCGTAAATTATACACCAAAACCTTTCTCATGACCTACCCCGTCCATTGGTGAAAACCGCACGAAAATTCGTTCACTAGTTTTTTGAATTTATTGGAAACGGACAGACAGACAGACAGACGCGATGGGGGGACTATATTTCATAACTAGCTTTCGCCCGCGGCTACGCCCGCGTAAATTTCCCACGGAAACAGTGTTTTTTCCTTCTCCGTACTTCCAACTATGTGTATGCGAAATTTTCAGGAAGATTGGTTCAGTAGATAAAGCGTGAAGGGGTAACAAACAAACAAACCAACAAACTCACTTTCGCATTTATAATATTAGTTAATTAATGATAGTTAGGATTAGGATTGTTAAGTTCTCTCACAGATTATATAATACGAGTACTGTCGAGTACTATGTTTGTAGCATATAGCCCTGTTTTTGTCACGATATTTCGGACAAAACAGTTCAATATTGTAGACGAAGATTGGCTATAAAACTAAGGTGGTGGTCGCTTAAGTTATAAATCAGGAATTCAATGGACTTAAAGCTATTGCATGGTAAATTAATAAAATAATAAACTAGTTTAATGTAATTGGACAATAATAATAAGTAATTTTGGCTGGACAAAATAATGTAATAGGTGGAGTATTTGCAATTAAGTTAGATATGGATTTATATACTGAATTGCTCAATCTGTGATGGCTCATAAATTTAGGTTAATATGGGTCATAAAATAGTATCTAGATTTTTTTGATCAAAAGTCAGCGTCTATCTTTTCCCTTACCCTGATATACGACACTCCCCAACTAGCACACAAGCGCTATAAGAAGCTGTACAGTAGCCAGATAGAGGATTTCAGTTACGGTTACGGCATGGGCTTCTTAGTAAGAAATATAGTACATCTATAAGCTGCTAAAGATCTCTTGTAGCGCGAAATAGGCCACAAATTATACAACTATAAGCTCTGCAATTGATCTAAAGTGGCCGCTTATGTAAGTTAGAATAGAGCTACAAAGGCTGCTTAAAGGCCGTAATGTGCTCTCAAAGCATCCAAAGCTTCTCGTGCAGCGCTTTTCTGCTACCTTCACCTTATTTCGGAGCTCCTGTATTTTAAAATTAACTTCCAACGCTTTAAAGTAAGTTTATTGTTGATTTACAATTTTACGTGTACAAGATATATTATATTTTTTATTAAATGAATTAAATGCGTGCTATGTTTAGTGAAAGGATCCATAACTAATACGAAGGATTTATCAAAACGGTAAGTAATATGGTGTTTTATTTCTATATGTACGTGAATTGCAGTGCGATTACCAGTTCATTGTGAATGTTTATATGAATTATCGTCAAAATTTTCACGCGCCCTCTGGAATGTTAAGTTTTTAATGCAAAAAATAAAATAAATGATTATGGTGAGGAATTAGGTTTCAACTTAAATAATAGTTTTTAGTACTTTTTAGTTTACAAAAAAGTTTAATTAGGGCTATACGTAAAAAAATAGACTTAATTTACATTTTAAATTACGAGTTTATGTCTTCTAAACGTAGTAATAACCTTAAAAACATCCATTTTTTTAAAACAGTATAATGGCGTCTCCATAAGAGCAGCTCCCAGTGTTGGTTATATCTATTTTATCTGCTTGAACCGTAAAAAGGCTCTAGTATTTGCTGCTGTAGATGTTTAGGTTTCACGGTTGTAGTACTAGTGCGCTATCCAACTGTTTTGCATGTACATCAGCGTTTTACAGTTACTATTTAGAGCCTCAGGTGGTCTTAACACAGGTTCTTCTATTTGAGATATGCAGTAAAAATATTGATTAGGGATCCGTCATTAAATTTTAAAGTTTTATTTTCCTTTTATTCAATACCTATCTATAAATTACTATTATAATTACCTATACAGATTAACTGATATAGATAGATAGATAGATAATACGTTTTTTTGTATAGACAATTTCAAGTACATAGGTACCCATATTTTTAATGTGTAAAACTATCAGCAGTGTGACCAAGGGTAGGCTTTAGGTATTTATTCGAGGTATTCCATTTTTTGTTTCTAATTATCATACTTTATGTTTTTCAGTTACTGCCTGTGACAAATACCTACTCTGAAGCAGAGCTAAACCAGGAATCATCATCTCAAGAAATATACCTCGTAGTTTAGATTAATCCTGAGAATCAAACGTCAGAACAAATCTCTAATATTCAACAGTTTATATTACAGACATTGCCGAAAGTAATTATAAGAATTATAAATAACTAGCTGTCGCCCGCGGCTTCGCCCGCGTGAGTTTCGCTTAGATGAAAAATCTCTCTTGGAGTTTTTCATCAGATGTTCCAGATCTTCAATTTTTATACGTCAGCAGAAAATGCTCATCAGGTTGAACGATTTTTGCTAAGGCGCCATTTCCATATATGTTATAGTGTAGTTGGTCTCTTGGAGCTTTTCATCAGATGTTCCAGATCTTTAATTTTTATACGTCGGCAGAAAATGCTCATCAGGTTGAACGATTTTTGTTAAGGCACCATTTCCATATTACTTATAGTTTAGCTGTTCCGTTATGGTTCTTCATCAGGTGTTCCAGTTTTCAAAATGAATTATAGCCTATATGTTGCCCAGGCTTAATAGCTATACAACAAAAAAGTTTCATTCAAATCCGTCCAGTAGTTTTTGCGTGAAACGCGTACATACATACAGACAGACAGACAGACAGACAGACAGACAGACAGACAGACAGACAGACAGACAGACAGACAAGAAATTCCAAAAAATTTTTTTTGCTTTCTATTGTTCTTTTTAGGTCTCCCTCTATCCATTTCGGTCAAAAATATTAAATGTACAGACAAAATATTTTTACTGTTTTATTATATGTATAGATTATGTGTTTCATTTATGGCTTCTTCACTTGCTGTAAGACTGTCGTCCTCACAAATATCAGCTTTAGTAGTACTACAAGATGCAATATCGTTGTGCATTAAATTGGAAACTACGGAATCCTACCCGTACCGAAATCGCACTCCGTCATAGGCTGAATAAAAAAATTATAATATTATCATACAGCTTTAGGTTACATTTTTAGTACATCAGTTGCGAATATGGCGCTGTTAGCTCTAGTATGAAGTCATGTCCCTTCCCTGTAGATAAATCTAGTGAACACCATAAAAATACTAAAAATGTTACAGCACCGTTTTGTAACTCTCACGGCTATATAAAATATTTCATGTGATTTCTTAGACAACTATTAACCGTTTAGTTTCTATATGATTCTCATATATAGCGCTCAAGGCGCTATTTCAAAGTTACACAACTTTGAAACAGATATAGTGGTACAACATAAGTAATAAAATATGCTAAAGAGCGTAAGGCTTTACAAAATGTCTCTATACGGTCTTGAGTGCTATAGAGGTAAGTTAAAACTCTTTGCAAACTGCCCTGCCTACTAAAGTATTCTTTTACATCTTACAGTGGTATAAAAGTCTCCATTAACTCCATTTTATGTCCAATAGTAGTTTAGTGAAGCCAGTACTTGTTTTTGTATTACCATAAGATATTTTTTTGCTACAAAACATGTCCTGTAGCACCTAGCTGTTCAATGGTATGAAAGTACTCTACTGTTCAACTTTAGGAAAAATTTACAGCACTTTAACAGCTGCTATACTACACTTAGGCTGTATAAAGCCTGTATTAGCAGCTTGTGTGCTAGTTGGGTCGTTTGTGAAATAATCCTTGAAAAGGTTCAGGCTGTAATAAATAGGTTGGATGAAGTAGATTGAAAAATGCGTATATAGGTATCAATAGGGGACCGGACAACTTTTTTTTTTTATGCTTCTTTGAAATATCTCACATTAATAGAATCATCCGTTAAAGAATCACATCCATAACCAAAGTATTTCCCAAGATATAGCAAAAAACAAGTCACTATTTTAAGCGATTTTTGGACGATACCAAAACGCCCCTAACTAAACGTACATTCATATGACGTCACGCGTAGAAAATGGACTTTCCCTAAAAGTTTGAACTCGATTAAATTAGTTCTGAATAATAAACTCGTGCTCAAAAGTCGCAAAATGTGTTTAATTATGTGCATTCTATCATAAAATTACATATTTTTAACAATTCTCGTACCTTGTCCGGTCCCCTATTGCCTCACAACTAAGGTGCCGAATACCTCTAAATTAATCGGATAAAAAGTTAAGAAGATTACCCTGGACAAACAGACAGAGAGAAAGACAGACAAACAGACAAAAAAATGATTGGGTACAATGCAATTTTGCAGTTATTTTAAAGTTACAGACAGACACACCAATTTGATTTCTGTGATGTGTGGATGTAAATGTCGACAGGTAAGTAAACAAAGCGGTGTGGTGGCCGAGTGGTCCTTTTATGGGCCAGACATAGTGAAACAATATATATATAGATGTAAGACCTCTTTACCTATGTTTGACAATAAAGATATTTTGATTTTGATTTGTGGTAGGGCGTCCGCCTGTGGATGCAAAATCCCAGGTTCGAATCCTGCCCGGGCTACATGAGTTTGTATACCAATCTGACTCATGTTAGTTTTCATCGACCACCACTTGCTTCCGGTGAAGGAAAACATCGTGAGGAAACCTGCACTCTGGTTGATGATTATCAGCTAGTGTGTGAAATGGAGAAGGCAATGGCAAACCACTCCATTAAAATTGCCAAGAGAGTCGTTGTGTGTGTTTCATTCCATATAATGACCACGACCCTCAGTCATGAGGAAATACGACTAAAGAGAGAGAAAGTAAAAAACACTATAAAACGCGATATTTTCGTCTTTTTGCTTTCAGAAGTGTCTAGTTATAGAAAAGTACATACAACAGCACATGATTCAATCCAAACTTATTGAAATTCCGTTACTATCACCACAACAAAGGGGTCCATACAGAATTTCATGACATATTGACTGTACATAATGTTATTCAGATGTTATTCGGTAAAACGACGAAAAAATACCTTTGAATATCGGGTTTCTGAATAAATATAGACTCAATTTTCAGCCACCGACAGTGACATTGAGTTGCAAATATCATTGAGCCTATAAATATTAGGATAACGATACGAAATTACAAAATTAAGCCTATTCAATCCTTTGGAAAGTTTAGATATATAAGTAGGTAATGTTTGACGTCACCAAGACGTCTTTACCATAAGACGGGGCCAGTGCACAGGGCCCCCTTATCCTTAGAGGGCCCCGAAGGTCCGACAATTTTTCTCACATTTAATTTCAAAATATTTGGGTCAGGCATGTCGTTTGCTTTTGACTAAGTAATTTGTCAATAATGAGCATAGAAAGTTATATTCTTCAGAAAATTGAGTTTGAGGATTTAATAGAGGACTTTGCTCACCAGAAATCTCGAAAGAAACTATTATCTATCGTAATCATCATAATAGACAGCAGCATACTAATATTATTAATTACATATTGTATTAAAATAATATATTTGACTAGCTGGCGCTTACTATGGGCCTCATAAGAAGGCTCAAGGTCACCCAAAGGGGCGATGGAGCGCGCTATGCTCGGAGTTTCCTGCGTGATCGAATCAAAAATGAGGAGATCCGTAGGAGAACTAAAGTAACCGACATAGCCCGCAGAATCGCGAAACTTAAGTGGCAGTGGGCGGGGCACATAGCTCGTAGAACAGATAGCCCTTGGGGCAGAAAAAGTTCTCGAGTGGCGACCACGAACCGGAAAACGTAGTGTTGGCAGGCCTCCCACTCGGTGGACCGACGACCTGGTGAAGGTCGCGGGTTGCGCATGGATGCGGGCAGCGCAGGACCGGTCGTTATGGAAATCCTTGGGGGAGGCCTTTGTCCAGCAGTGGACGTCTTTCGGCTGAGAGAGAGAGAGAGAGAGAGAGATGAAAAACGTTATCGCTTTTTGTATTTGAACCAATTTTTTAGGCAGTTTTTAAAATTACGCAGACCTAGTTTGAATGAATGAATGTTTATTTGTAATATTAGCAAGATGAATTAGTTATAAATTGTAATCTATCAATCAAGTGAAAGGTAATACGGGGTATATAACATCATACGCAAGATAAATATTGTTTACCCCAACGAATAAATATTATAATGTGATAACTTACAATATTGTTATATTAGTTCGTTTGTTTACCCATAGATTGGAGATGTACCTACGTACGTTCCGACCTATTTACCTACCATATATCATATCTTGTTATTGGACTTTGACTTTGAAAAATAATTCGATTTCGGTCATCGATATATTATGTACTAAATTTCGGTATTGACAAAGAAAAAAATCATGGAAGTAATAAGTACGATGTACAAAGAACTTATTACTTCCATGGAAAAAATACACTAGATATGGAGGTATTCTAAAATCAGCTCCAAGTGTTTTAAGGTTTGAAACACAACAATACAACATAATAATTAGGTACATAATATTAAATTGTATTCTCTGTCTTCTGTCTCTGAATTTGAGGTTGGTGTTACGAAGGTGTTGGTAAGAAATATAATTCATGTGAAGTTTTTAATTTCGTAGCACACCACCGCCGCTACGAGTGCTACGCTACGAGTGCTACGCTACGAGTGCTACGCTACGAGTGCTACGAGTGCTACGATTGCTACGAGTGCTACGACAGTGTAGCACTCGTAGCACTACTACAGTGTAGTTTTCGGTGCGCGTAGACCTCGTTGTAATAAATTGCAAATTAAAAGTTTCAGGATATCCTCGATGACATTTAAACAAACCGATTCGGAGGTTAATTAAAAAGAGTTTTATACCTATTCAAGTTGGAATCGACCCGCCAAGAAAAAGAAAATACCTATATAAAGAAAATTTATGAAGAAAAATGTATACTTACATATAATAAAAATCTGTACGTCTGTCTGTACACAGAAGGAAAAAATGTATGAGAGGTCTTTATAGGGCCAATAGATGCTAAAAAATATTTTAAGAATTTTTGCCTATATGTCTGCCTGTCTGTAAGCTTGTATGCCTAACAGTCATAAACTACTAAATGGAATTTGATGCGGATTTAATAGTTTTGCTGAAAGTCTAACCTAAAAACTGGGGCAGATTTCAAATCAAAACACCGCTCCTAAGACATAAGAAAACAGTAAATTCCGTGCGGGCGAAGTAGCGGGCAAAAGCTAGTAATATTAAGGGGAATAGATCGTATTTTATCACGCTGCTTCTTGAAATTAAATGCCAGCCTGGAATCCTATTACATATTAAATAGAAATTGAAGAAAATTCTATTGAATTATTAAAAAGTTGTGTTGGCGTCGGCGCGGCTACATAGCTGTATAATAACTGTATAATACTGTGGTTACATTCCAATTTGTTTGATGTGGCTGAGCGAATTTTCGTGTAGTATGTACAAACGACTACACGTAATCCGTCGACTGACCCCGCGTGAACCAGACCCGCGGGTCCAGTTGACGGATTGAAAGTAAGAATGTTTTTAAGTTTCGTCCGTCAAAGAGGTCACCGCACCGCTTTTACAAATGTTCTAATGTCTATTGTTCAAGTCAAATTGTACATTCAGAATAATAGGTACTTACGCCAATTTAAAAGTAATAAAGTAATATATATTTTAACATGTAAGTATATTAATAAAACAATTTACGCATCAAAAATAATCCATACATCATAATATCAAGTGCATCAACTAATACATCTATGTATAATTTACTCATTCTTTTTTAATTACATAATACAAAATGTCAAACAATTTTTCGTTTACAAGTGACGAACCGACTTCAAGATTTTTTTTAAATATTGCAATTCGCCAACTGGACCCGCGGGACCAGTCGACGGATACTTTTAATTTTGCAATTCTGTGTGGCGGTGATAGAGTGCGAATTCTGAGTGAGATGTTGACTGTACTTAGGGTGTTTCACATTTGTATGGGAAAAAAATCATGTAATTATTTTTGCAAATACCGGTTGCGCCTCGAGTCTATGTCACGTGACAGACATTTGTGCCAAATTTCAAGAAGATCGGATCGCATTTAGAGGTTGCACAGTTTGAACAGTTTTGAATAAATAAGAAAAAAAAACGATTTTCGAATTTCAATTATGTTTAGTAGGAAAACTGGAACTTAGAATTCTTACTAACAATATCTTTAAACACTTAAGAGTACAAACTAGTATTATAGGCAAAAAAAATCTTATACTAATCAACTTTGAATGATGCAATACCTTCCTTTGTTCGATTAGTAACAGCTTTTCTGTGATGCTCAACTACTCTTAATAAAAACTGCTTTTGTTTTTCATCCCTTACCGACTCATTATATTTTTTTATAAGAGCGATTCCCCTCTCTGCCATGTCATTTACCACAGTTCAGAGCATTTACAGAACTTCGAAGAGAATCACTGCAGAATTCGTGTGCGTCTCGGATCCCAAACAATTCAAAAAACATCCTTGTTTTGCTAGTGACAAAATGGCTTACGTCTTTATTTTCAAAACCTAGGTTTTTACCTTTCAACCTTTTTATTGCCTTTTTCTTTGCAGGTTTTTCTAAATTTTCCATCATCTTTTTTTTCACATCTTCAGTAATCCGCTCATCGAAAAAAGCCAGACCTATGTTTATTTCTGAAAGATACCACAGGTGTCCCTTTGCGACTGTGATAGCACTTTTCTTCACGTCTTCATCTGGGTATAAGTTCAGAAGCTGCAGCATATCTAAATCGTTCTTTGGAGCCCATCGACTACCATCGCCTCGTGTCAATACTTAACAAATACGAGGCTGACGAATTCGGCTACTTTTTTCATCCCTTTTAAATCTTGTGCAGGAATATTTATCTGGCGGGCAAAAAGGGCAATTTTGAGTGCGTAGATGGCCTTTGCCATCCATCCTGCTTGGTGAAGAGCTCCTGGGATTCTGAAACTGAAGTCGTTTCCAGTCCAAAACCTCCGAAGTACAGTAGTGAATATCCGTTTTATATTTGCTTGTTCTCGTCTTCTCTTTACTTAGATTTTGATACTCTTTGTATAGCTTCAATACAATATTATTACGTATATTGTGCTCCATTTTTACCGGGATATTAGCTCTGTTCCATACCTCTTGTAGATATGAACTGGTGGATATGGCAGCATTTGAAATAGTTTCTTTCATTTCTTTGTGATAAGACATGAATACTAAGAGAACTTGTTCCTTTGAAGGGAGCTGAGCTCCTAAAAATCTGCGTAAGGCACCTTATCGAGTAACCTAATTCCTCTTCAAGACCTCATCTTAATGTTATATTACTGCAGAAAACGAAAGAATTCATTGGGAAACATAATAGCCCAAGTTCAGAAAAATGTTTGAATTTTCACTACTTTTAAAAAAGTGATCAAAGTGTGCAACCTCTAAACACCTTTCAATTAGGCTGAAATTTTATATACGCAGCTTTTACATATGTAAGACCAAGAAATCAACCGGTTGCAAAAAAAATAAAAAACTTTTGTCAGATGAAACACCCTCAGCAACCGCTGTATGTTGTGCAAATATGTATGTAAATCTTTCGATGGTCGCCTACACTCTATGAGTTTACTATTACACGAGAAATAGGTATTTGCATAGTGTAGCAAAAAAGATTGGTGGGTTTTGGTGTACCAATAAATAGACTGTAAATAACACAGAAATCTAGCATTATCTTTTGTTGTAATATAGAGTAAATAAAACTAGTCGTTCGCTGCAAACGTAGACCTCGCGACTATTAAAATACAATATTTATTTTCGCAAAAAATTAAATATGTCAAAAACGGCTGGACCGATTTTGATGCCAAACGAACTTGAAAATTCTATTAACCATCCCTACATATATTCCAACTTTCATCAAAATCGGAACAACGGTTCGAGAGTTATCGCGGAACAAACATACATACATACATACATACATACAATGTGTTTTTCGCTCCAACTTGAATTATAGCCCTCGCTCGCTTCGCTCGCTCGGTCAAAAAACCGGCCAAGTGCGAGTCAAATACGCGCACCGAGGTTTCCGTACAGTCGTCGCGGTGCTAATTTATAAATCTTACTTGAGTTCTCGCTTGAGTTCCGCGTATCAGCCGAGTGAAGACGTATTAATAAACAAATATCAGCACTCAAGATGCTACTCAAGAGCGTATTTGCTGATAACAGTACTACCATGACATGAGAGTGACTTATGACAGTAGTTAGACCAGACTCAGTAAAAAATAATAGACCCGGCTTAACAATCTACATCCAAACAGTAGTTATGTGGCCGGTTTCCATGTTTTGTCACTATTTTTAGTACTTTGTGCCAAATCCTTTGCCGGCGCCGGGTTTAGGTATGCACGGCACAAAGTACTTTTCAAAACATGGAAACCGGCCGCATAAATACTGTTTGGATAAAGATTGTTAAGCCGGGTCTATTATATTTTACTAAGTCTATGGTTTGACACCATACGCCATGTCAAAATTCTCAGCTTGTCAGTTTGAAGTTGTGTGTGTTCTGAGATCTCAAGTGATACGCCGTTGATATAGGTTTATTAATTAGCGACGATCTTAAGTGCGTGAACATAACTTGAGTGCGTATCGGCTGAGTTCGCACTTGACAGCTGTCTTGAGCTTGGTTTATAAATACCGGCCTTAATATCGCTTATTATCGTATAATGGCGATACTGACATGGCGCCCGTACGTATGTTCAGAGATTATGATATAGAAAATCAGATACAATACTCGATATTTTCATTATATTTTAGAAAATTAATTAAAGTAAATGTTTCTAACACATGTTACATGCAATGTCACAAAAACATATGTGTATTTCACATAAAATAAACAATTCTTTCCCGCGGGCACGTATGTAATAAAAGTACATTTTTGAACGTACCGGAAATCGGAACTGTCAAATGAAGCGCGTCAACGTCAAATCATAATGGGTGTCGGCCATTTTGGCGGAACTCGCCTAACCTTCATTACGATTTTATTGATTAAATGTACCATAGAAAGGCTACAAACTTATCGGATTTACTTATAAGGCATTGTACTGACCCAAAAATGAAAACTTCAGATAGGTGCTCATGATTTAGCCGGCTCCCCATACATTTGTGCAACAACCCCTTTCATAGTTTTAGGACAACGGGAAGTACCCCATAGGTTTTGATTGCTGCCATATATGCGAAAATTCGCAACATTTACGGTAATATCTCTTGATAGCGTTGACGTATAATTTTGATTATTTTTTTGCAGAAAAAGACTGTGGATCCCAGGATTCGATATAAATTTCAACTTGATACCGATAAGCGTTCCTGAGAAAAAGTGTAAGGGTTTCGTTTGCCATTTTAGGTACGGAACCCTAAAACTTGAAAATTTTCTACTGGAGAAAGTACTCATGAATATGGGCAATTTTATGTACGGGACGGTCTCTGATGTCTTCAAAAAATCAGCTGTTCCTGCAATGTTACGTTATAGATCAACATATAGATATCTCTTTAGTCGTATTTCCTCATGACTGAGGGTCGTGGTCAATATATGGAATGAAACACACACAACGACTCTCTTGGCAATTTTAATGGAGTGGTTTGCCATTGCCTTCTCCATTTCACCAGTTGATAATCATCAACACAGAGTGCAGCCCAACGAGCAAAAAGCGGTTTTATAATTATCTTAAGACCAATTTTCAATAGACTTAAAGCGAACTCATAAGCGCTTATAAGCCCGGAAAAGGGCCCACTTTATTAGTGTATTCAGTTTTTTAACAGTCTAATAGTATCCTCATGGAATTCAACTCACGATTGTCACAGCCGTGTAGCGGCATTTTGTAAAACCGTACAATCCTACGAAATCTATTATTAGTCTCTTAAAAAACTAAACTAAATTGTTATGCACTTCACAACTCTTCTAAAAGTTCTTACTCATTCGTTTCGTTCAGTCAATCATTCAGTTATCAGTATTGGAAGTTTTACACGCTCTGTGTACATAATAGTGAAAACTTTATTAAAATTCTTACTAATAATTTTCGGACATTAATAAGGTAAGTTATATGATATTTTTTCAGTATGTTCGTTATTTCATGTATGGGAAGTAATGGGAACTCTTATTTTTCGCGCAACATACCAAGTTTCTTGTGAAAATTTTAAAGCCCCTCTTAAAATAAGCATTTATACATACGTATTCATTATTTTAAAACAACAAAATGATCCCCGTTAGTCATTTTTGGTAGCCATTTTTAGGTTAGCATTTCGAAGTGTTTTACTATACCACTATTGACAAACTTAGTTCTATAACGTCTCATAGTTACTGCATTTATTCGCCATGTTTTTATCATTAATTGGGGATCCGTGGTGAAATAAGAAAAACGTTAAATATACAACCTATCATTGAAATACCTAACACCTGTAGGTGGTATTTGTGTTCATGAATATAAGCAGTATTTTGTGACGATTTGTGTAAGTACTTAATTATTTTTTTGAGTTAATGCACTTTTGCTGTAATACGAGTACTAACAATAAAAGTTTTTCATATTTATTCGTGAGCATAATTACCACCTAAGTGGTTTTTAATAATAAATACAACAAAGAAATAAGTCTGGACACTCTCACTCACACCAATCATTTCGCCTCAAACTAAGCAAAGCTTGTACTTAAGATCTAGGTAACGAATATTAGTATACTAATACATTTTTTTATATATTACAAACTTTCGTGTTTATCACGTAAACATTTGCCCACACGGGATTCAAATCCGCAAGCTCTGCATTGTTAGGCAGGGTCACTGACACTGACCATTGAACCAAACGGGCTGTTTGTTAGTACATATATTTAATTTTATTCCTATTATTTGTAGGTGTCAACGAGCTCGAGCAATGGATATGTTTCTAGATATCGACCGGTTTTTGACCAAAAAAATTACCGTTTATTAAAAAAATTAAAGTGGCCTTGGATTGTAACACATTTTGTACTGTCAGACAAATGCTACGGCTGTGGTCATGAAGTCTCTAAAGATAGGCCATTACATTTTATTATGAATCAAGAATTTATAATATCATTTGTTAATCAAGATAATTTTTGGTGTGAAAACTGTATAAGATATGTGTAGTAAGAAATTTTATTATGTAGGTAAAGACCTATTAAAATATTAGTTAATTGTATATGAGCACAGAAAGATTATTATTGTAACAGTAAGTTAACAGTACATTGGGTGCAAAAAATCTATCCAAACTAGCGTATTAAAGATTGATTAATAGTGTTACATTATAAAAATGAGCAAGTTGCTTTCGTTAATTCTTACGTACTATAAATAAAATCAGTGATTTTATAAATTTTTGTTTAATTTCACAATTTTATGTATTTACAGAGTGTGCAGTAATTATATAAAAAATAAATTAGTCAAATATACTATTAATTTGTGCGGAACCTTCGCCAGGTTTTGTGACTTGAACTTCAACCGGCTCAAGATCAGAACGTGCCCCTTTCACCATTTCTTGATAGGTTTTTGTATTTTCCTTTTGTAGTGACCACTTCTTTTAAATCTTTTCCATTTATTTAAATCCATTTCAGAAAATAAATTTAGTAACAATGTAGTAGCAAGAAATTACAATCAAAATGGCCTACACAATATGTCGTTGCAAGAGTAAATAATCTTATAATGACTTTACCAACGAATCAAAAAGTGCTTTCTTGACAATAACAGCATTGAACTTAACTCAAATAAAACCGTTACGCTTATAATATCATGTGACAAGTATGTTATTAGAAAAAGTAGTTCCGCTGTGAGTGTTTATAAGCTCGCATTAAACTAAATTCAATTACGACTTACAAATGCTTTTATAAAACTACTTTATTTGTAACGGACTCAAATATTGTACTTATTAGCGCTTATAAAACTAAGTAAGAAGTGTAAATGGAATCAAGTGTATTTACACTTACGGACAGCTTTAACAGGAGATGCGGGTCTATAGTAGCCTAAGAACCAATCTTGAAAGCGCTTACAAGGTCTACTTATAAGAACCTTCATTCTTAAGGCTGATTGCTCTTACTAAAAGCTTTTACAAGAAGGTGCGGCTTATAATTGTCTATATACATAGGATTATAAGCGCTTAAAAGTCTAATTATCAGGTTAAT
Source organism: Ephestia elutella (assembly GCA_018467065.1). Classification (NCBI taxonomy): domain Eukaryota; kingdom Metazoa; phylum Arthropoda; class Insecta; order Lepidoptera; family Pyralidae; genus Ephestia; species Ephestia elutella. The sequence continues at coordinate 3,414,805 of CM031571.1, forward strand.
CATGATCAAATACTAAATAGCATTTTCCGAGATGCATATAAGAGTAATTGCGAACGCCAAAATCAATATAAGAATCTTATAAGTGTCTTATTCCTATAACATATGTGTCCTAAGACTATTTTGCTTGTTGGGAGGTTTCCTCACGATGCTTTCCTTCACCGGAAGCAAGTGGTGGTCGATGAAAACTACCATAAATGAGTCAGATTGGTATACAAACTCATGTAGCCCGGGTAGGATTCGAACCTGGGATTTTGCATCCACAGGCGCTCTACCACTCGGCCACCACCGCTTCATATACACATATAAATATACATAGACAGAACAAACACATTATCGGTACCGGAACTATCCATTATCGTGTTCTACAATATGATGGATATTTCCGGTATAATGTGATTTTCTATTTTAGGGTTCCGTGTTCAAGGAACAACTAAACCCTCAGCATGATCTCGAGTCCAATAGCAAAAAGTAGATTTTCTTTGACCAGTATTTGGCCACTTCCACCTATAATTATCAGATACCTATATCTTTCAGATTTATGTAGAGATACTACTTTGCGCCTTCAGTTTTGCACATAGACACAAAGAGAATTATATAAAAAAAGGTCATTCACCAAAATTGATACTAGTAGGAAGGCAACGCCCCCCACCTCTAGATCCGGCGCTGTTCGCACCCCCTTGTCAGGAGCAAACATACATATTTGTTGAATAAAAACATAAGGCATCTAGCAAATTTTCTGCGCCATTTGAATATAAAAACAGATCTTATATTTTTTAGGATAGGTAATATTATAAAGAGAAAATGTTTGTGAGTTTGTTGGAATCTTCGGAACTACTGAACCGATTTCAAAAATTCTTTCACTAATAGAAAAATACTTTATACCTGAGTGGCATAGCCTACAATTTACATATATCCCTCCCGAGCGAAGCCGGGGCGGGGCGCTGCTTACTAATATCCCAAGTAACAAATTAACGTTGTATAAAGATCGCGGAAACGTACTGTTTGTTGGGATATTGTGTAGATATAATGCAAAATCTTGTACCCCCCGTGAAATCTTAAAGGTTCACTGTTCAGTCATGTATTTCAAACTGGGTTTAATTTTAATTATTCAATCTGAGGTCCTCTGTCAGGTAAAATATTGCTGCAGTTGGACGTATATCCTCATAAATATGGCATTCGTAATCACAATAGGACTACCATTATTTTCTACTAGCTGTTGTCCGCGGCTATTCCCGCGTAAATTATACACCAAAACCTTTCTCATGACCTACCCCGTCCATTGGTGAAAACCGCACGAAAATTCGTTCACTAGTTTTTTGAATTTATTGGAAACGGACAGACAGACAGACAGACGCGGTGGGGGGGACTATATTTCATAACTAGCTTTCGCCCGCGGCTACGCCCGCGTAAATTTCCCACGGAAACAGTGTTTTTTCCTTCTCCGTACTTCCAACTATGTGTATGCGAAATTTTCAGGAAGATTGGTTCAGTAGATAAAGCGTGAAGGGGTAACAAACAAACAAACCAACAAACTCACTTTCGCATTTATAATATTAGTTAATTAATGATAGTTAGGATTAGGATTGTTAAGTTCTCTCACAGATTATATAATACGAGTACTGTCGAGTACTATGTTTGTAGCATATAGCCCTGTTTTTGTCACGATATTTCGGACAAAACAGTTCAATATTGTAGACGAAGATTGGCTATAAAACTAAGGTGGTGGTCGCTTAAGTTATAAATCAGGAATTCAATGGACTTAAAGCTATTGCATGGTAAATTAATAAAATAATAAACTAGTTTAATGTAATTGGACAATAATAATAAGTAATTTTGGCTGGACAAAATAATGTAATAGGTGGAGTATTTGCAATTAAGTTAGATATGGATTTATATACTGAATTGCTCAATCTGTGATGGCTCATAAATTTAGGTTAATATGGGTCATAAAATAGTATCTAGATTTTTTTGATCAAAAGTCAGCGTCTATCTTTTCCCTTACCCTGATATACGACACTCCCCAACTAGCACACAAGCGCTATAAGAAGCTGTACAGTAGCCAGATAGAGGATTTCAGTTACGGTTACGGCATGGGCTTCTTAGTAAGAAATATAGTACATCTATAAGCTGCTAAAGATCTCTTGTAGCGCGAAATAGGCCACAAATTATACAACTATAAGCTCTGCAATTGATCTAAAGTGGCCGCTTATGTAAGTTAGAATAGAGCTACAAAGGCTGCTTAAAGGCCGTAATGTGCTCTCAAAGCATCCAAAGCTTCTCGTGCAGCGCTTTTCTGCTACCTTCACCTTATTTCGGAGCTCCTGTATTTTAAAATTAACTTCCAACGCTTTAAAGTAAGTTTATTGTTGATTTACAATTTTACGTGTACAAGATATATTATATTTTTTATTAAATGAATTAAATGCGTGCTATGTTTAGTGAAAGGATCCATAACTAATACGAAGGATTTATCAAAACGGTAAGTAATATGGTGTTTTATTTCTATATGTACGTGAATTGCAGTGCGATTACCAGTTCATTGTGAATGTTTATATGAATTATCGTCAAAATTTTCACGCGCCCTCTGAATGTTAAGTTTTTAATGCAAAAATAAAATAAATGATTATGGTGAGGAATTAGGTTTCAACTTAAATAATAGTTTTTAGTACTTTTTAGTTTACAAAAAAGTTTAATTAGGGCTATACGTAAAAAAATAGACTTAATTTACATTTTAAATTACGAGTTTATGTCTTCTAAACGTAGTAATAACCTTAAAAACATCCATTTTTTTAAAACAGTATAATGGCGTCTCCATAAGAGCAGCTCCCAGTGTTGGTTATATCTATTTTATCTGCTTGAACCGTAAAAAGGCTCTAGTATTTGCTGCTGTAGATGTTTAGGTTTCACGGTTGTAGTACTAGTGCGCTATCCAACTGTTTTGCATGTACATCAGCGTTTTACAGTTACTATTTAGAGCCTCAGGTGGTCTTAACACAGGTTCTTCTATTTGAGATATGCAGTAAAAATATTGATTAGGGATCCGTCATTAAATTTTAAAGTTTTATTTTCCTTTTATTCAATACCTATCTATAAATTACTATTATAATTACCTATACAGATTAACTGATATAGATAGATAGATAGATAATACGTTTTTTTGTATAGACAATTTCAAGTACATAGGTACCCATATTTTTAATGTGTAAAACTATCAGCAGTGTGACCAAGGGTAGGCTTTAGGTATTTATTCGAGGTATTCCATTTTTTGTTTCTAATTATCATACTTTATGTTTTTCAGTTACTGCCTGTGACAAATACCTACTCTGAAGCAGAGCTAAACCAGGAATCATCATCTCAAGAAATATACCTCGTAGTTTAGATTAATCCTGAGAATCAAACGTCAGAACAAATCTCTAATATTCAACAGTTTATATTACAGACATTGCCGAAAGTAATTATAAGAATTATAAATAACTAGCTGTCGCCCGCGGCTTCGCCCGCGTGAGTTTCGCTTAGATGAAAAATCTCTCTTGGAGTTTTTCATCAGATGTTCCAGATCTTCAATTTTTATACGTCAGCAGAAAATGCTCATCAGGTTGAACGATTTTTGCTAAGGCGCCATTTCCATATATGTTATAGTGTAGTTGGTCTCTTGGAGCTTTTCATCAGATGTTCCAGATCTTTAATTTTTATACGTCGGCAGAAAATGCTCATCAGGTTGAACGATTTTTGTTAAGGCACCATTTCCATATTACTTATAGTTTAGCTGTTCCGTTATGGTTCTTCATCAGGTGTTCCAGTTTTCAAAATGAATTATAGCCTATATGTTGCCCAGGCTTAATAGCTATACAACAAAAAAAGTTTCATTCAAATCCGTCCAGTAGTTTTTGCGTGAAACGCGTACATACATACAGACAGACAGACAGACAGACAGACAGACAGACAGACAGACAGACAGACAGACAGACAAGAAATTCCAAAAAATTTTTTTTGCTTTCTATTGTTCTTTTTAGGTCTCCCTCTATCCATTTCGGTCAAAAATATTAAATGTACAGACAAAATATTTTTACTGTTTTATTATATGTATAGATTATGTGTTTCATTTATGGCTTCTTCACTTGCTGTAAGACTGTCGTCCTCACAAATATCAGCTTTAGTAGTACTACAAGATGCAATATCGTTGTGCATTAAATTGGAAACTACGGAATCCTACCCGTACCGAAATCGCACTCCGTCATAGGCTGAATAAAAAAATTATAATATTATCATACAGCTTTAGGTTACATTTTTAGTACATCAGTTGCGAATATGGCGCTGTTAGCTCTAGTATGAAGTCATGTCCCTTCCCTGTAGATAAATCTAGTGAACACCATAAAAATACTAAAAATGTTACAGCACCGTTTTGTAACTCTCACGGCTATATAAAATATTTCATGTGATTTCTTAGACAACTATTAACCGTTTAGTTTCTATATGATTCTCATATATAGCGCTCAAGGCGCTATTTCAAAGTTACACAACTTTGAAACAGATATAGTGGTACAACATAAGTAATAAAATATGCTAAAGAGCGTAAGGCTTTACAAAATGTCTCTATACGGTCTTGAGTGCTATAGAGGTAAGTTAAAACTCTTTGCAAACTGCCCTGCCTACTAAAGTATTCTTTTACATCTTACAGTGGTATAAAAGTAAGTAAGTAGTTAGTCTCCATTAACTCCATTTTATGTCCAATAGTAGTTTAGTGAAGCCAGTACTTGTTTTTGTATTACCATAAGATATTTTTTTGCTACAAAACATGTCCTGTAGCACCTAGCTGTTCAATGGTATGAAAGTACTCTACTGTTCAACTTTAGGAAAAATTTACAGCACTTTAACAGCTGCTATACTACACTTAGGCTGTATAAAGCCTGTATTAGCAGCTTGTGTGCTAGTTGGGTCGTTTGTGAAATAATCCTTGAAAAGGTTCAGGCTGTAATAAATAGGTTGGATGAAGTAGATTGAAAAATGCGTATATAGGTATCAATAGGGGACCGGACAACTTTTTTTTTATGCTTCTTTGAAATATCTCACATTAATAGAATCATCCGTTAAAGAATCACATCCATAACCAAAGTATTTCCCAAGATATAGCAAAAAACAAGTCACTATTTTAAGCGATTTTTGGACGATACCAAAACGCCCCTAACTAAACGTACATTCATATGACGTCACGCGTAGAAAATGGACTTTCCCTAAAAGTTTGAACTCGATTAAATTAGTTCTGAATAATAAACTCGTGCTCAAAAGTCGCAAAATGTGTTTAATTATGTGCATTCTATCATAAAATTACATATTTTTAACAATTCTCGTACCTTGTCCGGTCCCCTATTGCCTCACAACTAAGGTGCCGAATACCTCTAAATTAATCGGATAAAAAGTTAAGAAGATTACCCTGGACAAACAGACAGAGAGAAAGACAGACAAACAGACAAAAAAATGATTGGGTACAATGCAATTTTGCAGTTATTTTAAAGTTACAGACAGACACACCAATTTGATTTCTGTGATGTGTGGATGTAAATGTCGACAGGTAAGTAAACAAAGCGGTGTGGTGGCCGAGTGGTCCTTTTATGGGCCAGACATAGTGAAACAATATATATATAGATGTAAGACCTCTTTACCTATGTTTGACAATAAAGATATTTTGATTTTGATTTGTGGTAGGGCGTCCGCCTGTGGATGCAAAATCCCAGGTTCGAATCCTGCCCGGGCTACATGAGTTTGTATACCAATCTGACTCATGTTAGTTTTCATCGACCACCACTTGCTTCCGGTGAAGGAAAACATCGTGAGGAAACCTGCACTCTGGTTGATGATTATCAGCTAGTGTGTGAAATGGAGAAGGCAATGGCAAACCACTCCATTAAAATTGCCAAGAGAGTCGTTGTGTGTGTTTCATTCCATATAATGACCACGACCCTCAGTCATGAGGAAATACGACTAAAGAGAGAGAAAGTAAAAAAAACACTATAAAACGCGATATTTTCGTCTTTTTGCTTTCAGAAGTGTCTAGTTATAGAAAAGTACATACAACAGCACATGATTCAATCCAAACTTATTGAAATTCCGTTACTATCACCACAACAAAGGGGTCCATACAGAATTTCATGACATATTGACTGTACATAATGTTATTCAGATGTTATTCGGTAAAACGACGAAAAAATACCTTTGAATATCGGGTTTCTGAATAAATATAGACTCAATTTTCAGCCACCGACAGTGACATTGAGTTGCAAATATCATTGAGCCTATAAATATTAGGATAACGATACGAAATTACAAAATTAAGCCTATTCAATCCTTTGGAAAGTTTAGATATATAAGTAGGTAATGTTTGACGTCACCAAGACGTCTTTACCATAAGACGGGGCCAGTGCACAGGGCCCCCTTATCCTTAGAGGGCCCCGAAGGTCCGACAATTTTTCTCACATTTAATTTCAAAATATTTGGGTCAGGCATGTCGTTTGCTTTTGACTAAGTAATTTGTCAATAATGAGCATAGAAAGTTATATTCTTCAGAAAATTGAGTTTGAGGATTTAATAGAGGACTTTGCTCACCAGAAATCTCGAAAGAAACTATTATCTATCGTAATCATCATAATAGACAGCAGCATACTAATATTATTAATTACATATTGTATTAAAATAATATATTTGACTAGCTGGCGCCCGCGGCTTCGCTCGCGTTAATCATTTCTTAGCAGATGCCTACGTCATAACATCAACCCGTATGCCAAATTTCAGCCCGATCCGTCCAGTGGTTTGGGCTGTGCGTTGATAGATCACTATATCAGTCAGTCACCTTTGAGTTATATATATATAGAAGAAGAAGATAACCCATAAAAAAGCAGATCATAGTGAAATAAATATGTATAGTTCAATTTCTTAACATACTAAAAGGGCCCCAAATTCTTGTGCGCCCAAGGGCCCCAGCATAGTCTAAGACGGCCCTGACCAAGAGTGTTTTTGCATCGCGGAAAAATGCTTGATACTATTGGGCCCTGATGATTGCGCTTTAATGCTTGCTTTCCTTGAATAGGTACCTAAGGTACTTTTGTATTTTGTCATGTAATGTATTTAAATAAAAACTAGCCGAGAGACCGAATTCCGCTAGGTTATCACGAATATGACATATAAGTTACTAAAAGACTGTCTAAATAAAAAAAAATCGTCAAAAGTGTTTGCTAAATCAGCGCGCGCCGTCGTTTTACTACGTGTGACCTAGTTTTAAGTTATTATTATATTTTATATGGGTATGTTCGACTGTAAAGTATATATTTCTATGGCACAAACAACAAATTATGGCATTTGTGTTTTTTTTTATAAAATGGAATCTTTTATATTATTGCCTGATACAAACGATAGAAAGATAAATAACATAAATTTAGTATATGTTTTCAAAACTTGCTCGTTTTAATGTATTTCAAAAAAATGTAGGTATTTAAGAAAGCGTAAGCTTATAAATTCCGAACTCGAGACTGTAAGACTAAAATTACGGAAACAAGCACATTGCAAGTATGTAACGCAGAGATGTGACCCTGCGTATCCATACGCAGCTGCGACGTCCAACGTCAGTTTTGCCCGGACTTTCCCGGCAGGCGCTTGTGTCTGAATCTCCCTTGTGTCATAATTCCGAAATACGGCTCCGCGAAAACGAAATTTTGAAATAAAAGTGACTATTATTATAAAATTAAAGATCCAATTGTGTATTGTATATTTAGATGTCTTTAAAAGGTTAAATAATAACGAATTTAGTACAAGTCTATGAAAATTTAAGGACTTCATATACCTACTTACTTACTAGGGATTATTTCCTGTATTTCGCTCAAGGCTTGATATTAAGTTTCTTTTCTTTTTGGTGGTATTACAGTGATATTTTTTTATGAGAGATTGTCGTCATCAACTGTTTCTAAGGTAAGTGAGTTCTAATAATAATCTCGTTAATATTTTATTATCTAACTAAGTAGCTTGTGTGTGCCCGCGAACTTCGCGTTTTAAGTGACGGATCAAGATGAATCCTACGCCAGATTTTAAGTTAGACCTTCAACAATACAACAGTGAAAACCGCATCAAATTTGGGCTAGTAGTTTTTGCGTGATGCGCGTACAAACAGAAAGACAGACAGACAGGACAGACAAAGATTAAAAAAACATCGTTTTGGCTTTTTTTTGTCCCTATAAAGACCCCTTCTAGTTTTTTTTCTTAAATATCTCCTATGTACAACTACAGACTAATTACAGTTTTATTAAATGTATTGATTAATTGATTATATGTACTGCTGATATGATATTGATGATTGATATTTACCGAAATATATATCCTACCTAATCCTATCCTCTAGATATATGTATATGGCGCTCTCTCGTTTCGGAGGCCAAGATCCACTTTGGGGTCACTAAGCCAGCGAAGTAAATAAGTAAGTAATGTGATCCTAATCCTAACTAATATTATAAATGCGAAAGTGATTTTGATTGTTTATTTGTTGGTTTGTTTGTTACCTCTTCACGCTTTATCTACTGAACAAAACTTCTTGAAATTTCGCATATACATAGTTAGAAGTACTGAGAAGGACATAGGGTACCTTTCATCCCGGGAAAAAAGCACTGTTCCCACGAGAAATTCACGCGGGCGAAGCCGCGGGCAAAAGCGGGCAAAAAAAAAAAAAACTATTAGATACAAGGAATGCAAATAATAAAAAGCTGTTATTAAAGGGCATTTAAAGAGTTAAGTAATGATATCTCCGTTTAGGTAATAGTAATGTAATGGGGCAAACAAAATGAAAGAAACAAACCAATATTAGTAAACTCCATTTATTTTTACCAGTCCTATTATGTAAACAATCTCACCATGTCTTTTTATGATTTTACAACAATATAAATTAAAATAGACTGTTTAGGAAACTACTTTCGTGGTTAATAAATGTTTTACTTTAGAATGTTTAGGTTTGAACTAATATTTGATTTATTTTCAACAAAATTCCAAAAAAATACTGTGAAAATTGTTTACATGATAAGACTTGTAAGAATAAATGGAGTTTTACTTATGTAAGACAGCTCAGAACTTGTTAAAATGTACTTATATTATTATTTTTAGTTAGGTTGCAGATACCATCATCATTTAGTAGGTAAAGTAACCGTACCTATTAATTAATAATTATCTTAAATTAATTATTATAGGTCTTGTAAATCTATGGTATGAATTTTCAGTGAAATTAATGAATGAAAGATGTGTAATAACACATCTGAACTTATACATATATCTGAACTGATATTGCCTTCATATCATTTCATTTCTTCATTCATTGCAATATATTTATTGCATATTTAGAAATGAAATGATGTACTGAAAGATATGAAGGCAATATCAAAGTAGTTAAAAAAATATCTACCTAATCTATATACATATAATAAAACAGTAAAAATATTTTGTCCGTACATTTAGTATTTTTGACTGAAATGGATAGAGGGACACTTAAAAAGAATAATAGAACGCAAAAAATTTTTTTTGGAATTTCTTGTCTGTCTGTCTGTACCTATGTATGATCACGCTAATCTCCGAAAGTACTGAACCGATTTGAATGAAACTTTTTCGTTGTATAGCTATTAAGCCTGGGCAACATTTAGGCTATAATTTATTTTGAAAACTGGAACACCTGATGAAGAACCTTAACAGAACAGCTAAACTATAAGAAATATGGAAATGGTGCCTTAACAAAAGTCGTTCAACCTGATGAGCATTTTCTGCTCACGTATAAAAATTGAAGATCTAGATTGAACATCTGATGAAAAGCTCCAAGAGAGATTTTTCAACTAAGCGAAACTCACGCGGGCGAAGCCGCGGGCGACAGCTAGTCATAAATATTATTTTCGACTATTATAATATAACATTTTTACGATAAAAACCTTTTTTGGCAGTCGAGTAAACAGTTATGTAAAAAATCTTCAATCAGAAAAAATATTAATTGGCAAGCTTTTTCCGAAGCTTCGGCTTAAATCCTTTCACAGTAATAGGGTTGGAAGTTCGTTTGCGTTGCGGTTCAGAACCCAAAGACTCGATTATGAATTTAAACGAATGGAAGGCTAACGTACAGTTCGACAACAATCATAATGAATGTGGGTGAGGTCGCCACTATACATAGTAACTCTCTGTATTCTATGAAGCTACGTTAGTTCGTTTTTATGCCACGTGCATTATGATTGTTGTCGCACTGTTTATCGACGTTTTCTACTTTGACATTCAGTAGCAGAGTCCAATATGAAAATCTCGAATATTTTTTTTGTGAAGATTTTAGAATAATCTATTCAGGGAGACGAAAGTGCATTCCATTGCTGGAGAAGATTGTAAAACGTCAATCGAAATATTAAAAAAATAAATTAAATTAATAATTAAACGTTAATTGATATTATGTACTTACAAACGATGTAGTAGGTAAGCCAAAAAGATAAAAAAAAACAAGAAAAAAAAAACATCCAATATCGGATATTACTGCGATGTTATTATGCCAATATTTTATAATGAGGCATTATAAAATATTGGCATTGATCGTTACGGAAAAAGTTACTTATCTGAAAATTTAAGAAGAAAAGGATTACAGTATATGAGAAAATTAAAATTATTCCTAGCAGAAAAAGCTTATTAAAAATAAGAAGAAATTGAATATTTTGTTAGTATTTTTATATATATTTTTTATTTGTATATATTTAATAATACCTATACTCGCCGAAAACGGTTTTCTGGGGGCCCTATTTTTGAAAGTGTGACTCACCGAAAAAGCGTGAGTCGAATGATTTTTTATTCGATATCAATATTCCGTATTTTTGAATTGTCTATGTCTGCTTCTGGGTAAGCTCGCTACATCTTAGACCTCATCTCTGTACTCGGGCAAGATTGTGGTCAAGAGCAAACCCATCTTTAATAAAAAAAGTACGCCGTAGCCATTGCTAAAGCTATGGACGCAATTAGAGTCAAGTATAATAATGGTTTTAGAGTTATGATGGGGCTACCGCGATTTTCGCCATAATGCGAAAGAAGACAGCCTCCTTATTGAAAAGACTTTGCGGTAGCTCCAGTATCATTCTGAGAGCTCTGGTAGACAGGTATGACTCACCCTTTTTAAATCATTGTGGTCTACCAAAAATAATTTTAGTTATAGGTTTCTAATTTTTGTTAATAATCTTTACTAACAACTAGTTTTTTAGATGTATTTTACTAACTTGTGGAATGTGTGTGAAAATTATTATTATTATTGCAATTTATGTTATTTGTACAATAAAGTTATATAACAAAAAACCCTTCGCTGTAGAGAATGTAGGAGCAATATTAATTTTTTATTAGGTAAATAAGTTAACCGAAATATGTAACAACAAGTGAATGTTAAAGAGCGAACGTCCAACAGCTTTGGGGCGTTTACAAAATTATTCAAATAAGGCAAAGTTCGAATTCCTCTTCCAATAAATCTGTATAATTTATAGGATTACATCAAAACGACGGTATTTTTGAAAATAGATAAAATTTTAATCTTTCGCCAGTTCTTGGAAATCGTACACGTTTATTGGATTATGTAAAACGTTTTGGAGTCCAGACGTCAAAATAGGTAGAAAATTTCGGCTTAATTCATTATATTCTTGAGGATTATTTTTTGAGGAAAAAAACATCGATCCGATATTGGAAAACAATATCTATTTATATTATATATGTATAGATTAAATTGAATGCTGACTGAATGTATAGTATCAACGCAGAGACGAAACCGCTGAACGTATAAATTTGAAACTTGAGTTTCGATAGAGCGTAAGTGAACACTAAGAAAGGAATTTTGAAAATTCCACCCCTAACCGGGGCAAAACCGATGAAAAACGAAATTCACATGAAGAAAATGTAAATAATACGTATTAAGTATATATTGTGAGTATTATAGTGTCACCAGGTAACTAACTAAACTATATTATCTTCACTTTAGGAAGTATAGAGGATTTCCTCTGCCCGGATCTTGAAAATCGTTACACCACCAGTGCAACAGGTGTTCTGACGCAAGTGCGTTGTAAAGATTCAGACAGATTTTTAGACAACACACGTGTTTTTCTCCTTTTTACACGACTGACCAAAAAAGGAGTGTTATGTTTTCAGGGTTCATGTATGTATGTATGTAAGTTTCTTTATTCCACCATAAGTCCTGAACGGCTTAACAGATTTTAATGTGAGAGGTATTTATAGATTCCTTGCATTCCTCCGAGTGTCATAGGCTATATGACGTCATCATAAAAGCAAAATGGCGGATTATATATGCGATAAATAGCATACCAAAAAAATAAAATTTGATTAATCTTATCGAGTGGGGTATCATATTGAAGGCGATTTCATAAAATGTATTTAACTTATATGTTTGTATGTACTTTTTGAGTAAAAACTCGTCAGTCGTGTTTTTTATTTTTAATAATTAGCTTGTTATTTATTTGCTAGCTTTTGCCCGCGGCTTCGCCCGTGTGAATTTTTCACGGAAACAGTGCATTTTCCCGAGATGAAAGGTACCCTATGCCTTTATCTGTAATTCTAAATATGTGTAAACTTTGAAGAAGAATGGTTCAGAAGATAAAGCGTAAAGAGGTTAACAAACTAACAAATAAACAAACAAATAGTATTTATTTAAATTTTATTGCACAAAATACATTTGTAAAAGTACACTCTAATGCAAAAGCATTATTTACCAATCTACCTTAGGGTCATAGAGTAGTCTTGTTATAGAGTTATTTTCTCGATGGCAAAAGCAGGAATAAAACCGATTGAAAAAGGTTCTACAAAACTCCAGTCACCGTAACTGAATTACGATATTATTACCCTCAGATACGTACCAATGTTAGCTGATGTACGATCTTACTTTTACTGTCATTTCGGAAAGTTTAATGTTATTATCCCTTACCAAAAAACCTGATAAGTATAAAGTTTTTAGGGTTCCGTAGTCCGACAAGGAACCCTTATAAGATCGTTCAGTCCGTCCGTCCGTCCGTCCTAGTCTGTCACAGCAGAATATCTTCTACATTTATGGACTGATTTGCATGTATCTTGGATCGTGGATACTTCACATGCAGATCTCATTTTTAAAAATACAAAAAATGAAAATTGCCCTCCTACCTCCCTATATGTAAAGGTGAATTATTTTTTTGTGTTGTGTCGGGTATCGTTGAAAAGGACTATGAAAATAAGGTAGGGTTTCCATACAACACTTTTTTATCAGCTTTACCATTTGCGAGTTGTAGCCCGCCAAAGCCGTTTACACGGTGTCCCCCGCCCTGTAACTTCTAAAGTTTTGGACCTATAAACTTCAAATAACTCACGTAAAGAAACAGGCGCGGAAACTCTTATTTAAAATTGTTTCGGTTATCCTGTGATGAACACTTTTGAAATTATAAATAAAATAAAAATATATCTCTCTCTCTCTCTCAGCCTAAAGACGTCCACTGCTGGACAAAGGCCTCCCCCAAGGACGTTATCCATGGGGGGTTTTGCCGTAATCGCCACGCTTGGCAGGCGGGTTGGCGATCGCAGTGTGATGGCATAGTACGCGGAAAGATGCTGCTGCCCATCCTCCGGTGTTTTAAATCCCTTAGTCGCCTCTTACGACACCCACGGGAAGAGATGGGTTGGTGCTATTCTAGGGCCACACCACAGGCCACAAATATATACTTAAAAAAAAGACTACGGAACCCTACTTTATGAGTGGTCCGACACGCACTTGGCCGGTTTTTATTAAACTTGCTGTATTTTATAGTATATATTTTTGTGGTTTGCATGGCGAACAAGAGCCATTTCCTCTTATACCATTGAGTTATTATTATTCCTACTAATATTATAAATGCGAAAGTAAGTACGTTTGTTTATTTATTTGTTGCCCCTTCACGCTTTATCTACTGAACCAACCCATCATCCTGAAATTTCGTATACACACAGTTAGAAGTACTGAAGGACACAGGGTACCTTTCATCACGGGAAAAAGCACTGTTCCCGTGGGAAATTCACGCGGGCGAAGCTGCGGTCAAAAACCAGTTTACTATATAACTAAATAAATATTATTTATTCGAACCATAACTACATTTACAAAGTTATGATACCAATATTTTATGCTACCAGAAAGTTTTACTTAGCGTGTGCCCTGGCCTTCAATGAAACCTATAAGTGGTAAACTCCATTTATTCTTACCAGTCCTATCATGTAAACAATCTGACCATATCTTTTTATGATTTTACAACAATATAAATTAAAATAGACTTTTTAGGAAATTACTTTCGTGGTTAATAAATGTTTTACTTTGGAATGTTTAGGTTTGAACTAATATTTGATTTATTTTTAACAAAATTCAACAAAAAGTACTGTGAAGATTGTTTACATGATAGGACTGGTAAGAATAAATGGAGTTTAGATGGCACTACCCTACATTACATATTATAAATAATAATAATAGTCCGTGAAACAAACACAATCGATGGACAAACTTTACAATCTGATTACAAATCGTAATGGATAATGAGCATAGTAAAAAATAATAAATGAGGAAAATAAAATATAGGCTATATGAATAATCGAAGCCTACTTGCAGTTGGTCGCTACGTCGACCTTTACTGCTTCACCGGAGGAAATATGGCGACAGCCTCGAGGGCCATACAGCCGAAACAGTAACAGTACAAAGGGCTCCCAGGTGGGAACGAACCTCGGCTTTGGGCGTTACTCACAAAGCGGCAGAGCGGTATATTGCTCAATTTGCCTGAAGGGGAAAAACGTCCTGGTGCCGCCGGGCGGTACCGTGTGAACGTTGAAGCGGTCCTACTACTTCGCACTCGATTCCGGCGAGTGCGGTGTCTGTTTGAATTACCCTGAGCCCTACTATTACCTCTAGAGTGATCGGAAGGAGGATTAGCAACCGTAATGGGGTCGTCTGGATCGGTAAGGACGTGCCGCGGCCGGCGGTGCCGGAATCGGCGGAAATTCGTGGTGTTGATTCGGTAATCGGCTGCGCGCCTGATTAGCGGATTTGGATGGGAGGAGGAGCGCTCGAAAAAGTGTTACCGTGCTCGAAAAGCGGACCATCGAGGGAAGCTCTAGGTCTCTGTGCAGATCGACATTTCGCGCGTACCAGGGAGCCCTGGTTATAGGCTATATGAATAGTATAGTATGAGTACTATTTATCATACTGAAAGCTTAATATTATGTAGGCATCGAAATAAAAATACTATAAATCTAGATGTATGTACTTAGGTATGTTTTTACATTTGACAATGATCGAATCGATTTTGAACATATTTGGCTACAAAGTTATCCTAAGGTCAATGGTAAACTGCACCAAGTATACATATACCATAAGTTATGGGATAATAACTTTGTATACCTACTTATTTTAAGGAATTTATAAGTATTTTGAACTAAGTAGTTATAAATTCCTTAACCTATTTATAAGACTCTACATTTGTAAAATAATTGAAATTGCAGTAAAGTTTTTTGCCCCGCTCCTATTCTACTCCATTTGCGCTTTGGGCGCCCCCAAAGCAAGAAACAAACTTGCTATCAGTAAAATATCGACCTCAATTAGCGATAATACAATTCATGAAATATTAAATTTGAATTTTGTAGCTTGTAGCTAAAATGAAAGTTTTATAATAACTTACTTACAGCTGGCCTTTATATCATGAGTTCAATATAAACTTCTTAAGTAGAGTTTAAAGCGTTGTTTAACAGCGATCCTTTACCGGATGAGTTACAATGAATAATGTTGTAACATAATGGTGCGAAGGTTGTCTGTTTCTTACAATAAATATGGTTTATAGCGCAATATAATCTTTTTAAGCCGGGAAAATGAATGGATGATTACAAGGCAAGATCCGGGCCGCGTTGGGCTGGATTATCGGATAATACTTATTTATTTAACCAACATGTTAACATTATCAGTTTCATTTGTATAAAGATTTGGGACAGGAGGAGCTTGGTAGAGCAGTCAAGTGGTAGCGTTGTGTAATCGTCGGTATTGGTGATTTAAAATGTATATTATATCTGACTCATCCTCCTTATCCATGCTGCTATACGTGGGCGAATTCTAATTGTATGTTGTTTGTTACTAACATTAATAACTTATTTATTCTTTTTTAAAATTCGTTTATTTTTCCAAATATTAAATCAATCTTCAATTTATCAGCTACCTTTGAGTTATATATATAACTCAAAGGTAGCTGACTGACTGACATAGTGATCTATCAACGCACAGCCCGAACCACTGGACGGATCGGGCTGAAATTTGGCATGCAGGTAGATGTTATGACGTAGACATCCGCTAAGAAAGGATTAACGCGAGCGAAGCCGCGGGCGCCAGCCAGTTTAATATGTGTAATGAGTATATTCGAATTCAATGTTTTGTATTTTCATGACTAAACTAGCTTTTGCCCGCGTCTTCGCCCGCGTGAATTTCTCACGGAAACAATGCTTTTTCCCGGGATAAAAGGTACCCTATGTCCTTCTCAGTACCTCGAACTATGTGTATGCGAAGTTTCAGGAAGATTGGTTCAATAGATAAAGCGTGAAGAGGTTGTTACCTCATACAAACAACAAACAAACTCACTTTCGCATTTATAATATTAGTCCTAGGACTAGGATAAATTAAATTGAATCCATAGGGCAGGCTAGTTCGAGCTGTGGGGATGATGAGATTTGAGAACACAATAGGTTACTCTGTCTATTATTATTACAATAGTTTCGATCGATCATATCATAAGACGGGCCCTTAATATGCAAGTAACGGGACAAAGAAATTGAGGGATGAATTGAAATGAAAATATGATTTTATTTAAATAGGCTAAAAATAGCACTTTTAAATCGTCGTATTCTTGTTGTTGAAGCGGTGGTGGCCGAGTGGTAGGGTGCCCGCCTGTGGATGCAAAATCCCAGGTTCGAATCCTGCCCGGGCTACATGAGTTTGTATACCAATTTGACTCATGTTAGTTTTCATCGACCACCACTTGCTTCCGGTGAAGGAAAACATCGTAAGGAAACCTGCACTCTGGTTGATTATTATCAGCTAGTGTGTGAAATGGAGAAGGCAATGGCAAACCACTCCATTAAAATTGCCAAGAGAGTCGTGTGTGTTTCATTCTATACCACGACCTTCAGTCATGAGGAAATACGACTAAAGAGAGATTCTTGTTTCTTAGTTAGTTGGTTTTTTTAGTAGTCATAAAATTACTTAAAGCTAAGGTTACCACCGCCTCCAAAGCGCAAGTGGAGAAGAGGCGGCGCAACAAACTCCACTGCTGCATATTCTTCAAAGACGTCACTTTACAATTACTATTTATGTGGACGAATATATGATAGATTGAGAGAGCCAAAGAGAGCATAAGTACATTGGAAGGGAGTATTAAATAAGATGCCAAAAATTATTATAACATAATAAGGTAGAGGATAAGTTTAAAAAAAGTTTAGTTGTAAGTGTTGCGGTGTAATGTAAGTTTGTAGCCATATACTGTTAATTTATTATATTTACTCTGTGGATAGCGCTGACGAGGTAGTCCACTTAGAGCACTAATCCGAACAGCACAAACGCGAACAGCACAAGGCCTTGTCTACGAACAGCACAATTTAATATTTTGGCATGTGCTGTTCGTGGATTCTAATTTTTATCGACCGAGCGAGCGCAGCGAGCGAAGCGTCTCAGTTTCCACTAGCCGAAAATTCTTTTGTCTGTCCGGATGTTATCGCCTACAGGTCGCATTTCTGAACCGATTCTTATGAAATTTTGTGAGCAGGTTCGTTAATTTTATAGAATTTTTTAGTCGAGCCAGTTTTTCGAAATTTTATAAAATGGCGATAATATATAAAAAAAACCTTATATCTCAGCTATTTAAAAAAAAATTCAAAAATGTCATTAGACATTTTTGTTATCCTTATTAAGACGCAACTTTTTTGTATGAACAACATAGTGAAATTTAATAAAACCGCTATAAATCCATATATTAAATTCTTATACGATAGTTCACAAAAAATCAATAGATGGCGCAGCAAAGCTTTTAATACTCGCAAATTCATTTAAGAGTGACTTGATTAAAATGAGATTGTTTGAATT
Source organism: Ephestia elutella (assembly GCA_018467065.1). NCBI lineage: Eukaryota > Metazoa > Arthropoda > Insecta > Lepidoptera > Pyralidae > Ephestia > Ephestia elutella. Next base: position 3,432,941 of record CM031571.1, read on the forward strand.
GCGTGTATTTTTTTTTTAAACTGAGTGCGTTTGACCTCTATCTTGCCTGATGAGAATCATAGATGAGATCTAGGGTGGTACACGCAAACTGAAAAAAAAACTCAAGTATTTATTTGGTTAATGGTATTGTATTGTAGATTGCTTTGCTTGGTGGAATTATCTTGAACACTTGAAATAAATCTGATATCAAAAAACTTCATTGTATGATTAGAATCCTATTAAAAAAAGTAATATATACATATATGTATACCTATAATAGATTCGATTTGAAATTGAACTTTCTTTTTTGAACTTTAATTTTGTTGCCCAAATTACATAAATATACATACCTATAACCAATAGGTCAAACCATGCATTTCTGACGACTGGACGGAGGTCGTCTCCGTGGCCTAACGGTCATCACGCCAGACGGCCACACCAGAGGTCCCGGGTTCGATCCCCGGTCGGGTCAAGATGGAAAATAATCTTTTTCAGATTGACGTGGGTTTTGGATATTTATCTATACATATATGTATTTGTTATAAAATATAGTATTGTTAAATTAGCATCCCGTAAAGTCTTGAACTTACTCAATCTGTGTGATTTGTCCGTATATATTTATTAATATTATTTATATTATTTCGAGGCGGAAAAGGCAGGTCTCAGTCAATTTTTTTGTGGTATTGACCAACCACAAGAACTTTTTACTTTCTTTCCAGCATTGGTAGGTTGGTTTCAAAACTCTTCTAAGCCAGGGACACGGTAAAATATCGGTTATTTCGTGGAAGTACTCGCAAGGTCTACTGTTCTCACAGAACCACTAGTTTTATTTTCGTCCACGAACAGCACATATAACTATTATACTTATCTAAATTGATTTGTAAATACTGTTGGAACCTAGTGCTGTCTGTTAATGTGTTCCTTATACAGGACGATATTAAATGAAAGATATCGATAACATCACTTGATCGTTTATTAATTACACATACTTTCGTTGGTACTATTGGTTGGTACATACGAAATATGTCTAGGCGACATTTAGTAACAAAAATAATATCGTCCTGTATAAGGAACATAATATATGTATAATAGTTGTATGTGCTGTTTGTAGACGAAAATAAAATAAAAATTAGAGTCCACGAACAGCACATGCCAAAATATTAAATTGTGCTGTTCGTGGACAAGGCCTTATGCTGTTCGCGTTTGTGCTATTCGGATTAGTGCTCTAAGTGGACTACCTCGCGCTGACGGCAATGTAAACTTGTTCTATTGTGTATTTGTAAATGAAATAAAAATAAAAACGGTTCATGGACGGACGGACGAAAAGCTAAGAATATAGGGATAGGGGAATAATATACTATTTGAAATGGTTTTAAACTTGTTGACCCAAATCCAGCCCCAGTGCGTTATAGCAAAATTCTTGGCATCCTTACATGAGAAAATGTTCTAATTGGTTTTTCTTAAGGCGGTGCGTTCACAGCAGTGGTTCTAATCTATGAAACCTTATATAAAATAAAACTAGCTTTTGCCTTCGGCTTTGCCCGCGGGAATAATTTTTTCTCCCGTTTAATAATTAGGGGTGTGCAATGAGGGATTTTCCGAGACCCAAATTAAAAAAAAATTGTTCCAGATGGCGCTTAAGCAAAGGCGAGAGAAAAAGTTCCATACAAAAAGCAAAATTTTATTTAAAGAAAAATAAAACTAGGTTAGAAAAACATCTAAAAAGTATCAATATTGTGATTTGTGCAACTGTCAAACTGTTAGGTGATTTTTTTTCTGCCTCTGGCTGCCATTAAAAAGCGCACAATATAGGTACAGCCATTATTACAACTCGGCCTTCAATAAAACTCCATCTGTTGAGATTTTTTTATACTGATTTTTTTTCTTAATTAGCTGTCAGAAAAATCGCTCATTTCGGATATTACTTTTCTTACTAATTTTGTAAATTCTACCCCTTAAATGAAGTGAGAAAAATAAATTTAACGCGGGCGAATCCGAGACACAAGCTTACTACGAACAAAAACTAGTGTGAAATAAAATAATCAAAGACTGAGGCGGTAAGTGGAGTTCTCTCTCTCATCTAAACGCTTTTCCTGTTGCATCCTCAGTATACGCGTCGGAGACAAGATCGGTCGATCGATCTTCGGCACCTTAGTAGTAAGTGGTACTATTGATAACTAAAGCTACGTAATCCTTGAAACTGTTACCCTAACTAATATAATGGATGCGTAACTTGTTGTTTGTTTTTTATCTCTTTACGCTTTATTTAATGGATCAATCTTCCTGAAATTTCCCATACACATAGTTAGAAGTACTGAGAAGGACATAGAGTACCTTTCATCCCAGAAAAGCCCCGTTCCCGTAGGAAATTCACGCGGGCGAAGCCGCGGGCAAAAGCTAGTGCTACATAATCCTCGAAACTGTTATCTTATCCTAACTAATATAATGAATGAGAAAGTGAGTTTGTTTGTTTATTACCTCTTCAAGTGTTATCTACTGAACCAATCTTCCTGAAATTTCGCATACACATAGTTAGAAGTACTGAAAAGGATATAGGGTACAAAGCTAGTATAAAATAACATTGTTTCGAAGATTATAATCATCTATTTCCTGTTATCAACACACACCGCGCACCACCTTAATAAATTCCTTCCAACATCCACTGTAATGTTGTGTATTATAGATACCTATAACAATCGGGCATCTAATGTTCAATGTCTATAGAATATTGTATGTGTACAGGAGATTCTTCGCCAAATTTATTGGATTCTTTTTATTTATGGCTTTACTGTTGTAAGATGTGACCGCGCATTTTCTCTCGTGGGAAATCAGGATGCAAGTTATCCTTCTTAATAAATGTGGCTGTTTATACAAAAATATTTTTTTAATTCCGACAACTAGTCGCACAAATAAGCGAGTTTGGAGAAAAAAAACAAAGTGGTTGTGTATTCTTCTAGCATGGGCCTGGAACTTTTTTACCGCGGAAATTTCGGGAAATCCTCTCTTAGTACTCCCCTACACTCCCTAAGGAACATACATGCCTAATTTCAGCTTCCTGCGCCCAGTAGTTTTGACTGTGCGTTGTCTGTCAGTCACTCAGTCAGTAACGGAAGATTATACACTCGCTTTTACCCGCGGCATCGCCCTCGTGATTTTCCCGCGGGAACAGTGCTTTCCCGGAATTAAAGGTACCCTATGTCCTTCTCCGTACTTCTAACTATGTGTATGCAAAATTTTAGAAAGATTGGTTCAGTAGATGAAGCGTGAAGAGGTAACAAACAAATAAACAAACAAACTTTCGCACTTTCGCATTTATAATATTAGTTTGGAAGTTAGAATTAGGATTGTTAATATACGTACTCTACTTATTGCTGAAAACTTTGAAAGAATCAACGATGGATGAATTATTTAGCGATCGAAGTGGTAAAGAATATTTTATTGAAGAAAATATCGATCGGGGTCATACAACACGGTCATTATGAAGCGGTGGTGGTCGAGTAGGTAAGACGAGCTATGTTAAAAAAGTTCCAGGTTCGAATCCTACGCATGCCATATTGCAAATTCGCCTCTATGATCGCCGTATCCTGACTAATATTATAAATGCGAAAATGAGTTTGTTTGTTTGTTACCTCTTTACGCTTTATCTCCTGAACCGATCGTCATAAAATTTTGCATACACATAGTCAGGGGTCCAGAGAAGGACATAGGCTATCATTCACATTATAAAGTACAGTTCCCGAGGGATCAACATTAAACGAAAGCTAGTAGTCTATACGGTATAGAGGTCCAAGCAGGGAAACTTAAGTCGGCTGTACTAGATACAGATTTTTTGACATCGATAAAACCACCAACAGTATTCGAGTCGAAATTCGCAACAAATAATGTAACAAAATCTGTAATTCTGTCCAAATCTGTGTTTACAACGAATCCCGTTTACGATAATGTCCGGTTCGGGTGTCAGTGTTATCGAATTCAACCATCTATTTATCGATTTATCGTAACTCGAAAACCTGTAATTTTACAGCTACGCTTCGAATTACAATAAGGTTTGAGCAAAAAATTTAAAGATACATCTTTATTGTAGATTCGTCACAATAGTTAATTCGTCATTTAAAAAATTATGGAGTAGGTGTGACAATTTATCTTTCAATGTATAACAAGTAACGTAGTAAACTGACATAGATGTTTTTTTTTGTTGAGTTTTTTGAGTCTTGAAAGCGGAATTCTTTTCATTAAGTGGCGACCAATCCTAGTCACCACCATAGTCAAAGTGGCTCAAAGTATATTAGCGTAAAATATCGAGATACAAAATCATAAGTAAGTAACGTGATGGATCCAGTTATCGACGAGATCTAGTAATCGACACTTTTTTGTTCCATCGCCAAAAATAAGAGTAGTTTTTGATTTTATTAATATGGCAACACTGCGATCGGTGACCGCTGACGTAACACTGACTTTGACAATGAGTTGACGACGCTCGGCCATTTTGGTAAAAAATTATGTATTCGCGATTGACGTGCTGTGATAAAAATCCATTTTTATTAGTGAAATCGGTTAGAAGGTGAGTAAATTGTTTTCACAAATACTAAAAAACTATGTTTAGTAGCGGAGCTTTAATTTATTTCGGTGCTTTGTGTTGAGATTTCAAAGGTATAGAATGTAGTTAACAGCGAGCAGCTGCTTTTAGGTGATGTTGATGTTGATGTCGTTTACTGGTTTTGAATTACTGAAGTTCTCTAGTAATCGACATGTGTCGATTCTTACGTTAATTGTGACTTTCTAAGTTGACATGTGGCCTTTGTTCTACAAGAGATGCTAAACAAATCTGTATTTGAATTTCATGCATTGACTTCCATTTACCAGTGAACGACAATGTGTCGAACATTGGTTATAATTAGTGTCGATAATTGGGTAAAAATAGTGTCGATAACCATTCGATAACTTTAAATACTTAGAAACTTGTTCCAGATGGCTCCGAAAAAACATTATACCCCAGAACAAATGCAGTGGGCAATGGAAGCGGTTAGGAAAGGCGAAAAGATAGCTGTAGCAGCTAAACAATATGGTGTACCTAGAATTACTTTGCATGATAAAATTACAGGGAAAACTGCATTTGGTTGTTCCATGGGGCCAAAAACTATCCTATCAAATCTGCAGGAAGATATTTTAGAGAGGTGGATATTAGCGATGGCTGACAAGCACTTTCCCGTAACAAGAGAATGCTTATTAGACAGTGTACAGAAAATCATCACTGACCAAAAAATACCCAATCCTTTCACCAACAATAGACCGGGGAAAAAATGGTTTTGTTCTTTCTTAAAAAGACGCCCAGTTCTAACAGAAAAAGTTGCCGAAAATTTGTCAAAGGCTCGTGATAATGTAACGGAAGAACAAATCAAAATGTGGTTCGCAGAAATAAAGACCTACCTTGAAGAAAATGAACTGATAGACATTGTTCTTGACCCAAATAGGTGCTTTAACGCAGACGAAACCGCCTTTTTTTTGTCACCGAAAAAAGGCAGAGTACTTGCTAAAAAAGGTGAGAAGCATCTGTACAGCTCCAGTGGCGATGACAAAGAAAATCTCACGGTTTTGTTTACCGGTAATGCTGCCGGGTTATTAGCCCCACCGATGATAGTTTTCGCGTATGAGAGAATTCCCAAACACATCTCTGACTCTGTTGATGAAACTTGGGGTATTGGTAAATCGGAAACAGGCTGGATGTGTAGCAGCACATTTTTCGAATATATAACGAACGTATTTAACCCCTGGCTAGAAGAAAAAGGAATCCAAAAACCTATTTTATTTTTCATAGATGGTCACAAATCTCATCTGACCCTTCACTTATCTAATTATTGCTCAGAAAACGGGATAGAACTTATTGCTTTATATCCGAACTCGACACACATTTTACAACCGATGGACATCGCTGTTTTCAGACCACTAAAACTGTTCTGGAAAAATGCTGTTCACGAATGGCAGATGGAAAATTTAGGACAGAACATAAGAAAAGAGAACTTCGCACCGGTTTTAAAAAAAGCTGTTCAAAAATTGTCGCCTGAATGTCTCAAAAACGGATTCAGAGCTGGAGGAATATGCCCCTTTGGACCAGAATATATAGATATGTCCAAAATCAAACACCGAGAGAAAGCTTCAGACTTGTCAAGTAAACCGGCATCAATAGAGTTTTTGAAGTGCTTGGAAAAAGAAATTGTCAAAGTGTTTTCCGCGGAAAAATTGAGTCAATTCAATAAATTTTACTACCAAAATAGAGAAACGGTCGAGAATAATCTGCCTGAAGAAGACACAGCCTTGTTCATCATATGGTCTAAAAACAAGCACGACTGCGAAAATGATTATGAAATTAATTCAGTGACACCTGCGATTGAGCTAGTTAACAATAGCGACCCCGAAACCACTCAAAATTCTGAAACTACATCGGCACCCACAACTTGCGCACCACCACAACTGTCAACTGTTAAGCCTATTAATGCTTCGTCCAAAACGCCTCAGAATGTTTCTGAAACCACAGCAGGTCCCATAATGAAAACAATGCCAATAAGTGACCTTACTAGTTGTTCCTATGTTAATTTAGAAAACTCAAAAATATCCCAAAATGAAATTAATTCAGTGACACCTGCGATTGAGCTAGTTAACGATAGCGACTCCGAAATCACTACAAATTCTGAAACTGCATCTGTACCCACAACTTGCACACCACCACTACTGTCAACTGGTAAGCCTATTAATGCTTCGTCCAAAATGCCTCAGAATGTTTCTGAAACCACAGCAGATCCCATAATGACAACAATGCCAATAAATGACCCTAGTTGTTCATATGTTAATTTAGAAAACTCCAAAATATCCCAAAGTGTTTCAGAAGATACGTCACATCCCACATTCGATAAACCACCAAAGCAAACAACTTCTGAGCCTAGTAATGTTATGCCTGTTGATGGCGAAAACCCCAGCACTTCCCAGCACATTTCTGAGACACCATCGTCTTCAAACATACTGTCTGAAAATAACTCCAAAAATGATATAAACACACCAAAAAAACCAACAATCGATGATACCTTGGGAGTCAAAGTTCCCACCCCTTTCAAAAAGTTTTTGTTCTGGCCAGAAGGTGACAACAGAACGAAAAAAGAATTAAGAGGGAAAAAATTCCATCAGCAGTTACAGGCAAAGCATGGCGAGAATATCATGAATATAAAGAAAAACAGAAAAAAAAGGAACAAGAAGATAAAGAAGAGAAAGCTAAAAGAAAACAGGAAAAAAAAATGTTGAAAGAGAAGGATGCTGAAGAAAAAAGAAAAAAACGTGAATTGAAACAAAAAAGAAAAACTCAAGTCAAATCATCCTCTGATGAGTCAAATGTCGAAATCGAATACGCTGAAAGTGGAGACAGTTATCTAGAAGATGAAGATTGTGAGTCAGAAGCAGAGTACCAAAGATTATTAATTAGTCAATACGATCAAAAATCGAATGGACATCTGTCTAAAGGACTAACAAAACGAAGAATGACACGAACATCTGAATGTGATACTGATTCAGACATGGATGTTCCATTGAATACATTATCTTCAAAGAAAATCAGAAGAATTGGACATGAGAAAAATATTAGTAAAGGGTGTTACGTTATAGTTAACTACGAAAATGAATATTTCCCTGGTAGAGTAGAAGATGAAAACAAAAATCAGTACGAAGTTAGTACAATGGTTTTATCAACAGGGAATAACTTTAGATGGCCGGAAAAAACTGACAAGATTTGGTATAACATAAGTCAAGTAATCGAAAAAATTAATGAGCCTATTTGCCTAAATAAAAGAGGGTTTTACAAGATACCGGAAATGGAAAAGTATTTGCCGGACATATACAACTAAATTATAATATTACTATGTTCGGCCTCGCTTTTATGTCACGAAAGTAATCTTTGTGTTGTCTTGATTTCTTGATAAGCGTTTTTTATTTAAATTTAACTTTTTTTTGAGACTGATTAATTATGATAAGTTACATTGTTTTTGATTTATCTTTATGTAAAATTTATGAAAGATTAGTTACAAGTGGTTACAAGTTTAGGCTTATGTTTGTTAAATGTTTATTTTTAGACTATAATGTTGCCTTATTTTGCCAGCTACCTAGTTAGGTGGTTTAGTTTTTTGATCTCTTGGTAAGCGTTTTTTACTTAAATTTAAAAGTTTTTTGAGACTGATTAAGATTAGTTACATTGTTTTTGATTTATCTTTATGTAAAATTTATAAAAGATTAGTTACAAGTGGTTACAAGTTTAGGTTTGTGTTTGTTAAATGTTTATTTTTAGACTCTAATGTTGCCTTATTTTGCCAGCTACCTAGTTAGGTGGTTTAGTTTTTTGATCTCTTGATAAGCGTTTTTTACTTAAATTTAAATGTTGTTTGAGACTGATTAAGATTAGTTACATTGTTTTTGATTTATCTTTATGTAAAATTTATGAAAGATTAGTTACAAGTGGTTACAAGTTTAGGTTTGTGTTTGTTAAATGTTTATTTTTAGACTATAATGTTGCCTTATTTTGCCAGCTACCTAGTCAGGTGGTTTGGTTTTTTGATATCTCTACTCATATAAAGCTATTTATATAATACCTTGTGATGATGATTGTTTTTATCATTTAAGACTGATACTTGTTCAAAGTTATAGTAAGTATTAATAATTAAAGTATAGTAAAAAAAACAATAATGTTTTAATTTTTTCCTCCCCTGTTATATATCTCATAATTGACAAGCGTAAACAAATTGATTTATTGATTATAGAGTAGGTATTTACAAATTTCAAATTAAATGTTGAATACTGGTAGTCGATTACTGGCATATGTTGTATACAGGTAGTCGATTACTGGCTTATGTTGATAACTGGAAGTCGATCTATGGAAAATCAGTGTCGATTAGTGGTGATTTCAATTAATTTTACATTGCATTGAATTTTTCGTAAGCTTATATTCCAAACAGAAAGAAATGCCATTACTCATGTAATTTTAATGTATACTTTATCGTTTTTAAGAATAACTAGTCTCGTAAGGTTTTTAAAATTTGTTTGAATTAAGTTTGTTTCACGCACGGACCTAAACATGTCGATAACTGGTTCCACTACGTTAGGCACTCACATATATTTTCAAAAATTAAAAATTTTATATGGAGTTTCCTAAGAATCAAATCAGCTCTCGGCTTCTTGTTACCATACCCATCTTTCCCATAAATTGTTAAAAAAAAATTAAATAATCTTTTGTGTTTGGGGTTTGAGGCAAGAATTTTTTTGTCATCTTTATGAATTCTTCATTTATGCTCATGTTTTGCAAATAAATGAGTTATGAATTATTTTTAACAGGGAGCTAAGTCCTACAATGTTAGAGCGGGCAAATGATAAACGTTCCTTTTCGCATCTGGCTTAGGGAATTTCCAAAGCGATACAGGCAGCGTGGCAAAGCCGCCAGTATTATGAGTACTTTTGTACTGGTAATAATACCTCTGAGACAATTTTTTTGCTGTAGCTTGGATATTTCGGCTGTTTAGATATCCTAACTAATGTTATAAATGCGAAAGTAAGTTTGTTTATTTATTATGTTACCTCTTCAAGCTTCGTCTACTGAACCAATCTTCTTGAAATTTTGCATACAGATAGGTAAAAGACTGAGAAGGACATAGGGTACCTTTCATCCCGGGAAAAAGTACTATTCCCGTAGGAAATCCACGCGGGCAAAGCCTCGGGCAAAAGCTAGTATTATAAAAAAATGTTTTGTTACCAGGATGCCCTCAAACACCCTGAAGGTAGACCACAGCTCGTCACACTGCACGACGCCATCGGAACGAATAGAGCGGCCTGTCACCGTCAAAGTTGGATGTCTGCATATCAACCCAGCGTCGAAGTTAGTAATATAACAGATAATTTGATTAAAACTAAGAAGAGAAATAGTCATAGTGAGAAATAGTCAGTACGTATTAATAATTATTAATACGGATACTCACGCATGTTGTAAGCCGGAACCACCTAAAGTCCATTTATTTATAATTGTCCTATTATGTAAACAATCTTACCATGTCTTTTTTATGATTTTACAATATAAATTAAAATAGACTTTTAAGGAAATTACTTTCGCGGTTAATAAATGTTTTACCGTAGAATGTTTAGGTTTGGACTAATATTTTATTTAGTTTCAACAAAATTCAACAAAAAGTACTGTGAAGATTGTTTACATAATAGGACAAAATGGAGTTTAGCAATATGCGTGAGTATCAGTAGTAACAATCACTAATACCACAGATAATACATATCAAGCATGCCTGCCAAAAGTAACAGCAAATCGTACATTGCTTAGTTTTGTCTGGTGTCAAATCATAACTTACAATAAAATCAAGCATTGAGATTTGTCGAGGTTTAGCTAGCATGTTGCGTAGCATTATAGATATATTTCTGCGCGGGTTATGTGAATTCATAATAATTCACCATAAAATTAAACTCGTGATGCATTTGTAATTTTCATACATTGATATTTAACCTTCCAGCAGTCGCGCGCGGTCTCTGAGTCCGCAACGAACTTATTTTAGTAAATTTACTAAAACTATAAACAATAGACGCATGCGCTTCAATGATATCCTCGGGGGGATGAGGTGGTACCTCTTAGTAACCCTATGACATTCGTCGCATGCGCACGTGCTTTATTATTTGTGTTTGCGGTCTCAGATTCCGCGCGCGACCGATTATGTTCCAGAACAATACAGTGCAATTCAAGAGAAAATAGGGTAAATATTTCATGTTTTTGTATCTTATTATTTTTTTTCATGTTTTATAATACATATTATCAAAGTATAGTTTTTTTGAAAGAATGTTCTTTTGTTTTAGACAATGAGTTACGAAGACTTAGAACGTCGAATATCTCGCATGCTAGAGCTGGTGGACCAAGAAGACAACCCAGTAGAAATTAATTATGGACGAATTATGGATGGATGGAATTATGGATACTAATGACGAATAGTTTATTAAGGTTATTCTCAAATAATAATTAGTAGCTTTTAGTTTTGTTTTCTTTGTTTTATTTTATTATAGTTTAGACTATCACTAGAATGTTACGTAGAATAATCTCAAAATTAAATGTTATTGTTGAGTTCCTATTACACAGTGCCATTGACGATGACTGTGATTTATTTCTTAGATAATTAGAGTCAAGTGTATAAGTTGTTAGTCGTAAAAAAGAAAATTTTATTTTGTTTTGTTTTTGTTGATTTATAACGGTGACTTTCACCCAGAGACAAAAATTTTGAGTTTTTATAGACCTATGTTCTAATAAGTACAAATAAAAAAATAAATGAATGAATAAGTTGTTTTTATTTTATTTCACATGTTTAATACCTCTTTTTTATCATGTGCTAAGCAATAAGTCGAAAAATTCATTTGTTTCCCGAAACAAGACACTTAAAGTTGCGGAACCACAGACCGCGCGCGACTGCTCGTGTTTGGCGCAAGGGTGCGACTGCTGAAAGGTTAATTCGTCACACCTATGAAAAATGATGTGTAAATTTGCCAAGGTAAGAATTATTGTCAATTCGCCATAATTACTGTTTGGCGAATCTATATATGATTTTTTGATGACGAATAAACTCTTATGACAGGTTTACAGAGACCCTTCTGTTCGGTAAAGATAAAGAAATGTTTTGACAACTTTTTAACGACTGCCCAAAATAGAAACAAAGGTTTTGTGTCCGACACAAAATAAAGGGTTTGTTTATTTGAATGTCTGTCGGTCGCGTCGTAGCTCTTAAAAGGATGAAAAGATCTTGACTGAAGAATAAATTCAGTTTTTATTTTTGGATTTTTGAGCATTTCAGATGCAAGTAGTACTAAAGTACTCTCATAATATCGTATAGTATCTCGCATGGAATTTTTTCACCATATCTAATTTCTATATGAGAGTACTTTAATAAATTCAGTTGTTTGAAGCATCATCAGCTCTCTGGATTTTGGATTTTTTTTGTTACGGAAATCAATAAGATTCATACTAGCTTTCCACGGAATATAACATACATTATGTACCGATCAGAATTTTCCAAACAAAAAAAATGCCTTTTTTTAGAGGTGAACCTCAGATCGCCGATTTAAATCGCACTGTGTTGCACTTAGCGCATATCAAATATTTCTCATACATTTTTTTTATTGAAAAAGTTTTTTTTTTTGAAAAAATTTTGTTCGGTCTTCTTATTGGCGAGTCGAAATGGCATCTATATTTTCCCAGACCAGTAGGTGGCAACGACAATCGCCCTATCGTTGGCCTAGTAAAGGTCCTCTATGGTACACGATTCGGGGCAATTCGGACATGATTTGTTCAGTTACCTAGGCTATTGAAATTGGTGCTTTGAGAGGAACACCTCGTATTTACTATTTTTTTACAGACGTGGCAGAAGAACTCTCTTCGTCCAGATGGTGGTCCTATGCTTCGTGCCCCACGCCGCCCTGATAGTTCAGAACTGTGCCATCATCTCACAGCTGTCCAGCACACTGGAATCCTCGATATTTTTAAACTCAGAGGTAATGTCAATGGTGTTTTTAGGGTTCCGAAGTAAACAAGGAACCCTTATAGTTTCGTCATGTCTGTCCGTCCGTCCGTCCGTCCGTCCGTCCGTCCGTCTGTCTGCGGCTAATCTCAGAGACTACTATTACTAGAAAACTGTAATTTGGTAGAGATATACATATTTATTACGCGGAGTGAACTGTAGAATAAAATTAGGAAAAATATTTTTTTTTAGGGGCCTCCCCTACACCTAAAGTGGGGATGATTTTTCTTTCTCTCGATTATACCATCATGTGGGATATCATTTGATAGGTCTTTTAAAAATATTATGAGTGTCTGAAGAACATTTTTTGATTTAGGGATCCGTGTGCGAAATATTTAACTTTAAAGTGATAAATTTTGTTAGAGTCAAGTGTCCCCCCCCCTGGAACAGGAAAATGGTGGAGGGTGGATACATGAAACAAATTATAATAACTAGCAAATATAATGAATTTAAAAGGAAAATTATCACGGCTATGTAGACTTTACACGTTAATGAGTAATAGATGATAAACTTATAAAATTGATTTTAGTATGAAAAATATTCGTAGGAACAATTTTCATTCTTTATGATGGTATATACTTAGGTTATTTTCATTAGTTATATAAAAGTGGAAGTAAATATGAGTTCATGTGTCCGCATTTCTACAGGATAGGTATCTTCGGAACCCTACATTGTTCGTGGCCCGACACGCACTTGACCAATTATTTTGGATTGACAACATCCCATTATGTTATCTATTTTTAATAATGACTAGCTTTACCCCTCGGCTTCGCCCGCGTAACCCATTTCTTTTCCTTATTTCCAAAATTCCTTTCTTATTCACTTACCCTATGTAAAGTTCAGCGGTTTCGTCTCTGCGTTAATGGCCGAATACACAAACGCATCTCAAGACAGCTTCTCAAATGTTTGAGTATCTTATTTTCACTTTTATTTCAGTATCATAGATTTATTTATTTGTTTGACGATCTCCGTGGCCTAACGGTTATCACGCCAGACTGCCACACCGGAGGTCCCGGGTTCGATCCCCGGTCAGGTCAAGATGGAAAATGATCTTTTTCAGATTGGCCTGGGTCTTGGATGTTTATCTATATATGTATTTGTCATAAAATATAGTATCGTTGAGTTAGTATCCCATAACACAAGTCCCGAACTTACTTTGGGGCTAACTCAATCTGTGTGATTTTTCCGTATATATTTATTTATTATTTATTTGTTTATTTAAATACAACGGTACATATTTTGTAGCCAATTACAGTATTTAAGTAATAGAAGATATACATTGAAATTAAAAAGAAAAAGAAAAACAGATATAAAAGAAACATTTGCATTTTTATCACATGCAAGTTGACTTACATTCACCATTCTCACAAAACAGCAAACAATTCCTGACAAGCGTCTTCCATCCATCCGTAAATACATCACATTCAGGCTCCTGGTTCAGGAATGCGTTGAGATCTGCTAACATGTGGCACAGAGGAGACTGATGATAGATGTTTTCTTTAGTCTTGTATTGGTACATTCTTTAATAACTTACTGTGGTGTTCCCAAGATACCCTACGGTACTGTAGGTACGAAGGCATTCTTGCAATTCCCAAATGCCTAATGGCTTCGTAACAAAGGACCTTATTTTTATGGTTATTGCCAAACGGAAATTAACTGAGTAATTTTTTATAACATTTTTTATGATTTAATGATCCGTTTAGTTATCTAATGGTGAACTCTTACTTAACTACATGTAGAGTCCGCATCCGCATATGCCTATTAGTGAATTAGTAATAAATATTAATAAAAGAACATATAATAATGGTAAAAAAACTACAAGGCGTGTTGATCAACATACAACGATACTCAATAGGACCCCAGCTATTGCGATGAAATAGTAACAAGAATGTAGTAAAACCCGGTTTATACTATCTAGTTTACCCAGGTTTTATTATGCTTCGTACCCTGGTATTCTGGATACATACATATTTAAATCACGTCTTGGCCCTTCAAGTTCAGACAGTTCCAGGTTGTTAGATTTGATGCCACATTTAGCATATTTTAGCATGACTATTCAGTTTCATACTCATGAGTTAGGGTTGCCAACATTATTATTTTATTGTTTGTTTGTTTGTAAACTTTTAATTGCACATACACACAAGAAAAATACAAAAGATAGTGAAACAAAAAGAGAGGCATACAATGGCGGACTTATCCCAAAAAGGGATTTCTTCCAGTCAACCAAGTGTTTGAAAGGAATATTTGAATAAAATAAGAAGGGTAGCGTAAGGCAAAAATATAGTATCTGAAAAAACAGAAGAACACGGAAAAACATAACATAAAACATGAACTACATAAACAAAGTTATATCTAAAATATACATACACCAAAGTATACATAAATATATACAAAAAAATATATATATACATAGATAAATACACACTCAAATGTCTAAAGAATCTTAATAAAAACTTTTGAGATGAGATTATTATTATTAATAGCCATCAAAGTCCCAGTACTGAACAAAGGCCTCTCTCTCCTTGCAAGACTCTCAATGTAAGGCTATATCGCGCCACCCTTTGGTTGCCAACATTGCTTCGTCGAAATTAAGGTTCTTTAGTCGATTGATCCCGCTCAAAAATAATACCGCGGGATAAGTTGACTTTTCAAATAGTACACAGTGTTGTAAGATTACTAGCTTATTATTGTAATCGTAATTCGCAAAGAAGATATGAACTCGATGGACCAAGAAACATAGTATTTTTGGATACCTACTATATCAATATATTTCTTCAACAGTATATAGTATGCAGACAAGAAATATCCTACTCATATTATAAATGCAATCAGTCTGGACGTGAGTTAGTAAATACATATGTCAATAACAAAAAAAATACTGGACAGTTTTTAATAAAATTTGGTACATGGGTAGAAAAATACCGTGAGTAGCACATAGGGTAACTTTCATCCCGAATTTAGGGCGCAGCTCGTAGTGCAAGAAATGTATAATTAACTAATTTATTAGACGGTTGGCAACCCTGCCATGAATAAGTAACATTAATTTCTATTATCAAGAAATGGCAATTGTTCATGAATGTGTGACGCAGAAATTTGACTTCCCTAACAGTATTCGAATGACTATAATACGAAAATACGTGACATTTTTACATAGGCTAGCTCAGAATTTAAAAATCTAGCTCTTGGGACTTGTAGTTGAGAAACATTTGTATGTACTTGGGGACCTCCTGAACCATAGACGTAAAAAAAAATTTCATTGATTTTTTTATACGCTTTATGTCCTAAACAGAGATCTTGTCATAACCATTTTGCGGTGGGGTCAAAGTCAGAGGACAAAGTTAAATCAATTTTTTATTTAAATAGGCAATTAGTACTTTACAGGATCAAGGTCCAAGGAAGAAAGACTGCTGGCATTTAGAAGGTATTAAGGAGGCAGGTAGGAAGCATTTTGGCATGTAGGTTCCTTAGGGAGTGTAGGGGAGCACTAAGAGAGTATTTCCCGAAATTCCCACGGAAACAAAGTCCCGGGCTCATTTTTGTAATCCATACTAATATTATAAATGCGAAAGTTTGGATGTGAATTTGTGAGTTTGTGAGTTTGTAAATTTGTGAGTTTGTGAGTTTGTGAGGATGTTTGTTACTCAATCACGCAAAATCTACTGGACGGATTTCGATGAAATTTGGTACAGAGGTAGATAATGACCTGGAATAGCACATAGGCTACTTTTTATCCCGGGAAAAAGCACTGTTCCCGTGGGAAATTCACGCGGGCGAAGCCGCGGGCAAAAGCTAGTACTATATAATAACTTAAGAGTGCCTGTAAAGATTTAATTTCTGAATAAAAGCGATACTTTGACGTTGCTACCAGTTTTTAGCGTGAAGAATCATATTTATTTAGAAAAATGGCGTGAAAATGTGCTTTTAAATTTGATTGACAATGTGATCACTGAATGTAGCGAATACTGAATCAGTATATTGAAATTCCTGTTGCTTCTATTGGAGTAAAGCAACTTTGTTAGTTGAATTAGCAAGTTGTTGCATTAGTTCATGCCTGGTTGTTTATTATGTGTTTTACCATGTGAGCGGTTGCAAACTTTAGGCTAATGTCACACTACAAGGTGCCTCGCTTAATGCTAAAAGCCAAGAGAATCGGTTAGTGACTGATCTTAGCGAACCGACCTTTTGCATACTATCGGAGCGGCTACACTGCGAGCGACGCGCCTAGCTGGGTGTCTGGTGTCTGGATAGTCACTAAGCGAGTAGCGTCGAACAGCCGTGTTGGTTGATTTAGGATAGTCGCCTAGTGACTTTGCCATTTGTTCTGTACTCATCAAAGACATGGGTGGATGGTGTCACTAAGCTAGAATGCCGTGTATGTGGTGTGTGTGTGTATCTTGTACACAAGCGTAGCTACAAGCTTATCTCTAAGCTTGGCTTCTTCTTATCGAGTGTGTTGTTACTAACACTGGTGTCAGATTTTAATCAAGTCGATAAAGTCATCTGATATGACTTTTACGACTACCGCCATCTAGTGGCAGTAGCCGTATACACACTAGTAAACTAGACAGTCAGCCAATGTGCCTGCACATTTCCTCATGATGTTTTCCTTCACCGGAAGCAGGTGGTGGTCTATGAGAAAACTACCATACGTGAGTCCGATTGGTCTACAAACTCAAGTGACACAGGTAGGATTTGAACTCGGGTTCTATCCGACCTCAGGCGGGTGTCATTACCCCTTGGCCACCACCGCTTCAGCTTGGCTTCCATAGTGTGGCCTAGCCTTATAGTTTGCTTGCAAGGAGAATGCTTTAATGGGTTTTCATTAAAAGTTGATCAAAGTAGTGCTGAATGGAATACTTCTAAGCACGTAAGCACTTTAAGGTGACGCATCGCTAAACAATAAATTCCATACAAAACGTTTGCACCCCGCAACCCGCATACACCCCGCTAAAACGGTTTTATTACGTTCCTGGCATATTGAAGTGTAGACTTTAGAAATCTATACTATGAAAGAAGTCTATACCTGAATATGTAAGACCAAAATGTACACTTAGTTGGCAAATAAATGAATATGTTGTATATTCATGGTTTAAAGTTTTATCAGATGTAGAGATTGAAATCTGCCTGGGTTGACTGAATATATCTTTGATATATTTTATCTGTCATAAAAGTTAACGAATCCCGATTCTGCTACGGACAAAATAAAATCAGTCAAATGAAAAATTTGGTTATAAAATAAATTCGTTGTCATATGTTTTATATCATCATTTCAGACTTTTTCGGCCTACTGCTAGAGATTATAAAAAACTAAGTAAATTTTTGTATCTCTCTCATCTTGTGTGCCATCTTTGCGGTCGTGGTGATTTTGGCGACTTTTTGACTCCCTTTCCCCCCTTAGTGAAATGTTGTGAGATTTGGCCCTTCCTACCTCCCCATCTCTAACTCTCACGTGAGATTATTAAAAAATGTATTTATAAAAAAATATGCTCTATATGCTATGATATTTGCGATTATTTCTTTTACAAAGGGTCGATAGGTACTGTACGAACACCTTCGTCAGATCCAAGAAGGCACCTACGTATTTTGTTCCCTCGTCAAGATGATTTGATACGATTGTCGTCAAGAGCGAGACAGCTTCTTCATTGGATCTGCCCTGCCTGTCTATACGCGCTCCTAAATGTTGGTTGGATAGAATATTGTTTGATTCTACAAATTTTAATTTATACCAATTAAATTCATCTTCTGACGTCTCATCCCATTTCTTTACTCATACCAATTTAGTCTGCCTAACTCCATTATTTTAATATACATGTCTTCAATCGAAATGCATCCTACACTCGATCCTGAAGCAAAAATTATCAAAATGTATAGACAGCAAAATTTTGCAAATGGTTTTATAACTTTTTTCTACTGTTTGCAAAGTGAAGATAAAGGTGCGTACCTACCTAACTATTAAAGAAACAAAATAATAATATATTCTGTATGTGGTATATCAAAAAGTTTTGTTTTTCCCCGTTAGTTTTTCTTGCTTCCAGGCCGTAGTAGACACCTTAGGATATATATTTGATCTAGTTTTTTTTATATTCTGAGCCTGGGATAAGCAATTATTGGAAAACAACCGCGGGGAAGCCACAAAACATAACCAATCAAAATTTATTATTCATATATAGGTTGCCATATGATTTATTCTGTATCGACTATCTGTGCTCTACGGCTTTGTTGCCATGGGAATTTTGGGAAAATATACACACAGCTGTTCCATACATTTTGGGCGAGTACAGTATAACAGCAGATTTTTTTTCAGATTTCAGAGTCGGTCCCATACAAAAAGTTGCTCATATTCATGAGTTCTTTCACCCCCAGAAAGGATAAGAGTGTTTACCCAAACACCCTGTATATCGTATATGCCTTCCTCGTTATATGATGCGATAAAGCTATGATGAATATAAAAAAGTTCTAATCTCACGAGTAGAAATCCTAGAGTTTAGCACAATTAAACAAACGAAAAGAAAAAAAGAAAGTAAAGAAAGATTAAAAGTAAGTCTTTAAAGGAAGTATTCTTCACAGGAGTAGAAATACTGGATATAGTAAATAGGATTTTTTTTCCCGAAATTCTTTCTAGGGTAACTGGTATAAAGTATTGATTTGATTAATTTACTGGGAAACTTTTTGAATAAAACTGTAACAACTAATTGCAGTAGATAAAATTGGCAATCAAGAACAACATGTACTTACTTCCAACTTCTACTAAAGTTAAACGGATTATTATAAATATGAGTTAGAAGTTTTAATTTATAAAGTACTAGCTTTTGTCCGCGGCTTCGCCCGCGTGAATTTCCCACGGGAACAGTGCTTTTTCCCGGGATAAAAAGTAGCCTATGTGCTATTCCAGGTCATTATCTACCTCTGTACTAAATTTCATCGAAATCCGTCCAGTAGATTTTGCGTGATTGAGTAACAAACATCCTCACAAACTCACAAATTCACAAACTCACAAACTCACAAACTCACAAACTCACATCCAAACTTTCGCATTTATAATATTAGTATGGATTTTAAGTTGCACTAACTTAACGTGTAGCTTATACAACTTGATTGTACTCATATACGATTCAATTAAAAATTCTCAAAGTAAATAAGTTACAGCGAACCCTTGTTTAAGACATACGGTATGAATGAAGTTTGGAACAACGCAAAAGTTCGTACTTGCTATGATTCTTATTGCAGAACTTTGTTATGATTGTTATGTTTACTTTGAGAGAAAGTTTGATTGAAAGAATACTTTCAAAGACATTTAATTCTTTATTATTTTATTTTTTTGTTACATTAATGTTGGAGTTTGTTTTGTTGCTTGCACAACATTTGGAATAGATGACTGAGCGAGCGAAGCGAGGATCTGCATTACAAGACTTCACGATTTTGCTTTTGTTGGGATATTTGTTGTGGCATGTAGGTTTGGTCTGGGCACAGATAATATAATATCCTAGCTAATAAATAACTTTATTTTCTCCACAACATTTACATTTTCTAAAATAAAATTAAGCTTTGTACAGTGTACATACACACTCACAAATTAATCTGTTGTGGAGAACTGGTGCCTGAACTAGGTATCCAGAGGAACCTGTCATACAGGACACCAGGCCTCCCCCCAGTAGGAATAAGTAGGTAAGTAATGACAGTGTGAACTCCCAAAAGAAAAAAAAACTTAGTCTAGGATGTACAAAGATAGTGTAGGAGTAGAAAAGTAACTAGCCTAGGATGTCTAGCGATTATATACAATTGTTTTGGTATCCATTTGAGAGACATTATATTAATAGAAACAACGACCAAACAATCACTGTGATGATACCAATGCTTTCAAAGACATGACGCAATTAATCTCATATTTTTGGATTCGCCGAAACGTTCCAATTTTAGGTTTTTTTTTTTTTTAAGCTGGGCTAGAGGTCGCACTGAACGGATCGTTATGAAACTTGGCACATGTGTTCCTTGATTTATAATGTTTTCTTTCAAGCGCTTTTTTTGATTGGGGGAAATGGGGGCAAAAATAAGTTTTGTCTATCGTTATCCTTGAACGGATTTCAATCATATTTGGAGGATACATTATACGTATAAGTAGGATTTCCCCACATGCAGGTTGTATGCGATTCCTCGTGGCCAAATTAAATATTGTCTAACAAGGTCCAGTACTTCTACGTTTGTCTTCTTTTCTACGTTTGTTTTCTGAAATGCTAGTAGTTTGTAGCTTTGAGCCGGAGCTGTGAAGAAGAGCCTTCGTTGATGGCCAAGTTTCAAAAAAGAATTTTTGATTTTGATTTTTTGTTTTTGGCCAACCTTATTTTCTATTTGTCTCTAATACAACATTTCAAACATTTTAAAGGCCTCTAGATACGTTCCAGTAGATGTGAGGAATCCTTTAGGCTATCTCTCTTTAGTCGTATTTCCTCATGACTGAGGGTCGTGGTCATATGGAATGAAACACACACAACGACTCTCTTGGCAATTTAAATGAAGTGGTTTGCCATTGCCTTCTCCATTTCATACTCTATATGTTAATCATCAACCAGAGTGCAGGTTTCCTCACGATGTTTTCCTTCACCGGAAGCAAGTGGTGGTCGATGAATACTAACATGAGTCAGATTGGTATACAAACTCATGTAGCCCGGGCAGGATTCGAACCTGGGATTTTGCATCCACAGGCGGGCGCGCCCTACCACTCGGCCACCACCGCTTCTATCTATCTAGGCTATCTATCTTTCCCGAATTTACAACGGGAGCCTAGACTCGGGACGCCATATCCATTTAAGTACAAAACAAAAATTACCGCCGACACATCGCATTCGCACACTCTCATCTCCTCTATCAGGGGAATTACGGGATACAAGATAGTTTACAGCCTCCCTTATGAAATTGGCTAGTACTTTACACAAAAACAATTTTTAAATCCGAATACCTAGGTAACTTACCTTTACAAATGGCGCGTTTTAGCTGCAAGCACAGGATCTATAAATGTTTGTATATTTGTTAGTCTGAACGCGATTATCTCTGGCCCGATTTTGAAAATTCGATGTGTAATAAATATTTACGCCCCAAAATAAGTTAGAAACTTGTGTTATAGGACTAACTCAACGATACTATATTTTTTAACATATGCAGATAAGCATCCAGACTCAGGTCAACTTGGAAAAGATCATTTCTATCTTGACCCGACTAGGGATCGAACCCGGGACCTCCGGTGTGGCGTGGTGACCGTTAGGCCACGGAGATGGTCAACTCATTCATGAGGAAAGCTATCAAGAATCTCGAAATTACCACGGCAGCAAAGCCACGGCCGTCATCTAAGTCATGAGAGTTTAATGATATAATGTGATCACCAGGTCATCACCAGTCTACTGGCGGAGAGCACTGTGGTATCACTGCTGGAAGAGAGGTACCAAATCGTTAACCACACCCTCTCGCAAAATTTCAATAGGTTTGTACTGTACCAACATTCATTTAAAGTAACATTTTAACTCCATTATTCTTAATTGTCCTATTATGTTAACAATCTTCACAGTACTTTTTTGAATTTTGTTGAAAATAAATCAAATATTAGTTCAAACCTAAACATTCTAAAGTAAAACATTTATTAACCACGAAAGTATTTTCCTAAAAAGTCTATTTTAATTTATATTGTTGTAAAATCATTAAAAGACATGGTAAGGTTGTTTATATAATAGGACAATAATGAATAAATTGACTTAAGTTAATGCTAATATAATTATAGTTAGGGATGTATCAATTCTGGTCATTGGCACTTAAGTCGTTTAGAAATACAAATCGTACAAGTTTAGTGTCGTAAGTGCTAACAACCTGTTTCTTTTTTCGTTGTTGACTGTCATTATTATATACAGGTGTGCTTTTAACTTTTTCTATCCAATGGACCGATTTTTAGTTGCTATGTGATATTACCGGTATTTTTCTATCTGTGTACCAAATTTCATCAAAATCCATATAGTACATTTAGCATGATTGAGTAGTAACTAACATACTTACTACATTCTAAACGTTCGCATTTATTAGTACCTATGTTCTGTGATTATTTTTACACGACTGACCAAAAAAGGAGTGTTATTATATATGTTTTCAGGGTTCATGTATGTAAGTATGTATGTATGTTTCTTTATTCCACCTTAAGTCCTGAACGGCTTAACAGATTTTGATGTAAGAGGTATTGTTAGATTCCTTGCATTCCTCCGAGTGACATAAGCTATGTAAGTTGTCAGTCGTGTTTTTTATTTTTCAATAAATAGCTTGATAACAAAACATCTCCTGTTTTCAGAATGTATCTTGGCCTCGTATTTTCCAACACCGATGCAAATTTGGACGCACTTGGCGGCCTTGTCGAGAACCGCCTCAAAATCAACTTGTAGTGAGTACCTACATCATTAGGTTTTCAGTACATAAATACAATAATATCATCTTGTTATTCTGTAAATTATTTTAAGGAGAGAGAGGTTTAGAAAAAAAATAGCTTATGTTTGTGGATTCAATTCTCGTCTAAAGGAAATTGCTTCTTATTTGTTACCATGGCGATTTCCTTTACAAGAGTAAGATATTACTCTGTATTAAATAATTTAGTGCTGTCGGTATACTAAGTAAATTTTTATATTTAAATTGGTTATTTTATTTCTTTATTTTCTTGTTACTTTTTAGTTTATGCTAGCTTCTGTCCGAGATGTTCGAGTTCGACGTCTGTAAAGTCCATTTATTCATAATTATCCTATTATGTAAACAATCTTACCATGTCTTTTTTTATAATTTAACGACAATATAAATTAAAATAAACTTTTTTGGAAATTACTTTCGTGGTTAATAAATGTTTTTCTTTACAATGTTTAGGTTTGAACTAATATTTGATTTATTTTCAACAACATTCAAAAAAAGTACTGTGAAGATTGGTTACATAATAGGACAATTATGAATAAATGGACTTTACAAAGTCTCCTCTTATTTTTTTGTTTGATATATGTTACTCTTTATTTTTACACGACTGACCTAAAAAGGAGTGTTATGTTTTCAGGGTTCATGTATGTATGTATGTATGTAATTTCTTTATTCCACCATGTGTCCTAAACGGCTTAACAGACTTTGATGTGAGAGGTATTGTTAGATTCGAGAGAACGTTGTTTAATAATTTTGTAAATAAATTTTGTAGTTAACTTTACAATTGTATCTTGTTTCTATGAGTAAACAATATGTATACTTTTACAATGCAGTCATTTAAGAGAGGATATTTTAAGTAGCAGGTGAGTGCAAACCGTAAAAATATTACTGAACACACAACATATTTCGCAACCATCAAAATTTGTTTATTGAAAATACATTTTCATTACTTATTTTGGATTTTTGTGCATCTAAGATGCAGTTAGTACTAAAGTGACTAGTTAGGTGACGCAGGCCTAATGCGTTTCAATAGAAATGGGATATGGTGAAGATTTTTGATGTGCAGGATTTAAATGCGATAGCTCAGTTGAAAGAGCAAGGTCGTATAAAGACACTCCCTTTTTAAGGAGGTCATTTTTGAGTGATGAGTGTAGAGGAAGCAAGAGAGATCCTGTAAGGATCGTAGCAGGTGGAAATCGCTAGTCTCTGCCTACCCCCACGGGAAAAAGGTGTGATAATATGTATGTATGTATAAAGTGTATAAAGACCTGGCCGCGGGTTCATGTCCTACTCGCATGGATTTTTTTCACCATATCTAATTTCTATTTGAGAGTACTTTAGTACATTTTCATTCACAGAAAAAAGGCCTCCTTTGCGTCAAAATTAATAACAGGTTTGTATTTTACACTGTAAATCTTAAAGCTACAAACTACTAGCTTTTCGGAACGAGCTGAGAAGAAATGGCGAAATAAACTTATTAAACAGATCATTGCAGAGGGGCTTCTTCTACCAAAGAGAGGATAAATCACCCTGTATAGTAAATTACAGTTAGTATAGCATAGTATAAGTATAAGTACAAGTACAGTTCGCCGACAGTCCCAGACAGATTTATATGCAAGTATTAGCAGCACATGCAAATGACAGCTCTGCGTCCTTGCCAGATGCCAGATATAGCTACGTCATTCGAAAGAAGCTGGATCCATTTATAACCCTTTCTTTTATTGGTACCATGCTGACACGCTGATAAGTGATATAAATGTAAAATAGAATTGATTTTACCCGGCGGCGTCCTAGGTTGGCGATATAACGCTTCATGCGACAAAGCAGCGCGGCGAGGCGCGGCGCCGGGCTATGCGTAATTGTCAAATGTACTTGTGGCCGAAGGAGGATACCATCAGTTGTTGCGGCCTATGTTGGCGGCGTTGTCGCGTGCAATATTACCATTGTTGAGTAAAGCACGGCGTCGCATCACGCCGCTTTTGTCGCATTTGGAGTTCACGCAGGACAGGGGGTTACAGAACGGTAGCTGCTTTCCGATGTTTTTTTCCGCTGTACTTAGTTTTACAAAATTTATTAAAGACTAGCTGCATCCTGGGGCTTCGCTCCCTTGGGATTTTCAGGATGAAAAGTACCCTATATTCTTCTCAGTACTCCTAATTATATGTATGCAAAATTTCAGGAAGATTGATTCAGTAGATAAAGCGTGAAGCGGTAACAAACAAACAAACTCACTTCCGCATTCAAGTATGGATTATTCTGACCTTTGTTTAAGCAGGCCTTCAAGTTGAGAGCTATTTAGCTGAAAAAGTTTTTCAAAATGGAGAGATAACTACTAATACATTTAACATCACGTCATCCTTGCCTAATCGTAACAAGACATTCACACAATCAGTTGAGTGTATTTGACGTAACACGTAAGTAATGAGTGCGGAGGAGGCAAGGGAGGTCTGTGCGGACCTTAACACGTGAATTTTAGTCCCTGCATACCCCTGGGAAGCCCGCTTAAAAACATACATAGTACTCGCATACTTCGACATTGGGTACTTTAGAACTAATATACATCGGCATTTCATACTTCGACATTCAGTAGCGGAGTAAATGGAATTCTGGGATGCAGTAGAAAAATACTTGACACTGGCATATTGGGTACTTTTTTATTTAGAAATTCCCACGTTAGCGGAGCCCTGAGGCGCATCTAGTATATTGGAGCTGTAGCTAAGATAATACCTGATTTCAGGGACTTCAAGAAATTGGACATCGATAAAAGATTGTCAGTATACGAGGAAATAAATTCAGTATTACTTTTATATTTAATGAAGAATTTAAAATATGCTACAACGTCGTTGTGGAGGTAAGATCTACGGATGTTTACTAGCATCTTGGTTTACTATTAAGGGCAGATCCAGCCTTCGCATCTTGGGGGCATATGGTTGAGTGCGTGGTATATTAGTACTCAAAATAACCCCGGGAACATTGCCGGACTTATTTTCAGTATAGAAAAACTTCAGGGGCAAAAAATGTTCGCTATAACTCGAATGCAAAACGTGAGACCAATTAGTGAGGACATCGAATCACGCGGCACTTTGATAAGTTGAGCGTAACGTAACTACGTGTTTTCGGATGAAAAACACTTTTGTAACTTTTTGTTTACGCGTCGTACATAAATTTGAATTGCGTACGAGTAGGTATATGGACAGAGGAATTTATTTATTATACCTACGACATTTTTCCAAAACCAATGAATATTCAGCGAGTATAGCGTACGCGAGCACTAAGAAAGGAATTACGGAAATTTCATTTGGTGTAAATCACAGGGCGGGCGCTTCATAGAAACGGAGCGTCAAATATACCTACTACTACTACTACAAATGAAACTGTATATCCGTGAACACGTCAGTAACACGTCAATGTGTGCGTTTTCATAGTCATGGCGTCCCAATACACACAAGAACCATTAGTACTAGGTCTTATGGAAAAAAAGCTGCACTTTGTGATGGAAGCAAGCCACTTTGCACAGTGATAGTAGAGATCAAAATAAGCGATTTCACCCGCAGCAGCGAAAGTTTTATCCCTTAGGATAAGAGATGGCGTCACTTTTACAAAAAAAACTTTAAAAAATTCTACAAGAAAAACTACTGCACCGATTTTGATAAATATGGTCTCAAATGACAGATAATTACTTAATCTACCATGTAAAAAATATTGTATAAAAAAACTTAGAAAATGCCCGAATTTTAGCCATATTTGGAAAAATATTTAGTTTTTTTTTCGGTTTTTATTTGTTTATGAAAAAAATATCTTCCATGGAGTATATTTTTATTAAATAATGCTATTGCCAATTAAATACAGCATTTTATAAAAAAAACTGTCGATATCTTTAATAATTATGGAGATATTAAATTATTAACGAGGGAATTAATTTCTCGGGCTCCCCGATTTCAACAATCCAGGCATATCAGACGAACGCTTATTTATGATTTTAATAAATGTATTTTAGAAACTATGGTCAATAAAGCATTTATAGGATTTTTGGAGGATTTAATTTAAAAAAATATGTTAAGAATATTATATGAAAAATTAAAAAAAAAGATATTTTTTAGCACATTCTTCTTCATGGTGGTGCTGGACATTTATGATGGTACCACCAGGTACTGAAAAGAAAGAATATATTATTTTAAAAGTTAAATTCAATAGTCAAATAATTTTATAGTAAATAAATATATATCTCTATCTAAATGAGAACATAATGGAATTTTTTGGAATAAATTTTGAATGGTAATTTAAATCTTTATACCTATATACTTATTTACTTACCTTTGATTGTCACAATCGCCTTTGCAAAATTTGCACTGCAAAGTGCATGGCAGGCCGATGCGTCGACAACTGCAGCGAAGAGTGTCGCAGGAAGTTTTGCACCCGCAATGATTAAAAAGGCTCAGTTCTGACCAAACCGGGGTGGCATCGAACCACTTAGGCGCCCAGCCCCCTTGAGCATTTTTTTGCCATCCCTAAGAAGATGGACTATGTTTGTTTGTGTATAAATAATAGTTATTTTTTTTTTAATTTACGTGCAATTTGATGACTCTCAGTCAGAGCTCACGAGTGTAAATGCTGTACGTAAAGAAATGTTTGCAGCCAAAAATAGAGTGGTAACAAGCCTGCCACCGACATCAGTCTCTCTCAGCCCTTGCTATCAGCAAACATGCTTTGCGTGCAGCTTATCAAGCGGGCCATATTTGGGGAAATTTATTAAATTTAGGAGCCCCGATCCCATGTCCACCATCTTGGGAATGGCAAAACAAATTCTCAAGGGGGCATATTTGAGGAAAATTATTAAATTTAGGAGCCCCGATCCCATGTCCATCTTCTTGGGGATGGCAAAAAAAATCCCAAGGGGGTTGGACGCCTAAGTGGTTCGATGCCACCGCGATTTGGACAGAACTGAGCCTTCTTGATCATTGCGGGTGCAAAACTTCCTGCGACACTCTTTGCTGGAGTTACCAAGCAATGCATCGGCCTGTCATGCACTTTGCAATGCAAATTTTGCAAAGATGATTGTGACAATCAAAGGAAAGTAAATAAGTATATAGGTATAAAGATTTAAATTACCATTCAAATATTATTCCAAAAAAATCCGTTATGTTCTCATTTAGATAGAGATATACTTATTCACTATAAAATTATTTGACTATGTATTGAATTTAACTTTTAAAATAATAAATTTTTCTTTTCAGTTCCAACAATACCATCATAGACATAGATTCTGTGATCATATATGTCCAGCACCACCAGGACGAAAAATGTGCTTAAAAATATCTTTTTTTTTATTTTTCATATAATCTAGGTACCTACTCCTAACATTTTTTTTTATTAAATCTTCCAAAAAATCCTATAAATGCTTTGTTGACCATGGTTTCAAAAATACATTTCGTAAAATGATAAATAAGCGTTCGTCCGATATGCCTAGATTATTGAAATTGGGGCGCCCGAGAAATTAATTCCCTCATTAATAATTTAATATCTCCATAATTATAAAAGATATTGACATGCAGTTTTTTGTATAAAATACTGTATGTAATTGGCAATAGCATTGTTTAATAAAAATATCCTCCATGGAAGATATTTTTTTTATAAACAAATAAAATCCGAAAAAAAACTACATAATTTTTCAAATAAAACTAAAATTCGGGCATTTTCTAAGTTTTATTCACACAATATTTTTTTACATGGTAGATTAAGTAATTATCTGTCATTTGAGACCATATTTATCAAAATCGGTGAAGTAGTTTTACTTGTAAAATTTTTTAAAGTTTTTTTGTAAAAGTGGCGCCATCTCTTATCCTAAGGGATAAAACTTTCGCTGCTGCGGGTGAAATCGCTTATTTTGATCCCTACTATAACTGTGCAAAGTGGCTTGCTTCCATCACAAAGTGCAGCTTTCGGGCGAAATTTCGCCATAAGACCTAGTACTACATGCCATAGTGCGGGAGGGGCAGGGAGTTTCCTTTCTGTACGTAGTCTTATATTAATTCTGTGGTAAAATAGTTTTCTATTCACTTCCTAGGCTATCTTATTGTATGCTAGATTCTACCTGCATAAAAGTTTGATTAAGAACCAGCCTGGCTTGGCGAGTGCAAGTTGATTCTGAAGTTAGATTACAGAAGTCCAATAACTTTGATCATTATGCAAACTTGGTCTGAGGTTTGAAAATTCTAACTATGCATAAGTTAATTTCTTGAAATCTAAGAAGATAGGCAAGTTATACGCGGGTAGTTATAGATAAGACTGGACTTACAGTAAAAGTTAATTGAACTATTGTTACATGACTGTCCAAAAAAAGGAGTGTTAGAGTGTTATGTTTTCAGGGTTCATGTATGTAGGTTAGACATTGGGACCTTCAAGAAAATAGCCTATCGCTTTCTCGAAGAGTCAGCAAAGCATCAGTTACCTTTTAGGGTCGTTGGTGTCTATGGACTGCGGTGCTCGTTTGCCTACTATTCTATAAAAAAAAATGTAGGGTTCATAAGTTTCTTTATTCCACCATAAGTCTTGAACGGCTTAACAGATTTTGATGTGAGAAGTATTTTTAGATTCCTTGCATTCCTACGAGTGACATAGGCTATGTGAGTTGTCAGTGGTGTTTTTTATTTTTTAATAATTAGCTTGTTTTCAGACAGTTGTCAGCTTGTTACGAGTTGCTCAAAAGTCTAGAAGAACTATCATTATCCTACGTGTCCATGGCCCAATTGAGTCAGACGCCAGGCCTGGAGGTCCTTGCCTTCTTCAGGAACCGCCAGCTATCGTTCCTGGAGCACCTGGAGACCTCGCTGCAGTACGTGACTGTGGAGAAATTAGTGAGGGAGATGGCTGTGTTGGCAGAGATCATTGACTAGTAAGTACCTATTGATTTTTTTATTTAGATAATAGGTCCCACTACTGGACAAAAGCCTCCCCATATCTCTCCAACTACCTCTATCGCTCGCTACCTGCTGAAAATTATTATTATTTTAGAAATTTGAGTGCGTTTGACCTCAATCTTGCCTGATGGGAAGCAAAGATAAGGACTAGGGTGGTATACGCAAACTTAAAATATGCCTATTCACTCTTGCATTGAAAATCTTTAAATTATATTTGTCGGGAAAGAGCGAGCGACGCGGGGAGAGAATTCCATACCTTAGCGGTTCGCAAGAATAGAATAGTATTTATTTGCTACGACACACGCACGCACACATACAAAAAAATATAAAGAGAGTTGGCCGTCACGGCACGCCCGGCAGATGTAAAACAAATGAGCATCATGTCATGAAACATCATACCACTTTCCCTCACGGCATTTAAATCGATTTTACAGCCAAGCCGCGCCGAATTTAAGTTGTTATGATCAAACGATTAGGTATTAGTTATGTCTAGACAGATTTTATTTATTGACCCATTTTCAGTGATCCTCTCTGTTAGTGAAAACCACAACATAATTCCTCCAATTGCTAACAAGATTAGCCTATATAAATAGAGAGAAATTTCTACTATTTCATATCTAGAATATACTAATATTAGCAGCAGAGACTTTGTTTGAACGCGATAATCCCTGGAAATACCAGTTGGATTTGAAAAAGTTTCTTTGGGACGATTTTTTAATTACCATATTTATGAGAACGGCTTATAGGATATCAGGAACACCGCACGGGAGTTAGGAGTTCGCGGATACAGTTAGTATAGGCAGGCACACTAGTACGGTCAGCAAGTACAGTCTTCTGCAGCTAATAATACAGGGCAAAATCCAGGTTCGCCGAAAACCAGGCAGACCCCGCACGTCGTGGGTACGCAACCTACGCAAACCTGGTAACGCGGTAAAAACCTACGCAAATGGTTTCGGATAAGTTCGAGATCCCTGTTTAGAGCAGCAGCGGATAGAGTGAAGATTGGCACTCTAAGAAGAAGAAGCACACCAGGCACACTTGTATGACAAATTTCGAGATAAAAGCCTGTGTTTGTATAGTTTCACTCAAAATTTCATCAAAATCCGCTCAGAGGTTCAAGCATGTTTGAGAAAGAAACATCACACACATATCCAAACTTGCTTCCAGCTACCAACAAATAGAGGTGGCTACACACATGGACATCCACGGAATCCAGCCCTATGCCTCAGAGGAGGTGGAGGAGTACGCTGACCATACACGATTCTGTATAGACCACCTGAAGAACGTTCAAGACGGCTTGTGGAATATCGTAAGGTATTTTTTTCAACACACTTGCGCGTAATAGTGGGTCTTATTACCTCGTATTTAGGCACATAATAATCAAATATAATATTTCGTACGCGTGCTTTTTACTTTACACTTTACCGAATAAGTGCCACATAGTATTCGAATGATTCGACATTGAATACTTTAGAACTAACGTACATCGGCATTTTATATTTCGACATTCAGTAGCGGAGTCGCCGTAAAGTATCTACCTCTTTACCCAATTAAATTAAACTGGTACCAGATTGCAAATTATATGTACGTCCACAAAGCATTTTTAATTTAACCGCACAATACAGTTTTTAAATCAGAAGGGAAATATTATATTACACTTGTATCATAATATGCCATGTTTGATTTCTTCATGTGACTCCAAGCCCGCTTCTATACATTTGTAAAATTCGTCTCTTGCAATTTGCTCTTGCGTGAGGAAAATGGAGACAATAGAATATTAAACTTTGTTATGAAGTAAATAAGTATAATTTTTCAGGGAAACAGTAAGACGCGAGATCTGGTCGGCGAGGAGGACACTCGGCATTGGGATAATAATACTGACAATAGTGCTGTTGGCGTCGCCTGTACTCGTGTTATTGTTGAGGCACACTGTACAGACTATTCAGGTAATGGCGAACTTTCGTCTAACAAATCCCTCAGTTTTTAGGTTGTAGGACTACACTCAAAATAGTAAAATGTCCTTTTCCACTAACGCCTTGTTTTTCTTTCATACTTAACCCTCTGCGACTGACGTGGTCCATTTTTTACAATTTTGCTGACGTAGTAGTCTAGCAGACACCTTTTCTAAATAAAATATTTATTACAATTTGTAATTTAGACCTTTTTTATTTAGCTTATTGCAATCTATACTTATGAAACAATTGAGAAATTAAAAAATACTTGATTTTGTAATCAGGTATAAGTAATAGAATCCTTTATTGCTCATGGCATAAAAAGAACAAATATTTCAAATGTCTTCGTAAATAATTAAAATAAAATATATAACTTGAATATTTTTTACTTTTCTCAAAAGTTTCGGAGTAAACATGAAACAAGTAATATAAACAAACAGACATTAGTTAAATTTACTGGTAGAATCAAAAGTTATACAGCCTCAATATTTTTTAATTTTTGTGAACCAATTTGACATACATTGGCATATAAATATTAGTTTATTTCACTTAATTCTCAATTTCTAAATTGTATCTATATTGTACATTAAGCTAAGTAAATGAAATAAGTCTTATGATGTCATCAATTTGAATTAATGTTTTAGTGGAAAATGGTGTCTGTCAGACTACCACGTCAACAAAATTGGGAAAAAGAAATCTCAAATCAATATTCAAATTAGATAACTATTGTATTTTGGCTTAGGTAACACAACCCGGTGGACTGTTGCCTCTCTGTTGACGAAGTGTATATTGTCTTTTAGATTATCTGCATAAAACAAACAAAATTATCGATTCTACTGAAGTGGTAGCCTGGGAGACACTATGGAAATTTAACGATATTACTGACGTGGTAGTCTGATAGATTCTTTCTTTAATGTTGACGTGGTAGTATAGTGGACACCGGAGCGATTATGTCCTCACATGTGATATCGGTGATTGTTTATACTATATCGACGCATTCGGCGGCACATTCTAGGAAGGTACTAAAAATGCGAGAAACAAAATTCAAAGAGAAAAGTTTTTAGAGCTGATTTTAACACTTGTGGTGTCTGTGGGACTACCACGTCAGTCGCAGAGGGTTAATTCATACATATCTCGTCGAGACGCGTCGATTGACAACCACTCCGACAAAAATTGGAGCATAACTTTTGAGTTAAGACTCAACTGAGTCTGACAATATCTGCCCTGGGCAGGTGGTCATCAGAGGGTATTTTTGGAATAAGCTAGGACCTTTTTTGTAACATAGTTCCCCTTTACAGTCTTTCACCCATTCAATCCACCTGAGTACCCAGAAGCTGATGGCTGAGAAGCAGAAGAGTGACTTGCTTCTATCCAGGATGCTTCCAGCTCCCGTACTAAGGAGACTCCGAGCACAGAGGACAGTCCCAGCGGAGTCCTATGATGCTGTGACGATATTCTTCAGCGATATCGTCGGGTTCACCACCATATCGGCCACTAGTACGCCAATGGAGGTTATTAATATGCTCAATATGTTATACAGGTACGTTTTAAGGTTACCTTTTATAACTTCTGTTTTTTTAAGGTAGATGGAGCTAATTCTATTCGAGATAGATCAATACTGAACTAAATTTTGGCGTATCCTCTCCGAGAGTTTGAAAATGTTAGTAGTTTGTGGTTACTACAACATTTAACTCAAACATTTTCTAACTTCAAATTGATTATAATCTCTTTGAATGACAAAGCTGGTCTAATTCAAGAAACAGTGCGATTTACATTAATGCCTGTAGTACATTTGATATAAAGACATTCTCACACTAGAAGTGTGGTAATATTTTCTTCTGATTACAGGTTGTTTGATGAGAAAATTATGCAATACAACGTCTACAAAGTGGAAACTATTGGAGACGCTTACATGGTTGTGTCTGGATTGCCGCAGAGGAACGGTGAGGAACATTACGGAGGAGGTTAAGTTGTTTCCACAATAAAATTACAGATCAATACACAAACAAATTGTTAAGATAAATACGTGATTCAATCAATTATTAAATCACGTATTTATTCCTTACGGGGTCGACAAAGCCAAGAGTGGTGAGACTTCAGGGCCACGCTTAGCTGAATAGTGATGGCTTATTGGTGCATCTGAATCTTCAGATGTACCAACGAGCTAGCAACTAATTAGACCGTCGCCTTTGAGAAAAATCTCAAGTTTAAAGCCCTTTACCCTTTGTCAGATATAGAAGTGTAAGGTTTCCGTAGATTCCTTACGTCATCCTGGGCGTTATAAGTTATGTCATCACGTCTAGAAAAGCAGTCAATTTTTGTAAAATTGGTTATTTAAATTTTTTATCTCCTTTCGTCTAATTTGACTAATTTCGACCCTGTCTTGAAAATCAAACACTCGTTTAATTATGTTGAGCTAACATTTTAATTGACAAATGAGTTCAAGCCGGGTCCAACGTCTTTTCCTTAATCAAACAATGTCAAAGACTATTGGGGACTTTAGGAACTGCGATGTATTTATTTAACCATTGACCTTTGAACCCCCTCGATATAAGAAAGTGAAAATAAGCCTATAAAATAAAATATCCTTTGTCAGTCTTTTATATTGCTCGTTCAAATTTGACCGAAAATTCGATTCGCTTATGTCGAAATTTCAGAGAGATTGGTTGAGTAGATAAAGCATGAAGGAGAACAAACAAACAAATAAACAAACTCACTTTCGCATTTATAATATTATTAGCTAAATTAATGATTTCGACTACAGACGGGTGTCTTAACTACTACACCATTACCATTTCAAATTTCCAGGTAATCGTCATGCATCAGAAATAGCAGACATGTCGCTATCCCTGATGCGGAGTCTCGAAGACGCAAGAGTGCCCCACCGTCCCGACGAGCATTTGAGGATACGAGCTGGCGTCAACACGGGGCCATGCGTCGCTGGGGTCGTGGGGACCACCATGCCACGGTACTGCCTCTTCGGAGACACCATCAACACGGCCAGCAGGATGGAGAGTACTGGAGAGGGTATGTAGCACTGGATTATACTTACTTATCGAGTGTTATAGATTCTGATATGCCCCAGACAATGGTTAAACTACTACAGTGTAGGATTGGGTCTACCTCAGAAGAGTGAGAGAGTGTACTATCTGCGAGATAGCTGAGCCTTGATGTTTTGCACATTCTCGGTTTCTTGCCGAGGAGGTTTACTCCACTCAGATGTGAATCTCTGATCTTTGCTGGCGTCAACACGGGCCCGTGTGTCGCTGAAGTCGTGGGGACCGAGGTACTGCCTCATCGGAAATACTATCAACACGGCCAGCAGGATGGATAGTACTGGAGAGGGTATGTGACATTAGGATTCTTCTAACTATCGGTGGTAGCTAGGTAGATATCTGGTAGCGGCGATGGCCAAGTGGTAATGACACCCGCCTGAGGTCGGGTAGGACCCGGGTTCAAATCTTAATTGTGTCACATTAGTTTGTAGACCAATCTGACTCATGTGTGGTAGTTTTCTCATAGACCACCACCTGCTTCCGGTGAAGGTAAACATCGTGAGAAAACCTGCACATTAACTGACTATTTAGTTTACTAGTGTGACGGCTACTGCCACTAGATGGTGGTAGTCGTAAAAGTCATGTCAGATGCCTTTAGGCGACTTGAATAAAATCTGACAACAGTGTTAGTAATAACACACTCGACAAGAAAGAAGACTAACTAATCGAGTGTGTTATAGTTTCTGATATTCCAGACAGTGGTTAAACTGCTAGTGTAGGACTGGGTCCACCTCCGAAGAGTGTACTTTCGGCGAGAGAGCCGAGCCTGGATGTTTTGTACAGGGGCAGTTAAACCTTACCTTTGAGACAGGATTTAGTGACGTAGAGGGTCAGTTTTATCTGCTCCTGACTGTAAATCCTCGGTTTCTTGCCGAGGAGGTTTACTCCACTCAGATGTAAATCTCTGATCCACAACTCGAGAAACTAGTTAGGCATGTAGACGAGATTGGGAGTGTAGGGCGGTGAAACCAGGATATGAGTGAAAAGCAGTAATAATCGACTTAATATAGTTTTATTTTCTTTACAGCGATGAAAATTCACATATCATATACTACGAAGGAAGCCCTGGATGAGATAGGGAACTACGAGATCGAATCGAGAGGTATCATGGATGTGGCCGTAAGTGAAATAATATTGTCTTTTCTGCTAATTCAGGAAGAAATGACTCAGTTTTTACTTGACTAATTTATACTTTTGCCGTGTACATTTTTGCAAACCATTATGGTTTAACTATAATAGACCATATACCGATTAATTAAAGTGGCTGTTTTAGACTAGACCCCTAGAACCGCCATTCTATATGATTCAGATTATACATTTATCTCTACCATGGTACTCAAAAATTTCAGAAATTTTAAAATTGTTTTCTTTTTTTACGATTACAGGGAAAAGGAAGCATGGAGACGTTTTGGCTACTCGGCAAGATTGGTAGCATCGGGCACGAGAGTCCACGTGGCCTCCGCTTGCACGACTACGATCAAAACCTTCTTGAGCTTATAATAAGGTCCTAATACCCTTAGCTAGTATCAAATTTCAGAGATTACCAAACCTCTGAGTCGAGATTTTTCGAATGTTATTTATCGAATTTCTAAATTAGAACAATAAATTAGTGTAAGTTATTAAATTATCTTGTGAGACTTAAAAGACATCTTAAATTTTTATGTCTCAATTGGCTTAACTGTTTCTTTCTGAAGGTGCCATTTCCCTGTAATGTAACATTTCAGATTCGATTGCTAGCATTACATTACTATGCCTCCCACACTGACGAACATTTCCCTGCAATGTAAACTCAAAAATATTTGTGACAGTCCACGAGAAAAGTGTACCTTGTGGTCGTTGGCACTTACGTCATTGTTTTTATTATCTCTTTAGTCGTATTTCCTCATGACTGAGGGTCGTGGTCTTTATATGGAATGAAACACACACAATGACTATCTTGGCAATTTTAATGGAGTGGTTTGCCATTGCCTTCTACATTTCACACACTAGCTGATAATCATCCACCAGAGTGCAGGTTTCCTCACGATGTTTTCCTTCACCGAAAGCAAGTGGTGGTCGATGGAAACTAACATGAGTCAGATTGGTATACAAACTCATGTAGCTCGGGCAGGATTCGAACCTGGGATTTTGCATCCACAGGCGGGCGCCCTACCACTCGGTCACCACCGCTCCATGCTCCGTGCTTATTATAAGCAAAGTAAACTTGAACAATTTGTATTTCTGAACGACTTAAGCGCTAATTACCATAATGTACCTGTTCCTGTGGACTGACACATTTAATTCTGAAGTGAATTCTGATATCAAAATATCTATATCCAGCTAATCGTGGCCTTGGAGTCTCGCGACTTTTGGCTGTGTCCATGCTGTGTCTACGCAAGATGATAACTGCGTTAGGTTTTAAGTTAGAGTTCAATTCCCTGTGAGAACCGCATCAAATTTCATTGAGTAGTTTTTGCGTGATGCTTGTACAGATAAACAGATGACAACTCTAGCAAGCTAATTATTAAAAATAACAAACTCGACTGACAACTCACATAGCCTATGTCACTCGGGGGAATGCAAGGAATCTAAAAATACCTCTCACATCAAAATCTGTTAAGCCGTTGAGGATTATGGTGGAATAAAGAAACTTACATAAACACGTGTACACACATGAACCCTGAAAACATAACACTCCTTTTTTGGTCAGTCGTGTAAAGAGAAAACATTTTTTTTTCTATAGATACATAGTTATATTTTGTCTCAAATATCTCTTACGCGCATAAAAACTCCGTTTATCCCTGTTCCCGTAAGCATTTTGGGAAATCCTCTCTTAGTGCTCCCCTACACTCGCTACGGAACCCACAAGCCATGTTTCAAAATCAAAAATTCTTTATTAAAACTTGGCCTTCAAAGAAGGCTCTTTTTCACGTCAAAAACTAATTATATAACCATCGTATATTATGTCTCAAAGCTACAAACTACTAGCATTTCGGAACGACCACTGCTGAGAAGAAATGCCGAAAGAAACTCATGAAACAGTCTTGGTCGCCTAACATGCCAGAGTGGCTATTTATTATCTTAATACATACACTAGATTATGTACAGTCAAAAATAAAATAAAATATAGGAAACAAATCCTAATCCTAACTAATATTATTAAAGTGAGTTTGTTTGTTTGTTGGTATGTTGATTATGTTGAACTAATCTTTCCGAAATTTCGCTTACACATAGTTAGAAGTACGGAAAAGGACATAGGCTACCTTTAATCCCGGGAAAAGGCACGGTTCCCGTGGGAAACATGTTATGTTTTCAGGTTCTAAAACGAAAAAAACTTCCTATGCCCAGTAGTTTTATCCGTGCGATGTATGTCAGTCCAATAACGGATGAATATTACAAAGTATTGATTGATGTATGGATTTTTCCGAACTATATGTATTATTATAAGCTTTAATTTTTATCATTTTCGTAAATAATTATGCATTTTAATAGGTAATGCATTTTAGTATGTAAGTATGTACTTGTATATTTTCTCTAAAAATGGATCAATTTTATAAAACCAATTTTGGGACTCTAGCTAGTAGGTATAATTTTTTAATGTAAAGTCCATTTATTCATATTTGTCCTATCATGTAAACAATCTTACCATATCTTTTTATGATTTTACAACAATATAAATTAAAATAGACTTTTTAGAGAATTACTTTCGTGGTTAATAAATGTTTTACTTAAGAATGTTTAGGTTTGAACTAATATTTGATTTATTTTCAACAAAATTCAACAAAAAGTACTGTGCAAATTGTTTACATAATAGGACTATTATAAATAAATGGACTGTACATGTTGGTTCTTGGAATCGTCTTAATACGTTGTGGCAAATTCTGTAAGACTTTACCAAATATACGATTATAAGTATGTCAATTAAATATTTTATTGATTTTACCATTCGACTTTCATTCTTTGGCGGAAAATCAATAGCATAAAGCCTCAAGTCTCGTGCTGTCTCTGTCTAACTAGTTTTTCGACAAAATAATTATTATATACCTAGGTACCGTGAACTGCTGCAACTTTACCGACTATACACAACTTTGCCTATTTCATTTGAATTACGATAAATCGCATTCGCTTTCTTTATTTTCGTTTTCTACCATTCTGCAGTGATTATTGGTTATTTGGGCAACACATTTTTCATTTTATATAATGGTTACTCCATTAATACTCGGTACTTATCAAAAATTTATTAGATTGATGAAAATTACATAATTATTAGAATGACGACTCAAATGGTTTCCGTATTTGCCAAGTTTCATAATCCACATGAATTTTAACTTATATATGTTGACAGGCTTCAGTGATGAATAGGCACATAAAGAAGAAGACAGGCTTATGGCCTTAGGTAAGTAAACGTATGGTTGATAAAAAATAATAAAAAATAATCAACGTCCATCAACTTTATTCTAAATAAGTACATATAAAAGATTCACAAAAGGCAGTATTGAAAATATACTGATGTACCTACCTATTTATTTCTGCAGAAAACTGAATATGTTATTTATGTTGTCATATACTTAAATTTTAACTTAATCCAAACAAATAAATTATGTATCTGAAACCTACTTTATTAAATAACATGATCAAGTCTCATTAAAAAGTACTCAACATTACGTTTAAAGGAAGAAAGTTAAAACAGAAAGAGAAATAATAAAAATGTCTGAAGAACATAAATATCTCGATTTATAGAATTTATTTCTGCACCTAGGCCGATCATTGACTGCCAGTCTTATAGTATCACTAACATTTAAATACATTTATTTCTTAAATTTGAAGTTATTATTTATTTTACGCCCAATAGGACATAATAATAGCCGTCAAAAGACGAAACAGCAACATTTAAATTAAGCATTCTATAGATATTTAAAATCACATCAAGAATTTTGGAGCTAACCTAACATCCGCAGTGTGTCTAGGCCCTTATTTCTTAAATTTTTTTATTAACTTTAACATTGCCCTACTTTTGCCTACCTACATAATTTTTTTATAATTTTCTCTTTGAATATATATTTTCATATAAAAATTTCTAATGAACCAATTCGATGTGCATATTTACATAAATTCTTTTTTCTTACAATCTAAGTTCTTAATAGTTTCTCTTCGACTCTGGTTGGTATCTGGGTGAAGTTTTCTTCTGCGAGTGGATCCGGGTCAGAAAGCTAGGCGTGTAGTCCAGGGAAGTGGTGGGTCTGACTGGAGAAGGTCCTGTCCTACCTTCCAGCCAGTGCGTCATCATTTCTCCCTTGCCCTGGAATCATGATGATAAATATTGAAATAAGTGCCTAGATTAATAAATTAAACCTCTGTTATATTCGAGTAATATGAAAAAATATCATTATATTCATAAAGTTAGTGTCATGTATCCTGTAGCAATGTATAAACTAGTGGTTCTGCGAGAACAGTAGACCTCGCGAGTCCTTATAACTACGAAATAACCGATATTTTATCGTTTTCCTGGCTAAGCAAAGCCATTTAAAAGTTTTGAAACCAAGCTACCAATGCTGGAAAGAAAGTAAAAAGATCCATCCTTTTATTTACCTAATATAGAAATTAGATTTGATAAAAATATGATGATGATATTGTAACTATACAATGTCCTGCTCGCATGGAATTTTTTCATCATTTCAAATTATTAAGTGAGAATATATAATAATTCTGTATTTAATAAGGGTACCTTAGTACTAACTGCATCTTGGGTGCTATTAAAAGCGAAAAAAACTGGCCAAGTGATAGTCAAACTCGCGCACTGAGGGTTCCGTACACTCAAAGCATCTCATTATAGCTCTCACTAAAAGACCTACTAACGGGGGCACGTGCCCCCCAGACTGCTTTTTTGGTACCTACTGTGGAGGGAGATTCCATGACAGTACATATCGAATTAAGAAATAACAAAAACATGCCCCCCAGAATGTTGTTTGT
Organism: Ephestia elutella; assembly: GCA_018467065.1. Lineage (NCBI taxonomy): Eukaryota > Metazoa > Arthropoda > Insecta > Lepidoptera > Pyralidae > Ephestia > Ephestia elutella. The sequence goes on from CM031571.1 coordinate 3,473,800, forward strand.
GTACAAGTTTCAAGGTAACAGCATCAGGACGGATGTCGATTTGTTGATATCGATGTGTTTGTGTGTTTGCCCCCCCCCCAATGCATACTGCCACGGTCCTTATGCCCCCCCCCCCCAGAACAAAATCCTGGATCCGCCGTTGGTATTGTCAATAGTATTGTGACTTTGACATTTATATTTCAACAAACAATCGATACTATTGCACTATCGATATCTTGTAAAAATTCAATAGTATTGTAATTCAATAGCATCGATAGTATTGATAAGAAAACATCAATAGTATAGATACTATCAATAGAATTGAAAATCAATACTATCGATAGTTTTGGTTATCATCAATAGTATTGCAAACCATTGGCTATCGATACTATCGATAGGCCTATCGATTGTATGACTATTTTTCAAGGTCAACTATCGATAGTCAAACTATCGATATTCCTGCAACCTGCAACGCTTACTGAAACCTCCCTTTGTTGCCTCGAAATGCATAGGACTATAGGTTAGGTTTAGGTTATTTGTAATTTGCGCAACAACTAACAAACAAACAATAAAAGTTCAATTTGAAATCAACAATCAACAAAGAAACACAATAAATCAACTCACTCTTGTAAACATATGAAAAAATTACCATAGCGAGTTTCACGAATATTAAAAGCTTTGCTGCGCCATCTATTGATTTTTTGTGAACCATTTCGTATGGACATTGAAATATATGGAATCAAACCGGTTTTATTGAATTTCACTATGTTGTTCAGCCAAAAAATCACAAAAAAGTCAAATTACATTTTTGTTTTTTTTTTTAAATAGCTGAGATATGAGATTTTTTGATATATTTCCGCCATTTTTTAAAATTTCAAAAAACTGGCTCGACTAAAAAATTCTATATAATTGCAGAACCTGCTCACAAAATTTCAGGAGAATCGGTTCAGAAATGCGACCTCTAGGCGATAACATCCGGACAGACAAAAGAATTTTCGGCTAGTGGAAACTGAGACGCTTCGCTCGCTTCGCTCGCTCGGTCAATAAATAAAATAAATAAATAAATATATACGGACAAATCCCACAGATTGAGTTAGCCCCAAAGTAAGTTCGAGACTTGTGTTATGGGATGCTAACTCAACGATACTATATTTTATAACAAATACATATATAAATAAACATCCAAGACCCAGGCCAATCAGAAAAAGATCATTTTCCATCTTGAACCGACTGGGGATCGAACCCGGAACCTCCAGTGTGGCAGTCCGGCGGCGTGATGACCGTTGGACCACGGAGATCGTCATAAAATCTTACTTATGTATGGTAGTTTTCATAGACCACCACTTGCTTCCGGTGAAGGTAAACATCGTAAGGAAACCTGCACATTGGCTGACTGTTAGTTTACTAGTGTGTATACGGCTACTGCCACTAGATGGCGGTAGTCGTAAAAGTCATGTCAGATGCCTTTAGGCGACTTGAATTAAATCTGACATCCAGTAAAACACTCGATAAGAAGAAAAGAATATGAAAACAAGTCGAGAAATGATTGTTTCCCCATTTCCCTATAATATATTTTTTTATTTATATTCAATGAAATAAATACCTTAACGTCAACTACGCCTCTGGGTGTAGTCACAAAATTTCCCGACTTGTCTAAAGCTCTCTTTACGTCTTCTGAAATCTGGATCTTCATTGCTAAAACAAATTAAATTGATAAGTTTATATATTGTTTAAGTATCAAGTCGATAAATATTCTATTTATGTCAATTTTGTCAGACCAATCCTTATAGGGGTCGCACCAGAACGAGATGGTCGGATGATCTGGACGCGACTGATAGTAAGTGGAGGGTTCATGCACTGATTAGACAGGAGTGGCAAACTAGAGGGGAGGCCTTTGCCCAGCAGTGGGACAGTATAGATAATTAAAAAAAATCCTTATTGGAGTCCCTATTAAGTCTGTTTTGTTAGGTGACAATTTAACAATCCATCAAAACTTCTCAGGAAAAACGGCGGTACCATGGAAGTGAGTGAGTTTTTTAAATATCTTGGATCTCCATGGGCGCCAGCGCCACTTATAGTGTGACTCTATGGGAATGAACAAAAGCTTCTACATATTCTTATCTGTCTATTTAGGAAAATACATTTTGCTTGCCTATTGTCATGCCGCAAATGCCCGACTTCCTGCTCAACGGAGGACTTGAACGAGGCCAACGATCAGCGTGGCCAGGCCAGTAACTGGTCCAAATTTATTTCAATAGCCATTCCAACTCGACAAGAAGAAGCGGACATGAGACATTTTGAGCTTTGTTTATTTTTTATTCTTGAATTTCTCCTTACCTTACGCTCGCCAGTGCTCTCCATCCGACTAGCAGTATTGATGGTGTCTTCGAAGAGACAGTACCGCGGGATCTTGCTGCTCACGATGCCAGCCATAGTATTTGACATAAGCTACTACATATTCATATCTTTCTATTCAGGCAAAGACATTTTGGGAGTTTATTTTTATGCTTGAATTTTCTTTTCCAAAAAACTTACGCTCGCCAGTGCTCTCCATCCGACTAGCAGTGTTGATGGTGTCTCCGAAGAGACAGTACCGCGGCATCTTGCTGCCCACGATGCCAGCCATAGTATTTGACATAAGCTACTACATATTCTTATCTGTCTATTTAGGCAAATACATTTTGGGAGTTTATTTTTATGCTTGAACTTTTCTTCCAAAAACTTAGCTCGCCAGTGCTCTCCATCCGACTAGCAGTGTTGATGGTGTCTCCGAAGAGACAGTACCGTGGCATCTTGCTGCCCACGATGCCAGCCATAGTATTTGACATAAGCTACTACATATTCATGTCTTTCTATTTAGGCAAAGACATTTTGGGAGTTTATTTTTATGCTTGAATTTTCTTTTCCAAAAAACTTACGCTCGCCAGTGCTCTCCATCCGACTAGCAGTGTTGATGGTGTCTCCGAAAAGACAGTACCGCGGCATCTTGCTGCCCACGATGCCAGCCATAGTTTTTGACATAAGCTACTACATATTCATGTCTTTCTATTTAGGCAAAGACATTTTGGGAGTTTATTTTTATGCTTGAATTTACTTTTCCAAAAAACTTACGCTCGCCAGTGCTCTCCATCCGACTAGCAGTGTTGATGGTGTCTCCGAAGAGACAGTACCGCGGCATCTTGCTGCCCACGATGCCGGCCACACACGGGCCTGTATGGATGCCACTTCTCATGCACAGGGTCTGGGGGTAGTATCAAATTTAGTCCAATTAAATGTAAGTGAGTAATCTAGCCAGCGATAGAGGTAGTTGGAGAGATAAGGGGGAGGCTTTTGACCAGCAGTTGGACCTTTTGTATAAATAAATAAAAATGTAAGTGACGTGCAAATTACACAACATTATAATACTATTGTAAATGGGCACTTGTTCGAAACAAAAAGAAATTTCTACAGAAAAAAAAAATCAGTATAAAAAAGTCTCAACAGATAACGTTTTATGAAAGCAGAGTCGTAATAATGGGTAAATCTATATGGTGCGCTTTTTCTTGTCAACTAGAGGCAGAAAAAAAATCACAACAGTTTGACAGTTGCACAAATCACAATATTGATACTTTTTAGTTGTTTTTTTTCTAAGTTTTATTTTTTTTAATGCCAATCCCGTGATTTTTTTGCTTTTTGTATGGAACTTTTTCTCTCGCCTTTTACTAAGCGCCATCTATCTTTTTTGAAAATCCCTCATTATTTTGCTTCATGGTTTATCGTTTTTTCACTCACTGGTTGGCATTACTGACGAGTGAGGTCCCGTCAATGGTAAAATACTGTCCATACTGTCATTTGAATTCGACAATAAATAAAAAAATAAAAATACAAATGTTTTTTATTGATTCTTTAAGTACACTGTACTGAGATTGTTAGGTAGGTGCCTAATTATAGAAGGACAATACCTAACAATTAGTTGTCAGAGTGTCAAATTCAAATGAAAGTTATACCATCTGACCATAGACTTTAATATAAGTATATTATAAGTTTAAGCATCTGTCAGATGTCTGGACCTTCGAGTAGTGAAATGGTGGAACATGGAAGCGATGCCACAATACACACAAGCGAGCCCACAATGTGTAAGTTGTTTTACAGTCTCTCCTTAGTCGTATTTCCTCATGACTGAGGGTCATTATATAGAATGAAACACACACAACGACTCTCTTGGCAATTTTAATGGAGTGATTTGCCATTGCCTTCTCCATTTCACACACTAGCTGATAATCATCAACCAGAGTGCAGGTTTCCTCATGATGTTTACCTTCACCGGAAGCAAGTGGTGGTCGATGAAAACTAACTTGAGTCAGTTTGGTATACAAACTCATGTAGCCCTACCACTTGGCCACCACCGCTTTTACAGTACATGCTCTTAAAACGGGTACTCATAAAAGCTCAGAATTCGGAATACTAAGAACTAATGTTATTGCAAATTTTGAGCTTACAAGCAACCCTGTATAGACGATGCTATATAATTCATATGGTGCATGCAAAGCAGTAGCGGACCCAGGATTTTGGTATAGGAGGAGCATGACCCAACTGAAGGTGCTTACTAAAGAAGAACTAGAGGAGACTGGCTAGGCCCGGAACTCTGGGCGAAGCCCCCTTGGTCTAGCTGAAGTTATCCACTAAAAAGCACAAAGGAGACCGGGCACTTTAAAGGAAATGGTATATGAACTGCAGTTGTAGTATATACTGGTTGCAAAGTGGGGTGATCTAAAACACAGAGATAGTTTACCTAAGTACCTGATCGGGTCGGTGCGGCAGCCGGCACATGGACGTCGCTTCCAGCAGCTCCAATGCCATGCTGGCTATCTCTGTGGCATGTTTGTTGCCTGAAATATTAATATACCACGTCTATCACGTCTATATCACTTACGGGATGACCCGTCGTGGTCTATTTGAAATGACCCTTGTGGTCTAATGGTACCTTGAGTCGTGAGACTCGAAGGCCACGCATAGTTGAAAAGTGGGCTCATCAATGAAATGGAGATTCAGATATAGTGACAGGTTGCTAAGCCATCGCATCGCCAGACCAGAAACCCTATTTTAAAACCCATTCCCTTGATTGAATTTACAATTGCGCGAGAAGAGAAGCAGCTTGCACATTCTGTGATTTTTCTTTGCTGCCAGATAAACGTGGAAGCATATCACTACGAAATTGTCATTTCTCTAACAAGGTGTTGATATCTTTGATATTAATCTTTCTCTTCTTATAGTCTTAATTCTACTAGTCACGACTGTAGGAAGAGAAGGATTACCTCAGGGTCTAGGTCACACACATCGAATTTCATGGCAATGCTAATGGAATGCTTTGCTTAGTCCACTGAGATGGAGATCAGAGAAGTGATTCATAATAATGAATCACTTCTCTGATCTCCATCTCAGCAGAATTAGTCCACGGTCTGATAGGAGTCCACTAGGCGAGTTATAAAGTTAGTCAAACCAATGTAGCACTGGTGTCTTTAAACTTTAAAAAAAACGAAAAATATTAATTAGAAAGCCAAGAAAAAGTATCATAACGTTACCCTTTACGTTACCATTTCGAACTGGTAGACCAGAAGCGACCATGTATGAATCCCCGATGGTTTCGATTTTGTAAACGTCGTAGCATTCAATCCGCTCATCGAATAACTTGTATACAGAGTTCAGAAAACTGATAACCTAAAAAAATAAAATAAAAATAAGTTTAATAATGTTAAAGTAAGCACTATTGTTACAAAAATAGAAGCACTCGATACAGATTCTCATGATTCGAGTGTCTTTTTTAAACGTAAAGAGTAAAACCTAGAATAGCACATGGGTAATTTTTTTTTCCTGAAATTCCCACGGGAGCAAAGCTTCGAGACGCGGCTAGTTGTTTAATAATGGTTATTACCTGGTAGGGTGTTGACACTGCAGCTATGGCCGTAAAACCAACTATATCACTGAAGTATACAGTGACGGACGCAAAAAACTCGGCTGGCACCTGAAGATATTTAAGACATAATGATTAAAAAATGCCTCTTCCATGCAGAGTTCATCATTCCTGAGGATCATCTCAATATGTTCAATTACCACGACCCTCACACACAAATCCTCACAAAGCTTTTTTTTTGCAATGTCGGAGGGGATTGGTTATCACATAAAAGGTATTACGGGTCATTGTTGAAAGAAAGTCTCGGTCTATTTTAATTAATGGCATGACTTTTGTCTACAATATTTTGATACATGAATATGATTCGGACACCTAATATTCTCAAGAGTTTTGTGACGAAAAAATTTCACTAATATATGCCAATGCTAGTTTAGACGTGTGTATGAGAATGTGTGAATGTTTGTTGAAGCCCTGGAGTGCAGCAGCAAGCAGCAAAATGAAAACTCCTTTTTTATTTTCTCCAACTTTTTGTTTACCTGCTGTGTCTGTTTGAGCTGTTTTGCGACGCTTGCTGGCAGCATCTGATACAGCAAAGAGTCACTTAGTTCCTTCTCGTATTCTAATTCTCTTGCTTTTTCTGATAGGTTTCTCGCATAGACCTGAAAATTTATAAAAGTTTTTTTTTACAATTGAACGAATTTTAAAGTTAATGAACCGACTAAAGCCTGATATCAAGTGATTTTATCCAAATAATTGAATTCCTAGCCCGTAACAATATCGTTTGCAAAATACCTGTATAGTGTTAACGGCATTGGTGACCAAAGCAATGATGACAGGCGACACCACACACACCAAAACCAAGATGGCTGCGCACACGGCCTCGCTGCGACGGGCCTCCCGGAGACTTTCGTTGACGCCGTCTCTGAAACATTAATCAAAAGGTGATAAACTTTAAAAGTAGTATGATGACACCATAGAGGTATTTATCCTAATGGAAGACACCCAGCTAGAAGGAAATGGTACTAGGACTAACGCTGTAACTGAGTGGTATCCCAGAAATGAAAATCGAAGCAGTACATCCGTATCCAGCAGCAAGTTGGGTCGACAATGTAAATATGATACTATGATTACTATGTGAGTGAGAACTGGATTGTAATGGCTCAGGTTAGAAAAGGGAGAAGAAGGAAAAACGGTACGGCCACGTTTTGCGTAGATCGGAAAATTACATTGGGAAAAAATATCTGGCTAAGCTATCTCAGGTCTGTAGTACTGGCTTGATGTCGTTAAGAAGGATATGAGTGCCAATGGTCTTACAACTATGGATGCCAAAGACCATGCGAAGTGGAAAAAATATGTAGGAAGGCGGACTCTTGGCTCCGATGGTTTGTGTGTGGCTGAGGATGAAGAAATCAGAATTTCTTTATTGAAACTTGGCCTTCAAAGAAGGCCCTTTTAAAAACTAATGCAACCGGGAAACTGCTCAGATGAGAGATTCAATAGTGGAATATAACACTGATGACGATGAAACCAAACCTGATATATTCCCGGAGCTGTTTCTGAACCGCTCTCAGCTTGTCCAGCAAGGTTGCTGTCTGGTCGAAGTACTCGATCGCGTCGGTCACGCTGCCTTTCTGGTGGCGGTTATCCACGATCTGCTGGTTCCTGGAATGTAGATTTTTTCATAAACACTAGCTGTTTCCAGTTGTAAAGTTGTTAAATTGTCTCTAGTCTAATTTACAAGTCTCTCTTTGTCTCTAGTGTAGTCTGTAATGTACTTATGTTTTGAATTTGCAAGTAAGTCGAAGCAATTTTATAAATTATCTAACTCTCTCTTTATTTCTTTGTTCTATATGTAATACCTAATGTTTTGAATTTGCTGCCACGTGAGTTGAAAAACACTGATAATTCAGGAGCAGTAATGCTAGTCGGAGGTTTAATTTTTTTCCTATGCCGACATTTCTTGTACGTTGGAAAATCTCAGAGATCCAAATATGGCCAAATACTGTCGCAAATCGACCGACAAGAAACATATCACTTACTTCTTTTCTAATACTTGGTACTCAGGACTGTCTTCTTTGATGTCTTTATGTAGCGGGATCAATGATGGCACCAGGTTTAGTGTATTGTCCAGAAGATCCCTGCCGAGCACCATGTGGGCTATGTATCTGAAAATGTTAGTTATAAATTGGTAAATATTAAACATACTCGTACTATTAGACAATATGGCTAGACTATAGCTTTTCATTTGCTAGGGTTTTTAATCATTTTAGATAGATTCTTTGACACACAAAATTATTTCTCCTACTACATCATCAGTTCTTATTTCTTGAACTTCGCTTATTATGACGTAAAATAATAAACCAGTTGAAATTGCAAAAGAAATCAAATACCCTGCTATCAGTCAATCATGCAGAAAAAAACAATCTCAAGAATTATCTTGTCTTTAGCTAATTAACCTACCTCTCGTGAGCTCTCGGCTGCAAAGAACCCCTGGCAAAATAATTGATGCCCAGAACTGAAGCTATGCCCTTGCACTCGATACTTCGCAACAGATTCTTGAATCCCACTAAATACCTGGAAAGAGAATAAGCATTTATAAAAGTTATCTAATAAAAGTAAAAGTAAAAACGTACGTATTTTGTCACGAAAAGAAAGCATTTTACAAAAAAAATGGAGTTCCATCTTCATTTTTTTCCATTGTTATCATAAGAGCCTACAATCACAGAATTTGCGAAAATAGGGCACATCTGTTGACTTTTATATATATAATATAAGTAAGTATCTGTGGATCTAACGCTCACTAACAAACAAGGGTATGGGTATGGAATAATGTTATGCAAGTGTGTAAATAATATGTAATTGAATACGTATAGGTAGTACTAACTACCCATACGTACTGTAACATGGGCTATCCAATCTCCTTAGATTGGATGTTCGACTTTTAAATAGAAAAGAAAAGATTATTGATTTGATGGAATTTGTCAAAAGAACAGTCAAGAACTGATATTCAAAGGCAGATAAAGTATCCTTTCTAAATAACGTGTTTGCTGTACGAAGTTATAGAATAAAGAAGTAAAACACATCCACTGCTGGACAAAGGCCTCCCCCAAGGATTTCCACAACGACCGGTCCTGCGCTTCCCGCATCCATGCGCATCCCGCGACCTTCACCAGGTCGTCGGTCCACCGAGTGGGAGGCCTGCCAACACTACGTTTTCCGGTTCGTGGTCGCCACTCGAGAACTTTTCTGCCCCAACGGCTATCTGTTCTACGAGCTATGTGCCCCGCCCACTGCCACTTAAGAAGTACATATATACAGAAGAAAACACATAAGCTGTTGTTATTTAATACGCGTTACAGTACCTACCATTTGGTAGGTATAAGTTTTCCATTAAAAATTTATTCATAAACTACCACCCCTTCAGTCGTCTTCCTCACGACTGAGGGTCGTGCTCATTATATGGAATGAAACACAACGACTATCTTGGCAATGTTACCGGAGTGACGATTGACGACCTCCGTGGCCTAACGGTCATCACGCCGGACGGCCACAACGGAGGGTCCCGGGTTCGATCCCCGATCGGGTCAAGATGGAAAATGATCTATTTCTGATTGACCTGGGTCTTGGATGTTTATTTATATATGTATTTGTTATAAAATATTTATCGTTGAGTTAGTATCCCATAACATTGGGTCTAACTCAATCTGTGTGATTTGCCCATATATATATATTAGGACTACAACAGGAGGACTTAGACATTCCGTAAAGTACGAAACGTCTATGTACGTTAGTTCTAAAGTATCCTAGTACTACGTATTCCAGTGCTAAGTACCCAATGTCGAAGTATGCGAGTACGATGTATGTTAGTTCTAAAGTATCATATATTAGTGGTTTGTCATTGCCTACAACTACCTACCATAAAAACAATGACCACAAAATCCTAAAGATATAACCTCAAAATAACAATGATAGTATATTAGCTTATAAGTGAAGTGTGACATAAAATATAATGACATCACCACTCCTTCGCAGCGGGGTCCACTTAATCAGATTAGGAGCTGGGTCGAACGGGTTTAATGTCACAAATATATCAACTTTCAGGTGAATGTATCGATAAATATGTCAGGAAACTTTTCTTGGGACTTCTGATAATAATCTGGACTAGACTGTAAAAAGTAACAGCTAGCTATTTATTTTTGAATTTTTGTGCATCTCAGATGCAATTCATTGCGATGCGATGCAATTTCTTATTTAACAGCTAGCTACTTATAAACTTACTAAATAATTCTAGCACATAGGTACTTTTATATGTAAACTCTTTATTGTATGTGTTTGAATTTTGAATAAATTCTCATTCAGTCATTCATTATTTTATTCAACTAGCTTTTGCACTCGGCTTCACCAGGGTAAATTTGTTTTTCACCCATTTTCCAATTTCCTTTCTTAGTGCTCACTTAACTACGCTATATAAAGGACCTCTTTGAAAAATTTCATATTCCAACGTTCAGCGGTTTCATCTTAGCGTTGATATACCAATCACTCAATCGACGTCCAATTTTATGCAAATATAAATGAACTAAAACATAAACTGTATTTGAAGATAGGGAGAAAGACAAAAGATACCTACCTTTTATAAAAATTGTATGGTTGTACAATTTTTCATAAATTTTGGTGTGAAATAAACCGGGCTTTTGATAAGGACAAGCCTCACCTTAACCCTAAAATCCACATAAACAGACATATTTATTTAAATGTAAAACATGTATAATTTGCTGCACTGCAGCCCTGCCCCTGATCCACTGCAGCTGTATCGATTTTCAGCTCGCAAACTCACAAACATTTCTAACGTTTTCATGAGAATCTAGTCTCTCATTAGTATTCCTATCAACGGCTTCCAAAACCTATGTAAACACAAACTGTGTTATTTTTTTTTATTATTGTACACTGTTTGAACAGAATAAATACACTGGCCACTAATAATTATTAAAAGTTTGTAAAATTCTATTTATTTTGACATTAATATTGCCGCCTTACAAGATTTTTTTTAAATCCATACTAATATTATAAATGCGAAAGTTTGGATGTGAGTTTGTGAGTTTGTGAATTTGTGAGTTTGTGAGTTTGTGAGGATGTTTGTTACTCAATCACGCAAAATCTACTGGACGGATTTCGATGAAATTTGGTACAGAGGTAGATAATGACCTGGAATAGCACATAGGCTACTTTTTATCCCGGGAAAAAGCACTGTTCCCGTGGGAAATTCACGCGGGCGAAGCCGCGGGCAAAAGCTAGTTTTAAAATAAAGCAACACTGTTTAAACAGGATTCTGATAAAATACACTGGCCACTAAGAACCATTATTAAAAGTTTCCGTCAAAACAAAGATTCTGTTAATTTTTTTTTTATTTAAAATTTTGAAATAACAGTTTTGATAGTTTTGCTATTTTACTACAACACGAGTTTTTTTACCGATACCTTTAAATATCCTAGTCACTTTCCGAAAGGTTGCGTAGGTATTGATTTTGATAAGGCTCCTAAATTCGAGAACAAATTTATCTAAGAACTTTTTCCTACAATTTCGTCCACGCGGAATTTACTATTATTCTTTTCTCAGGTTCCAAGCGGCGGCGTATTAAGATGAAAGGACTATGGGCGGAATCGTCCCCACCCACAAACAGAAATGAAACATAGGTCAATCGATATATCTTGGCAAGCTGATATTTTTTTACTATGGGGTCGTTGCCCAAATGCATGGGGTTTTCATGGTATCGAACGTTTTACAAATATTTATCCCATACATTTTTGTATGGAGCCCAAATATTTTTACAAAATGTTATTTTTTTAATTAACCCCACTGATTTATGAAAGAACTAGGATTTTTATGAAATAGTAGATACTTTAGGAACACTTTGGCATCAGTTTCATTTGTGTTAGTAGATCCCATACATTTTTATATGGAGCCCAAATATTTTTACAAAATGTTATTTTTTTAATTAACCCCACTGATTTATGAAAGAAATAGGATTTTAATGAAATAGTAGATACTTTAGGAACTCTTTGGCATCAGTTTCATTTGTGTTGGTAGATCCCATACAGTTTTAAATGGAGCTCAATTATGTTTACAAAACTTTTTTTTTTTAATTAACCCCACTGATTTATGAAAAAAAAAGTATTTTAATGAAACAATAGACATTTTAGGAACACTTTGGCATCAGTCTCATTTGTGTTGGTGGGTGGGGACGGAGCCCATACATTGGTGCCCTATGTCCTTTATGCTAGATTTTAAGTTAGCCCTTCAAAAATAGGAACAATTGCATAAACCACATCAAATTTCATCCTGTAGCTTTTGTGTAATCTTTTTCTTCGTATTTAATGATATTGAGAGTAGTGGTCACATGAATGAAACACACACATAGACTGATCTTGGCTATATAAGCCAAGTTAATGAAATGGTTTCTCCCATTCAAGTACCGCTTGATAATTAACTAGAGTGGTTTCCTCACGATGTTTTCTGCTACAATTTCAATTTATTTATTATTGCTACATAGTAGGCAACAGCGTAATTTGTTTAAAAACACTTCAATATTATTAAAAATATATAGTTACCCCTTTTTATTAATTTGTATAAAATAATAGGCCGGTCGACAAATCGCAAAAAGTGGACTTTCGTAGAAAAAGGTCGGAATTTAATGAAACTTGGAGATGTTGTTCAGGGATGGTTAATTAACATTTTGTCAAGTTTTGGACCTCGAGGACCCTGTGCAAAAAGAGGAGGGGGGGGGGGAAACTGCAAAAATTTCGCCCTTTCGTCAGTTTTTCGTCAATATTTTTTTTCCTTGCATCCTACTGCAAAAGCACCTCAGTACTTTTTTGTAGAGCGTTAAATTTCCCATAATTTTCACCAAACAAACTTATTTGTAATTCAATTCGTTACCGAGATATGGCGCTACGAAAGAAAAGTCAATTTTCAAAATTCGCAAAAAATGGCGAAAATGCAGAATTCCACCTTTTTTCTTCAGTTATATCAGAATAATGATAAAGAGTTCTTGACTCTTGTCGGTGGTAGGCGGGCTAGACGACCTGCTGTACCTATTATGCACACGATTAGTTACGAAGGCTAAATTGCAACTAGCCCGCCTAACCACGCGACGGGTACTACGAATCCCCACAACCAAAAATGCTGGGCCAGATAATATCCTTCAAATTGTTTCCAGCAAGTGTAGCAAAGGCTGTAGCACCGGAGCTGGCAGCTGCAAGAAAGCAGGTCTTAGATGCTCAGCAATGTGCAAGTACTGCACAGGCCACTCCTGTGAAAACGCCCCCAAAACTGATTTGAACGAGGAGGACTCATCAGACATAAAAGACGCATACGACAACGGTGAGGACGTCCTTAACAGCCTGATTGTTCAGGAGGACGACCAGCTATTAGAAGCAGAACCAACGGCCTAAAAAATCTCAACAGGAACTGTAATGAGTACCTATGTATGAGTACCTTTTAACAATAATATCTCTGTTGCCTATAATGTATGCTTTGTGAATACCTTAATTTTGTTATTTACATTAATTCTGTTCACGAAAGGACTTTGTCTTTTTTTACCTGCTGTTAAGACCACTAGCGCCATCTAGTTTGAGCCGCCGAA